>CANSZD010003784.1:0-398630 GCA_947648045.1 Beta corolliflora | reverse complement strand
TTGAGGAGATGCATGATTGGTTATGCATTACATGTAGCCGATGATATAGAGTCACCTGAACCAATGTCCTACAAGGAAGCAGTTTCTAGTAACGAATCATCCAAGTGGTTAGTTGCTATGAGTGAGGAGATGGAGTCTCTTCACAAGAATCAAACATGGAACTCGTGAAGGTGCCACATGGTCGTAAGGTGGTGGATTGCAAGTGGGTGTTCTAGAGGAAAGAAGGAATTTCAGAGGGTGACAGTGTCAGATACAAAGCCAGACCAGTTGCTAAAGGGTTCAGTCAACGGGAAGGGGTAGACTACAATGAGATTTTATCACTTATGGTACTTCATACTTCTATTAGAGCGTTATTAGCAATAGTAACACATTCTGATCTGGAGCTTGAGCAGTTAGATGTGGAAACAACTTTCCTACATGGAGAGTTGGAGGAGGATATTCTGATGAGTCAGCCAAAGGGATTCGTTGTTCCAGGGAAGGAGAACTTTGCTTGCAGACTGAAGAAGTATTTGTATGGACTTAAGCAGTCACCTAGGCAGTGGTATAAAAGGTTTGACAGCTTCATGGTTGAGCATGGATTTGACAGGAGTCCTTATGATTGTTGTGTTTATCATAACAAGGTGGAGGACGGTTCTTATATTTATTTATTATTATATATTGATGACATGCTTATTGCAGCGAAGAAGAAGTCAGACGTAGTGAAATTGGAAAAGCTTCTGAGTTTTGAGTTTGACATGAAAGACTTGGGAGCAGCAAGGAAGTATCTAGGCATGGAGATTTATAGGGATCGTGCTTGGAAGAAACTTTTCCTTTCTCAGAAAAGTTACATCTTGAAAGTACTCGACAGGTTTGGTATGAGTACTGCGAAATCTATTGATACTCCTGCTGCTGCTAATGCTCGTCTTTCTGTTGTTCTTTCTCCTCAATCTGATGAGGAGAAGGAGTACATGTGTAAGGTTCTGTATGCTAGTGCTGTTGGTAGTTTGATGTATGATATGGTGTGCACTAGGCCAGATATAGCTCATGATGTTAGTGTTGTTAGTAGGTTTATGACTCAACCTGGGAAGGAACACTGGCAAGCTGTGAAGCGGATTTTCCGCTATTTGAAGGGAACGGTAGATGTGGGTCTCATATATGGGAATGATGATGAGTGTTTGGTGACCAGATATTCTGATTCGGATTATGCTGCTTATATAGACACTAGAAGGTCAATGATTCGGTATGTATACACTCAAGGAGGGTTCGTGATTAGTTGGAAGGCTACGTTGCAGTCTTCAGTGACTTTGTCTACTACGGAGGCTAAGTACATGGCTCTAACTGCTGCGGCAAAGGAGGGTATATGGTTACGTGGTTTGGTCAGTGATTTGGGTCTACATCATGATCGTGCGACTGTGTATTGTGATAGCTTGAGTGTTATTTGTCTCGCCAAGGATCAGGTGCATCATGATAGGATTAAGCACATTGATGTGCGGTATCATTTTCTGAGAAGTGAGAAGAGAATAGTGGTGAAGAAAGTTGGGACTGCTGATAACCCAGCTGATATGTTCACCAAGCCAGTTTCGGTTCGCAAGTTCAAACATTGCTTGGACTTGTTGAACGTTGATAGTCACATATAACCCCTTTGGGGGTTGTTGCCTCAAGGTGGAGGCAATCCCGGCCCCGGGATAAAGAGGGCAAAACCCGGCACTGGGTTAAAGGTGTGAGACTTGGGAGGGATCCATATCTCGTGCATTGTTGAGAGTTATCATGGTTATTTTTTCAAGGTGGAGTTCTTGTAGAAAATGCAAGTCAAGGTGGAGATTTGTGAGTTTTGTGTGCCTTGATCTTGAGTATTGGAGCTTTGAGGTTGTACGTCAATCGACGAAGGAGATCGTCAATCGTCGAAGGCTAGTCTAAAGCCGCTGGGCGCGGCAACAGAGCCGCGGGGCGCGGCCAGATCAGTTGTGTTGGCTCTGCGAGCCGCTGGGCGCGGCTAAATAGCCGCGGGGAGCGGCCATATCAGTTTTGACTATCCTGTGGGTGTGTCGAGCCGCGGGTGTAGACACATAATTGTGTCTCCCCGTTTAGTACCCTTTGATGACTAATACACTGCTCTAATTGGTCCGGATCGAGGAAAGAATAAAGAATGAGTCTAAAATAAAATATTTTAAGCCCAAAACCATTTTCTAACTCTTTTTATTAACCCATCTTCGAAAACTTTTTAAAATAATTTTTATGAAAGCCCAATTTTTAAAACCCCTTTTCTAGCCCAATTTAATTAATAGAGTTAATTAATTTTATTGATTAGTTTTATTAATAAAAATATCTTTTATAAAAAATAATCTTTCTCCAAAGTGTTTTAAAATATTTTTATCTAACTCTTCTCTAAAATCTTTTTAATAAAAATCTTTTAGAAATCTACCATCTTTCAAAAAGCTATATATCTCCTCCCTAGTCCCTAACTTCTCGGATCTCCTCACAAACGAATTTACACGGTAATCTCTTCAGTCTGATAATCCACGGTTTCACTCTCAATTCACACGGCACTCCCTCATACTTCCACCGCCTCTCCCCTGCAAATCTCCCTACTGCCATACTAGTCTACACTAGACCTGGTTATTGGGCGGGTCGGGTCAGGGTCAGTGTGGGTCGGTAGCGGGTCGGGTCCTAAGAGGGTCGCCTCATAAAGGGTCGGTAGCGGGTCGGGTCGAATGGGTAGTGGGCCGATAGCGGGTCGATAATGGGCGGGCCGGCAAACGAGCAAGAAAAACAAGGAACAAAGAGAGCCAAAAGTGAGTATAAATGAATGCGAATCCGAATATGTAATTGTTTTTACAAAACCTATTTTATTTTTCAATATTATTGGGTTTCTTTGTTGGCCCTATAATGGCACTGTCCAATAATAACCCTGTCCAATAAAGCCCTGTCCAATAAAAACCCTATAAATTTGACCCTAACCCTCTCGCCATTGGGCTACCCTGTCCAATAACCAGGTCTAGTCTACACTAGACCTGTTCAATGGGTCGGGTCCCCAAAAAAAACCCTTGACCCGACCATATATTATAGGGTCATGACCCGACCCAATTAAGATAGGGTCGGGTCATATAGGGCCTGACCCTAATAAGAGATTATCGGGTCGGGTCGGGTTAAAAAAGGGTCATTTGAGTTTTGTGCAGGGTCTTAACTTTTCAACCTCATTTTATCTAAAAACCCAAAATTCTCTCTCTCTCTTCTTCTCTCTCTTCTTCTCTCTCTCTCTCCTCTCTTCTTCTTTCTTTCAAAATTGCACGTATTTCTCCATGTGAATTGCGACGCCATAGCTTGACAAACACGAGGTATTTAGATCTACTTTTTAGTATTCTCTTCGATTTGTTTTTCGACCTACATTTTAGTATTCTCTTCTATTTTTTTTTTTCTGATTTGTAAATCAATGCTTGAAGTTCTGTTTTTAGGGTTTAGATTGAGTTTGATTTTTTTCTGATTTCTTCTTTGTTAAGTGTTTTTTTTAGTTTATGCAATGTAATTCTTATTTTCCCTGCTTCTATTTATATTGAATGCTAAAAAAGATTAATATTGTGAGTTTTTGATTCTGGGTTTTTTTTAATTGCTTGTTTATGGTTGTTTTTTTATGTTCAGTCATGTGTTTTGAGTATTTGAGCTTGTACTACGCTGCTGTGAAATTTCGAAATTGTTCAAAATTTGTAATTTTTATTGCTGTTGTACTGCGAAATGTTGATGATTATGTAATAATTTTAACTTTTGATACCTTTTCCAATAGCAGTTTCTGAGTTCCTCTTTGTTTTTGTAATTCACAATCAACAACCCTTTTGATAAAAACAAATGTTGTAGAAGTATCAATTTTGGATGGGTTTTTTTGGGTTGATTGTGAGGAATATAGTTGCAATTTTGTTCATTTTGACAGAATTATCTTTGAGTTAGTTTTGTAAACTGGGATATTGTAAAGGAATGTGGTGGGAATTTGTCATTTGTTCTTTCGATTCTACTAATTTTGACTTGTAATTAAACAATAAAAAGGCAGTGAGTACTAACTTATTCATAAACTAAGCTATCTGCTAACATTATTAGAATCAATGCTTGAATTCTAATGTTTAGCTTCTGCTGTATTTACTCTTTTTTTAGGTGGTAAACTTTACCATGGAAGCTACTTCAATGTCAACACCCGTGGAGCACCCTGTGGAGGACCTCGAAATAAAATTATTTGGAGTTTGTGATACCTTAATTGGGTAATCTGTGACTGTGAGTGAGATCATTTGAACTGAATGATTATAATGTGCCAAGTTTTATGCTATACATTCAAGTCTCACTTACATAGGCTCCTAGTCCTAGCAAATATTAGGGGTACTTCTATGTACTTTCTTTTGGCATCCATCCTGTCATATGCTGCATGTCAGTGAGACATTTAGGGTGCTAGTTTGGTAGATTATGGTATTTATTCATCAGGTTATAGCTTTATGTTCAATCTGGTTTGGTTGTCCTTGTAGAATGGTTTTCTCCTTAACAATTTTCTTTTACAGTTTTACAGGATTCTGGTAGGTATTCAATAACCAGCAGGAGTTACAACTACTCGAGGAGTATTGAGGAGGTTTAATGATTTTCTTAAGTTATTTTCTGATGTAAGTGAAAACTTTATCCTTTTTTGTCTTCAATTTGATCACTTGATGGCAATTGAAGATATTGTAGAGTAGAGGTGGACACATTATTATTAGAGATTACTGAGCATATTCCTTGTTTCTTATTCTGTCTGCTACTGCTCCTCCTAAGGGTCTTTTGCGTATGAAGAGTAGGGCACTCTTGGAAGAGGTCAGTCCTGTAGCTTTGATATCATCTACTTGTATACTCTTAGCTGAAACTTCAGAGCTTTGAGCCTTAAAGATATCATTAACCTTTTGAATGGTATAATCTGCTTTGAATGGGATTAACTTGTATTTTAATTGTTTCAGTTTCAGGTGTGAATTACAAGCTTAAGGTCTTAATGCTCTGTGATCCTATTCCTATTGATGGCTGTAAGAGATCAAAGAAGACGCAAAAGAACAGTGTTTAATTATCCTTGTAAATTCATCACTGTTTATCATTGAATTTTAGTGGGTTGTAATCTATGATTAGGATTTGTGTTTTGTTGTTGTTTACAGTTGGAGCTAAGTTTGATTGATTGGGAATATTTGTTCAATACAGAACACTTTGCTTATAATATTCTCCATGTTCCAGTTTTTACAATTACTCAAGGTTTTAAAAAAATAGGGTCAGGGTCGGGTCGGGGGTCGGTCTAGCCCTTGACCCGACCCGACCCGTTAACAATGACTTCCGACCCGACCCGACCCGGCCCGTTGAACAGGTCTATCTTGTGGGTGTGTCGAGCCGCGGGTGTAGACACATAATTGTGTCTCCCCGTTTAGTACCCTTTGATGACTAATACCCTGCTCTAATTGGTCCGGATCGAGGAAAGAATAAAGAATGAGTCTAAAATAAAATATTTTAAGCCCAAAACCATTTTCTAACTCTTTTTATTAACCCATCTTCGAAAACTTTTTAAAATAATTTTTATGAAAGCCCAATTTTTAAAACCCCTTTTCTAGCCCAATTTAATTAATAGAGTTAATTAATTTTATTGATTAGTTTTATTAATAAAAATATCTTTTATAAAAAATAATCTTTCTCCAATGTGTTTTAAAATATTTTTATCTAACTCTTCTCTAAAATCTTTTTAATAAAAATCTTTTAGAAATCTACCATCTTTCAAAAATCTATATATCTCCTCCCTAGTCCCTAACTTCTCGGATCTCCTCACAAACGAATTTACACGGCAATCTCTTCACTCTGATAATCCACGGTTTCACTCTCAATTCACACGGCACTCCCTCATACTTCCACCGCCTCTCCCCTGCAAATCTCCCTACTGCCATACTAGTCTACACCCATTAATCCTCATCATTGATACTCCACGTACACATCATCTTTAGCCTTCATCGCCATCATCTTATTTTCTTCACCAGCACCTTATCACTCCACAAGATACCCAAGTCAACCCCTTTGCCTAACTAATCTCATACAACATCAGACCCACGCCATCATCACTACTATTAACCGCCATTCACCATCAATATATTAGAGTTAACTACAATACTTCATCTCCATTCTCCTCCCTACGCCATATATTTATCATCAATATTCATTATTTCATCAACACCATAAATCTTTCTTCTCAAATATAACACTGCATCGTCTCATCAGTATTTGTTCTACTCGTTTGACTTCATACTTGGTGATAATATAATACTTGATAACGCCTAAAACAAAACACAAGACACAATCTTTTAAGACTCGTACAATTTTCTAATATCCGTACAATCAACGACCCCGGACGGTGGTATAATTTCTGAGGGTCAACGAAATTAACAAACTTTATTTTTGATTTGTCTATTTATTTATTATTTTTCTTGAAGTTACTAACCTTCTATTCATGATGTAAATTGTTAACGTATTCATGCGACTGTAAGTATTGTATATTATTCTAACTCCCTGCAATATTTTCTTTTCTTATTTTTATTTCTTTTCATGGACATTATTATTTTCATGCCTGATTGCAATATTTATCACATTGTATTTATTGCTAAACAAGACCTAAAGAATTGTTCTAACATTAATCAGATTAATTTGGACAGCCTGTTAAGTTCCCTATAATATTGATTGCATAATAACATATCACTAAAAAATAGTCTTTTTATGTGTTTCCTGAACCAATTTAGACTAAATATTTTTAGGTTGTTTAAAACGTTATATGATTATTCTTTGGCATAAAATCTGTAATGAATCGATATTTAGTAGAGGCCAACTCTGGGCGAATGTGGTTCATTATGACTATATTCGTACCCTCACCCCCGAACTCAATCTTTAGTTCACTTTGACCATCTATGGAGTCAGGACGGGGAAATCTACATTGGATAATTTGTCCCTACGGTTTTCCCATATCCAATTAGGTTTATGATTCTTCCTAAAAAGAATTGTTGGCGACTTCTTTCAAAACAATTTTCAATAAAACCTTTACAGTGGGGTAGTCAAATCTAATACGCGCTCACACCGCATAGGCGAAATAAAAACACGCCTACAGCGGGGCGCGGCAAAAGAGCCGCTGGGCGCGGCAATTGTCGAACCGAGCACACGCAGCAGCGCAGAAGGGTTTAAGAGCCCTAATTCTTATTTCCTTTTGCCTCCTTACTCATGTATTATTAGCCTACATATAAATACTCTTTATGTGGGTTAATTAGGTTTTAGATCATCAAAAAAGCACAAGAGAGATAAAACAATAGAGAAGTTCTTAGAGAGAGCTATGAGAGATTCATTGAAGAGAGTATTCAAGTGATTCTCTTGCCTATTGTATTCATTGTTCCGCTTGATCATAGTGAAAGCGTTTATCCCTGCCCTGAGGATTTAGCTATCAAATTGATAGTGAACCTCGTTAAATCTTGCGTGTTCTTTATTCGCTTTTCTCGTTTTATTGTTTGTTTATTCGCTTCCGTTGCAACAGGGGCTTATTTTTTTTAGGGGAAGGGACAATTAGTTGTAAATGAATTGAAAATAAAATTTTCTTATAAAACCCAATATTATGGAACGACTTGTATGAGCTAAGATGGCTTAACTGTCTATCTTTTCATTCAATTTCTATCAATATTCTATCTTCCATAAAACCTTAACTATTACTTGGCTACATTGTCGTGTCATAAATATTTGGAGAGAAGAAACGGTGTGGTGGTAGCCATAGTTTTATGGAAAAATGACAATTATCTAGGAGCTATAGGTAGGAAGTTGACAAAAATAAAGTGGAAATTGGTACTCTTTTGTGGATTATAGTCAGTGGCGGAGCCACATTGTGTCATGGTGGGTCACGTGACCCACCATTATTTTTCAAAAAAATTGAGCAGTTTAAAAAAAAAAAAAACAAACAAAGACAGCTTGCAAGCACGCTAAACAAAAGAAAGCCTGCAAGCACGCTGAGCAAAAGAAAGCCTACATGCTCTCTCTCCTCTCTCCTCTCTCTCTCCTCTCTCCTCTCTTCCTTGTCCCGTCTCTCATAATCTCTCTCCTCTCTCCGTTACCACCGCTGCCGATGCAACAATATGAAGATGCAGAGGTTGAAGATGGAGATGTATTACACGACGAAGATGAAGAAGAGGAAGAAGATGCAGAGGTTGAAGATGGAGATGAAAATGAAGAAGAACACGTAGAGCACGATGATGATGATGAAGAAGATGAAGATGAAGATGATAAACATGGCGGCGGTGTAGGTTAGTTATCCACGTTCCATAAACTTACGATTATTACTATATTTCTCTACTTACATTTGTGTTTCTGATTTAATTGAAGAATTTTTGCAACTTACGACTTTACGAGTAATTACGAGCAAAAATGAGCTGACATTTTTGTTATTATGTGATTTTTGTTTTTTTTTTGTGTTTCTTTTGGTTGTTTGAATTCAGTTTTATTGGTTTTATTTTTAGTTTTTAGAGATTTAGTTAAGTTTGCCATTGAAAATAAACGACTAAGTCGAAATTACTTGGAACATGGAAGGTTTTGATTTTTAAAGGCACGAAATGAAATAAATGATTAAGCTGAAATTAGTTGTGTTTCTTGAACTGTCTCTCTCTTACTCTGTTTTCCCAGTTTTACTCTGTTTAGTTTGAGTGAGATTTGAGTGTGAAATGAAATGTGTGGATTTAGAGGATAATATGAGGAGATTCGAGAGGTGAGGAGAGAAAACGGGGAGTGTTACTTTCTTGTCTCCAAAAAGAGAGTAAGAATGAGAGTGAAGAACTGACAAATGGGTTTCCCACTCATAAAACATTCGAGGTGGTGTTGTATAATGGCTTTTTTCTCGGCCTTTGTACGAGATGGATGTGTGATTAGTTTAATGTTTTTACCAAATCCTTGCATATGCCATTTGGTACACACTCTCCCAACCCATTTGTTTATCTCTTACACAGTTATACTAGTTCAAGCTTGATTTTGCTTCATTGGAGTATATGTATCAACTATATATGCTAGGAATTTCAGGAGGTGAGTGTGTCTAGGGACCAAATATAGAGGCCTAATTTTCAACTTCAGCATAGGGCCTCCATAATGTTCGGACCGGAGGGGCTTTACCGCCCCTGTTGGTATTATAATCTTGATAACATTCAATAAAACTGAATTCAAACAGGTTCTTAATTTTGAATTTTGCGCTTTTAAATCCGACTAATGTAATAATTGACTTATTATTGTTATATTATTAACTTATTGTTGTTAATTTATTGTTGTTATATTTCTTGTTGTTAATTTAATATAATTTGCTACAGTGGCTAATTGGTGAACGATGACTATGACTCTATGAACATTGGATTAGCTTTGAAGGTTTGATTGATTTTTGTTCAGGTAATGGCACTAAAACCCTTGTTTTAGGATTTTCAGAATTAGACCGATCATGTGAAGTTTTCGGAGAGGCCATGAATGAGCCTTTGGTTTTATGTGTTTTATGTCTTTGGTGGAATTAGTTGGAGATGGATAGGATTTCCCTTTAATGTGAAATTATTTGGTATATATGCATAATGCATTAATATGGGATTAAATTTGAGTAGTTTAACTGAATTTGATTGATATGTTTCCCGTATCCGAACCCGCACCCGTATTCATCTCTGTGCAACCTAGTCGGTAGTGACCCACCATTCATAAATTCCTGGATCCGCCACTGATTATAGTTACCAAATAAAGAAATGTTATAACTTATAAGTGAAAAGAGACGTTTATTTATGAAAAATATAGCAAGCTAAGTAAAAAAAAGACGGATGGAGTATTTCAGTGGCCTTTATAGAGATTTCTCAACTTTAAACTGCAATGCTCTTTCAGCCATCTTGATGTCATATCCACATTTATATTTTTAACCAATCAAAAAAAGTTGCAACAAAAAACTTGTAAGAAAAACTAATATATAAATAACTTTCAAATCATACCAAATAACAAAGGTAATTAAAAAAACCAATCCCGTCAAAAAAAAATTAATAGGAACCAAGGAAATCAAGGTGCTAATCATGTTAATTAAGCACTAGATGCTGTTTTACATCTTTATTCAAAATTAATAGCAAGCTGACAGAATTGAGACTTTCTACTAATAATTAAGTTGCTTAAGCATAATTAATAGCTTATGTAAACCACCCTTTTATTCAGTTACTAAGGTGGTGGAAGTGGTTATGGAAAGGCCCTATATGGTTGTTGTGAAGGTGGTGCTGCAGTGCATAATGCTGATTTTGGTGTAGATGATCGATTCCACTTCCATTTTCAGATGATGCTTTCGCCATCTCAGACCAAAATCCTGCTTGATTACGCGTTGCCTCTAGCAATGAGTCCCTCAAGTATTCCGCTTGCACATTTTCACTATCCCTCTTCTATCATAAAATTGCCAAATGAAATATAAGGGACATAAGTATATATATTTTTAGATGTTCAAAACAAGATTATATGTACTCCCTCTACGATTCTTATAATAAAGCGTGTAAAATGTTCAAGGACAAACTTAGACTGTAAATTCCTCTTAATTTATATTGATAAATAAATTTAAAGATAATATTACAAAAGTGAATCTTAAGATGGATGATACACTTTCCTATGTAATATATTGGTGGTCAAAGTAAATCTTCATAACTCGTGCCTATCTTTGTTGGAAAGAACGGATGAAATCTATAGTGATAAGTAATTGTATAGTAAAAGATGCATGGTAATTAATTATACATACCTTGACAATGAAAACATAGGAAACAAGACTGATGCAACTGGTCATATTCACATTGATTATCTCCATACCAAGACAGTGTAAAGCCTCCATTAGTCTAACAAATCCACCTCTCTTTTGCTCCCCAAATACCTTCACAAAGAAATCATTCCCCTCTAATTGAGCAACTTCCACTTGCACCTGCATTTATCAGTAATGCGAGGAAGAAAATGAAGTCCTCCGTTTTTTTAGATGTAACATTTGTCTTTTTCATAAGTGTATTAAAATAATCAAATGCATCTAAAAACACGAGAGTAGTATATCTTAACAAGAAGGATAAAGATTCAAGGTATTAATCGCAATTATAGGGAGGGTTTTAATTTCCAAAATGATCATGTGACCTAAATAACTGAATTAGAAGGTCAAACGACGAAGTGTGAAAATTTAGTCAACTAGCTAGGTAGGAGATTATATGGAAGAAGAGGAACACTATAATTATCTAGAACTGTTCTTGTGAATTTTTCCTTAAGAAAATTAACGCGACAATATTATGAAAAGCAAAGACTACCTCCATTTGTTGTGCTTTGTCATTAGCACTTTCAAATTCATGGCTTCTCCTGAAGCCCTCGGGTCCTCCTCCCATTTGATAAGCATTTCTAGGCTTTTCTTGATCATAGTCTGGCCCGAACCTTGGCCCGTGTGAAATAGTTGAGACTTCTGGTGAGAAATTGGTTTGATGAAGTTGGTGAGGATGATGATGTAAATGATCAATGATATTCATGTCGTTGTTGGGATCTTCGTCATCAGAATTCCTTGCAAGCTCATTTTGGAGGTCTTTTTCTTCCTTTTGCAACTCTTGCACATATTTGATAGCATCCCCAAGTATTGAAGCTCTATCCAACTAACAGTTTTATAAGAAATAAGTGCGTAAATTTTCATCAAGGATGTTAGTATACATTGCATTAACGTCTTATATGCTTACCAAATCATCCTAAGATAATATCCAAAACGTTATATGTAAACTTAGTAAGTACTAATTTCATGACATTCACATGTCATTTCATACCTTTTCAGTTTTTTCATTACATGCAAATATGCAATATGTGACTAATTACAATCTTCAGGCACATCTTTTTTTTAGTTATAAAAAATTATAAGGGTTGTTGCACAAAATGTACTTCTTAGTAATTGCCCTATAGATCCTATATCTACCTATATGAAGAAGAAATCATATGTTATAAGGAAAGCGATTCTTATTTGTACAAATGGTACTTTGAACTTGGAACGAGCATGAAGAAATTAACGATGAGAAAATTGCATTTTTTTTTAAATATAAATTAAAATTAATCTACCACATCCTAATTTCTAAATGGTAATAATATTTTGTATAAATTAACAAAATAGAAATTAGTAAGTTTTTTTTTAGGGACTTAGTAAGTTATTTACTTATTTCATAATACATAAATATTTACCTTGGAAATGTTAGGGACCAAAGAGCGAAGAAGGTAAAGCCTCTCATTAAGCTTCTTCCTTCGCCTCCTCTCAGCCACTAGGTTCTTGGATTGTGGGCCTTTTGTGGGCCTTCTTCGATGATACTTAGGGTCATCTTCTTCATCAAGTGGATCACTATCCGAGACAGAATCAGCCCGGCCCATCTCATGCTTTGATATTGGGCCCTTTTCATCCACTTGTTGTCGATCATGGGCTGAATGATCCAAAACATGCATATTATGCAGATTATTAGGGTTGTTCATTAGGTCCTCAAACCCATTCTCTGATAAAGGCTTGAAGGAATTTAGTTGGTGATGATTCTCAGCTTGAAATGAGTCATTTGCTCCCTCAAGAAAATCATTCCTAGACATTATTTTGTTAGTCTCAGAAACATAGTTAAATTGTTGCAAGAAATTCATTGAAGATTGAGATTCATTGTTAATGTTGATATTTTGAATGGTATTGTTTTGATCAGATAATGTGGGATTTGATTGGAGCTCATTCATCATGTTAATGTTCACTGAGAAGCCGGCACATGTATTGCTTCGAGCCGCTTATTGTTGCTTGGTCCATCAAGGTGTTGCATTGTGTCATAACATATTCTATGACATTCTGATCTTCATTCATCTTCACAACCCAAAACACAAAAATGGACTTAATATAAGATTAGAAGATTGTAGTTTGAAGAAAGAAGAGAAAATTCATAATTATTACTTGTTTATCAGCAAATAGTTCGGCGAGTCCTCCAGGAATTGGGATAAGAACTTTTGTACCCATGGTTACCTGTTAGAAGTAGATGAAGTGCAAAATGAAAATTTATTGTTTGAAACAAACTAGAAGTGTTGATTAATCGTAAATTATTTAAGATTACACATGTAATTTAAACTCATAAAGAAAGAGCTTTATCGATATATATAGAGAGAGTTTTGTTAAATGGTAAATTGTATCATTGCAAATTCTAATGATTCATAGGGAGCTGAATTCTACCAATGTAGTGCACCAGAAGTATTACTGGTGCTCTTGGTCTAGCGCATATGCAAGATACATCACACATGCCTGGAGGGGAGTGTGTATGTGTTCATCATGTGTTCGACTAGGAGCACCCACCATTCTTGATACTTTCGGATCACGAAATAATTAAGATATGACACATACATAATTAAAAGATAACTAAAAAAGTAATTGATCAAGCATAACTTACTTCATTAACATTTAAATCGGAGACATTTGAGAAATTTAACCATTTGGGCTGATTTGATATTAGGATCTCCATATTAATCCTGTGTTATATAATAAGCCATATTGTTAGATAGTAAATAAATATTATAGCAGGAAATACAAGCACACCAATACAAAAAAAAAAAAAAAAAAGTACCCATCCAAGGGATGAGAAGAGGGCAATTGAGCAAGTAATTCACAACTCCTTGTTTTAGGGTGCTGAAACATCATATCTCTACAAGGAAACAAAAACTCTTCGCCAACATTGTTATTAGCATTTTCCATGCAGCTATCATTCCCAGCACAACAACAGTCCATAAACTCTAGGAACCTGATGAAAAAATTAAAATAAAGAGGCGATAATAATCAATAGAAGTAATGTACATTAAGTTGGACTAGTCGTTTGGCCTTCAATTAATGAATTTTCTCTTTCAAAAAAAAAAAAAAAGTTGGACCAACCATCTCAAATAAAATATTTTTGGAAAAAAAATTAATTATATTACCTTTGATCTTCACTTAATTTCCAAAGGACACAATAGTCCCAAGTCTTGGAGTTCACCAATTGCCTTAGCCTCTCCATAGGGTTTGACATGATGCTCATGTTGTCTTCAACATATGACTAAGATTGTTAGCTTTTGAAATAGTTTCAATGTAATAATATTTGTTGTATAACATGATAGCTAAATTTGACTAGAATAATTTTACCGATTTCGGATATTGTACACAGTTTTTTGACACGAAATGCAAAATAACCAAAATAATATAATCGAAAAAATATTTTCATAAAAAAAAAGGATTAATTGGACTTAAATTTGACTATAGTGTTTCATGACATAAACCTAAACTGGCTTACTAATTTGATATGTATCTATCATTATTCCAAATTTTGACCTATTACTATAGTCTATCTACTTGGTGGCTAGGGAAAATGTAAGAAATTAGCAAGTTTCTTAAATATGAACTACTTCAATTGCACAATATACGCTTTAGCAAGGATCTTTAATTGCTTGTGTGATGTGTCTACATAATTTATTTGTCATTACTAGTAACTTACTACAGAGCAACCTCTGAACCTCTTAATGATGTATCTAATTATTCTCCATCTAGGAATAAAATACATGCAAAAGAATTATGGGAGAAAAAATGAGAAGAGTTTGAATAATATACCTAGAAAAAATGAGTGCACTCTTTTGCTCCTTAGGTGACTAACTCCTTCGGCAAAACAAAGTATGACATATAGAAGAAAGGCAAACCAAGAACAAATTACAAAGCAAAATATATGGAAACAAAGATCCATGCAATAACCTAAATAAGCTTGACTTGATGTAATAAATTGGCGAATTTTTTTCAACTTAATCCTTCATCCTTCATCTTTAGAAATAATTATATGATGCTAAGAAAAAGGGGAAAAATGAAGAAATTTCATCATTTTTACAAGAGGGTAATTATATATAGGTAGGGATTAGCAATAAAAGGGTGTTGTTTTATCCTGTTAACTTGGTAGGTGAAGTGTAGTGTAGGCGTGAAAGTAGGAAGCAACATATATATATTAATATGTTGCAAAGAGGTTGGAGGGAAACAAAAGGATTGATTAGTTGTAAATGAAATTAAAATTAAAACTTTATTATAAGAAAAATATGATGATATAAAGAAGGAAAAAATAATGCTCTAATGATGGGAGGAACGATTTGCATGAGCTAAGATGGCGTAACTGCCTAAGTTTTTCATTCATTTTCTGTTAATATTCTACTACCATGAACATTGATTACTTGGCATCAGTGGCAGAGAGAAGCATGATAAGAGACTTGTTATGCCCTTCTCTTGAATTTTTAAACTTCTTCATGCATGAGAGGTGCAATTTTTTTTTTCTTTTCAATTTGCACGTAATATTTATAGTCTTACGTTCATCATGGTCAATTAGATACTCTTTGGGTAGGAGGTAAAGAAGGAAATTAGATTGAGTCGTAACTCGTAACTAGTTTTTTTTAAGGTTTCGAATTAGAGGAGTAAAGAGTAATGTTAACGGAGACTTATGATGATGAAATATCAAGAAAGACGTAAAGTATCTGTATACACAAATTTCGAGTCAAATTATATATAAGGCAAAAAACAAAGAATGAAAAAATTATATTTCATAAATGTATTGAGTACAATCTCTAAAAAAGCAGTTTATAATAAAAATAAACTAAGTCATACGATTACGTTCGCGTTTGAGAGTGACACGTATTGATGTCGACGTGGAATTGAGTGTAGACTGACGTTTTGTCAACGTCAACCTGAGACAAAAGCTTGAATCTCAGTCGAATGTGTTTGAGTGTATCTGAACAGTCAGCACGGATTTGAATTGCTTGTTGACTATTTGCAGAGAGAATTCCAAGAGAATTTTATGAAATTTCTTAGGAATAATGATTTTAAAGTCCCTCTTAGCGAAGGAGGTGAGGTACATTTATAAGGAATAGAGATCCTTTCATGAGCTTGGTAGTTTATGGGGCAGGCGCCGTTTATGACTTGGAAGTCTTTTTACCTTTTCATTTGACCATCTTATTTGGACTAGTGATATGGGTAGCCCAAATATTTTGTAATCCAAATTATATTTGTTTAATTTGGATATCTTATTTGAGTGGGCTAAATTAATTAAATTGGGCTAATTATATTTATTTCTTAGCTCAATAATAATCAATTTATTTTAATGTAAAACACTAATAAAATTTTAGTGTCTACAATTGCTTTTCGAGACGATGTGTGACGTACACAATTTGAAGTGTTTAATCGTGGGAGGGTCTCGGCAAATTTGAGTTTGACTTGGTAATGGTTTGACAACCACCGTGCTATTTGATTTTTTTTTTTTTTGAGTAGAATCTTGATTTTTTACAACTCTATTAAGTCTTGGACTCAAGAGTTTTGATCTTATTTCGATTCAGATTTCTTTGTTATCGAGTAAAACAAATCTCATCACATATTGGTATAAATTAACCAAACGTCGTCGGCTACCTCCATGAATCCACCGTCCATTGACTGAGGATACCAGTGACTCAGTGAGTATCAAGTTGTCAAGCAAATCAAGAATTCAAGACTAACACATACAGGTGAGTTGATTTTTTTATTTCGTTTCCAAGTAATCTCAACAAATATCCATACGTGGCTGTTGGACATAGCCTTCCTCCATATATCATGCTGCAACTTTGATCTTTTTTGTTATTTTAATTTTCTTGTACGAAAACAACCACAATATTGCTGATCACATGAAATTGCCATATTTTCGACTTCAAATTGTTTACCACATAATCATACCGAATACTTGCCTTGTGTTAATATGCTTATCAGCTTATGTAGTGTTGCAGTATAGAAAACCCTCGACTCGTGTCAAGTAAAAAGTAATACTTTCCACTCTTTTTTTTGTAGCATAATCATCATGATCATTAGTTTTCATTATCAATAATGCTTGATCACCGTGTATGCTAAGTCACTGATCATGTAAATTGCTTTAATTTGACACTTTTTTTTTATTATCATAATTAGTATTACCGTTCATGTAATACATGTAGCATATCCAGTTTGCTCAGTGTATATGCAAAGCTGATTTTCGGGGACGCAAATTTCAATGCTTTTTTTTCTCAAAGTATCATGAAAGAGTAATACGTGAAGTATCACCAAACGAATTTATCAAATCATGATAGCTTCCCGTAATTTGTATGCCATATGATCAGCAAAACAATTTTTTGATCGACCTCTTGCTTAGTGTTTTTTTTTCACGGACTTTATTAGCCTTTCTTCTTCTTTTTTGAAAGAGAATTTTCATTAATTGAAGGCCAAACGGCATCTACAATAGGTATTAAAGAAAAACAAGATACAATTAAACAAGGCTAAATCAAATTCGCCTTCAAAGAAACTACAATGAACCAGATCGAGCAATACAGCGCATCCCCCTTGTATTTGCTGAATCAAGCAGTTATTGATGAGGAAGTCTATCATTCTGATATAGTTTGGGAAGAACATTCTTGATCGAGTCAGGTTGACCGCATCCGAGATTCCAATACCTTCATGTTGAGTCTCGAACTTCAACCAATGAGAATAATTTCTCATACCTAAAAACAAAAGAACCATACTCACAACTCCCATAGGGGAGAAAGAGATTTCCAAAACAGAAACTAAAAACCCCATAACAGGGTTTGAGAAAATCTCATAAAGAGAGACTAATTTATTAAACAAAACAAGAAAATGAACTAAAAACTGAAAATAAAAGGGGAAAAGGGGCTTACCATGGATGAAATCATCCATGGCAGCCCCTAATTGATGAAAAAGGGGTAGGGGAGGCTAGGGTTTGAGAGAGAAAAAGAGAGAGGGGAGGGGGGAGGGGGCTTATTAGCCTTTCTTCATACTAAGCATAATCACCAATGAAAATTATCAAGAAGAATATCAACTGTACAACTCACATCTCGTAAGTTATATGTTTTTCTCTTGTTGCAACACAAATCTGCCTCTTTTGTTTCACACTTTTTTTTCTGTGTGTTCCTGCGTTTTTTTTTTAACAAAATTAAATCTTGACGTACTTTATATGACTTTCAGCACATCAGATTTTTTTTTGAGATACTAAACTTTCATGCTTGTCTTTGGAGCAATATCAGAAACTCAAGACTTGTGAGGTGATTTTTTTTAACACCCTTTAGTCTAAAATATTTTATCTGTATATCCCCTTTTTGTATATGTATACCCGTGTATTTTTCCTACTATATGACAGGTTCACATGAAGACGGGGACTTCGTCGCGATGGGCCATATGTGCGACTATGAGCCTATCAGGGGTGTTACTCATATGTTTTTAGCACTGCGACAATGACACCTCCAGACAGTCCCTTGAAGACGAAGACGGGGATTTCGTCGCGATGGGCCATATGTGTGACTATGAGCCTGTCAGGGGTGTTACTCATATGTCTTTAGCACTGCGACAATGACACCTCCAGACAGTCTCTTGAAGACAAAGACTGGAATTTCGTCGCGATGGGCCATATGTGCGACTATGAGTCTGTCAGGGGTGTTACTCATATGTCTTTAGCACTGTGACAATGTCACCTCCAGACAATCCCTTGAAGACGAAGACGGGGATTTCGTCGCGATGGGCCATATGTGCGACTATGAGCCTGTCAGGGGTGTTATTCGTATGTCTTTAGCACTGCGACAATGTCACCTCTAGACAATCCCTTGAAGACGAAGACGGGGATTTCGTCGCGATGGGCCATATGTGCGACTATGAGCCTGTCAGGGGTGTTATTCGTATGTCTTTAGCACTGCGACAATGTCACCTCCAGACAATCCCTTGTAGACGAAGACGGGGATTTCGTCGCGATGGGCCATATGTGCGACTATGAGCCTGTCAGAGGTGTTACTCATATGTCTTTAGCACTGTGACAATGTCACCTCCAGACAGTGCCTTGAAGACGAAGACAGGCACTGCGACATTGACACCTCTAGACAGTCTCCTGACAGTCAGTCTCACCCTCGAGGTATGTTGTCTAACCCATGTTTTTTTAATGATTGTTCATTAACCCCATAATTGCTTTTGTTTTGATGCTTTCTCAATTGTGTTTTTCGAAAACGTTTTAGCTTGAGTTGTCATTTCGTCCTTCACTGTTTGCACTCTTGTGGGCTAGGAGTTAGAACTTCTTTTTTTTTGTTTCACCGTTCACAGTTTTAACTCTTGCGGGCCAGGAGTATTGCAATTTTTTTGTGTGTGTATATGCAGTTTAGACTCTTGCTTAGGAGTTAGAATTTTTTTGGTGGCAGTTTATACTCTTGCTTATGAGTTCCGTTTTTTGTTTACTTACAGTTTAGACTCTTGCTTAGGAGTTAATTTTTTTTTTTCTTTTCGTGCAGTTTAGACTCTTGCTTAGGAGTTAGAATTTTTTAATTTGCAGTTTAGACTCTTGCTTGGGAGTTAGATTTTGTTTTAGTGTTCAGTTTATACTCTTGCTTAGGAGTTATTTTTTGGTGTGCAGTTTAGACTCTTGCTTGGGAGTTAGATTTTTTTTTTTAATGTGCAGTTTAGATTCTTACTTAGGAGTTTCACTTTTATTTGCTTGCAGTTTATACTCTTGCTTAGGAGATAGTTTTTTTTTTATATATATATGCCGTTTATACTCTTGCTTGGAGTTTTTCTTTTGTTTCGTTTGGCATGCAGTTTATACTCTTGCTTAGGAGTTAGAATTTTTGACTTGCAGTTTACCCTCTTGCTTAGGAGGATTTCTTTTGTTTGTGTCCATGAGGTTTTGTTTCCATGCCCCCTAGATCTTTCAATTAGAATAATTTTTCACAATCATGGCGTCGACGGATCCTCTATTGATGCGTCAGATGAGTCTGATTCATTTTCATGACAAGCAATTGTAAGCTCCATGTCGTGCGCTTTACTTGCTAGTTCTTGAAATGTTTTGGGTTTGATCCCTTGCAAGATGTAGGTCAAATCTCAATGCATGCCTTGGATGCACATTTCGACTGCAGAAGTTTCTGACAAATGATCTTTACATTGCAAGCTCAAAGCACGCCAACGATTAATGTAGTCAATGACGGGCTCATCATTCCATTGGTGAGTCTTAGTCAGCTTCAACCATGCGACAATACGTCGAGTGCTATAGAACTCGTTTAGGAACTCTTCCTCCATTTGATCCCAACTATTGATGGATTGTGAGGGTAGATTTGTGTACCAATCAAAGGTCATCCCTTTAAGAGAACGTACAAATTGTTTGACGAGGAAATCGTCTGTGGTACCAGCATTGTTGCATGTTTCTACAAAGTGAGCAATGTGTTGCTTGGGATTTCCTTTCCCATCAAATTGTTGAAACTTTGGGGGCTTGTAGCCAAAAGGCATTTGCAGCTTATCAATTCTCATAGTATAAGGCTTTACATAGTGATGACTTCCTTGAGAACTTCCCCCAAGTTGATTCTTGACAGCACGAGCTATCAACAATTCGAGTTGTCGAGCTGTTGGTGGATGTGAAGGTTGTCACCCCTCTCGTCTTCGCTTTCATCACCACCTTGGCTTGATGATGCGTCGACTGGGATTCTACTAAGTTTCTCATTGAGGGCAACAATTTGCTTGTTTTGGAGTCTGATCTGAGCATCCTTTTCCTCTCCGTCCTTTATCAATTTCTGGAGTAAGATGTTCATTTCAGTGAGTTGTTCCTCAACTGTTTTAACTGAGGTCACCATAACAGAAGCAGTGACAACATCTTTCTTCATTATTTTATTATGAAAACCAAGACTCGTGTCTTCCATAAAGTCACCTAACGTCATAGATTTTCGCGGGATGTCGGCAGAGTTTTCAAGAGATTGAGAGATGTTCTTGCTTGAGGCCATTTCTCATATTTGTTGTTGATGACGAAACAGAGATGAGAGGCAGAGATAGTCCCACCGAGCGCGCCAAAATTTGTATACACAAATTTCGAGTCAAATTATATATAAGACAAGAAACAAAGTAACAAAGAAATTATATTTCAATAAATGCATTGAGTACAATCTCTGTAAAACATTTTATAATAAAAATAAACTAAGTCCTATGATTCTGTTCCGCAGCTGGAGAGTGACACGTGTTGATGTCGACGTGGAATTGAGTGTAGACTGACGTTTTGTCAACGTCAACCTGAGTTTGAGTGTGGGATGACATTTTTGTCAACGTCAACCTGAGTTTGAGTTTTGTTTGAGTGTATTCGAATGAGGGCTGACAAAAACTTGAATCTCAGTCGAATGTGTTTGAGTGTATATGAACAGTCGGCACGGATTTGATGTGCTTGTTGACTATTGCAGAGAGAATTCCAAGAGAATTTTATGAGCTCTTGAGAATAATGATTTTAAATTAAATGGCTGAAGGAGGTGAGGTCTATTTATAAGGAATGGAGATCCTTTCATGGACTTGGTAGTTTATGGGCTTGGGCCCGTTTATGACTTGGAAGTCTTTTTACCTTTGCCATTTGACTATCTTATTTGGACTAGTGATATGGACTGGCCCAAATATTTTGTAATCCAAATTATATTTGTTTAATTTGGATATCTTATTTGAGTGGGCTAAATTAATTAAATTGGGCTAATTGTATTTATTTCTTAGCTCAATAATAATCAATTTATTTTAATGTAAAACACTAATAAATTTTTAGTGTCTACAGTATCCAAACAAGAGACATAACATAATCATGACTAGTTCTTTAATTTGGGTCACGGACAAGTTTCATATTAAGCTTTTATAACTAGTTATTTAATTGGGTTACATACAGGCTTTATATTAAAAAAAAATTCATAAGGTTTCAAATTACAGGAGTTAAGAGTAATGTTAAGGGAGACTTATGATGATGAAGCATCAAGAGAGACATAAGTCACATAACAATATAATTAACATAATAACGAAATGCCATTTCGTGTATAACTCAAGTTTGAAATTATGTATTGGAGAAAAATAAGGGATCGAAATGGGAGAAGTGTATTTAGGAGTTGTGTTTTTAAATTCTAGGGTACCATTATATAGTTTAGGTTAGATATACATATCCTAAATACAATTTGGTTTCGTGCAAAACAAAAAGGTATTGTTATTCTCCGTCCTAATTTTACTTACTAACGCCCCTGTATTTTTATACTAAAATACAAGGCTTTTTCCCCTCTTTCCCCCTTTCCCTTTCATCCTTACTCTCATGTAGTCATATTCCCTCACTTTGCCTTGCCACCATTGAAGGACAACCACCCATTACCCGCTATGTTGTTGGCGACGTTGAAAAGTTGGTTGGAAAATTTAATTTTGTAAAGGAAGCACTCCATATTTTTTAATTTTATATCTCATGAATATGGAGTATATAAAAATGCATATATTTATTGGGTGAAATGATCATAATTAGTCATAAATTAGTAGAAAAGTATCTTATAAATCGTTTAAAAAATTGAGAAAAACTACTACACATCAGTCACAGATGCTTGAACCTATAGTCAGGTGTCCAACTCATAAAAGTCCATATTCTTTCAAACAAAAAAAAAGTATCCTTGAGGTCGTCAGAAAATTTTGAGTCCTTCTGGTGCCGGGGAGTCCTTCAATGGTGGAAATGGAAGAAGGGGAAAGGGATGAGTGTGTGTGCGCGCACGCGTGTGTGTGTGAGAGAGAGAGATGAGAGAGATTAGTGGGGGGGAATGAAGGAGGGCATGGGGGAATGGAGGAGTATACATAGATGTGGGACCTTTATGTATTTAGGGCGATAGTAAACAGAATATAGGGTGGTATTTAGACGCGAAAAAAAGCATGTACTTTTAGGTTGCTTCATTAACTAAAAGTAACACGTTAGGTATATTAGTGTATATTGAAAGATTTTCAATTTACTTATTCTAAAAATACTAATGTCGAAGGAAGCAATTTGTGGAAAGGGTTTCTCCTGCAACTTAAATGAATGTAAAATTCCAACTTTAGTGCAGGTTTGGCCTAATTGTTGTTTAACGCCCTGACCTTTCTATATTACAATTTTAGTGACCAAAGATTTAGCCTAATCCAATTTTAGTGCTCTAAGCTTTTCATATTTCAACTTTAGTGCTCTAAGATTTCAAAATGATTTAACTTTACTGCCCTAATATTACGAAAAAATTAATTTTAGAGCCCTAAGATTACAAAAATCCAACTTTAGTGCCCTAAGATTATGAAAGAAGTCAACTTTAGTGCGTTAAGATTATGAAAGAATCCAACTTTAGTAACTTGCAAGGGCTAACGGTGTAAACTCCAGTGTAGATCATGTTCACAGTTCAATACTTAATGTGTCAAAATCATGTTTTCATTGCACTAAATTGTTAGTACATAGTAAAGGAAGTAATTGGTAAGGATTATGAAGTAAATATTATTGTGTTCTAACGTTTAATACAATGAATACATGATTTTAACACATTAAATTATACAAGTGGCCTTGATGGAAATTTAGAACTAGTCCTCGTCTCCTCGAGTCATTAAAGTTGGATTCTTTTATACTCCCTTCGTCTTTATATTGTTGCCACATTAGGTTTTTAATAATTTTTAAGACACAACTTCAAACCTTAATATCTTGAGTTATGTATAATAGAAAATTATATATTTGGAAAGTACATATTGAGATGAATCAAACAAGATCCTACAAGACCATGTTTTTCGTGAAGTATATAAAATTAAATAAGGTCAAAGAAGTCATGTTAATAGTACACATAAATGGAATGAAGATGGATGGAGTAACCTAACTAGTACTAAAGTTTGAATATGAATAGGCCCGGACACTAAACATGGATGAGGCTAGACCTCATGGCACTAAAGTTAGAATATGAAAAGATCAAAACACTACATTTGAATTAGGTTAGAATTTACAATGAGTTCTCGATGAGTGTCAACCACCGCTTCTCACTACTATTAGCAATTTTCGTAGTTTTCAGAACACTAAAGTTGGGATTTTCCTAAATGAGTTGTGCCTAAATGTGGCCAATGGGCGGGTTGGGCTGACGCGCCATGGCCCAGGGACCACGAGTTTCGCGAGCTGGACGAGCTGGTCTGGTGGGGCAGTTTGCTCGACCCATGACGGTCTTGTCTGGGCTTTGTGGTTTATGGAGCGGGTTTGGCGGGCCATGAGTTTGATGGGCTAGACCGGGCTAGTGGTTTTTTTTCATAAAGAAAATTGTTTAAGCAAATTAATTAAGCATGAGTCGATGAGTAATGTTAATGATATATTAATATTAGCATTTATTGTATAATTTTGGCCTTAATGATTTTTATATCATAATATTAATATTTTTACACTTGAAAAGTAATTTAAATAAATAACGATTAGTAATTTTCATGATCAATAACATTTCTTTTTATTATCATTACATCGTACTCATTACAATTTACACTTTGATAGTAATTTAAATAAAAACAAATAGAAATATTAATGGTTTTGTGGGGTGGCCTCATTTGTCAGTGGGCTGAGGATGGGCGGTGCTGTTAACGGGCTTTCGTGGTCGGGCTCAAAAAGTCAACCCATAGCCTATCCAACAATTTCACGGTTTTCACGATTCCGGACCAGGTTGTTGGTGGACCTGGCCCGCACGATCCACGAGGCGCGCTGGGCTATGTCTGCACTGTTGGCCACCTCTAGTTGCGCCTTTACATTGATACTCAAATTCACATGCACTTGTGTTAAAAAGGGGAAGTAAAGGCAAAGCCACCGGTTCGACGGTGGCGGTTTAGGATGAACTCATAGAAAAAGAACTCCTACCCTTCGCTTCATCGCCACTTCCCAGTAATTAATCATAACTCTAGGGCTCGTTTTCCCCCCAATTTTCTCTATTTTCTCAGCTTCTTAATCAAAGAAAAAAAAACTCCTTTAAATCTCTTAAATTAGCTGATTATAAGAAATCTTAGCTCATCTGCGTTTCAAACAATTAATTATCTGGTACAATTCTCTTTTTCCTTCGTCCTAATATATGTTAATCCTCACTTCAATTGCTTTATTCTGTGATCAATAATTTTGTTGCAAACTAGCAATCTTTTCTTGTTTTGTGCATTCTACGCAACCTAAATCTTGCAATTAGTTGCTTAATTGTAAGTTCCCCTTTTTACTATTCAAGTGTATAAACCCTAATTTTGTTGGGATTTGTGCTTTTTAGGTAGTAGAGGAGATAAGATTGATGGGTGTGGAAAGAGGAGTTCACCCAGATTGCAGGAATGCATCAAACCCATACCATGAATGCGTTGATTATTGCTTCAGGGTGATTGCCGAAGCCAAAGCTCGTTTCGTCGAAAGCAACACAGGTGTTGTCTTTTTTCTTTGTTTATCAATTTTTACTTGTTTTCTAGTGAGATGTTCTAGGTCAAATCTTATAGTGAATTGTTATTTGAATTGCTTTGCTTCGGCTAAACTATATCAATAGGAATGGTAGTAAGAAATTTTACTATAAGCCATAGAGGTTTATGCCGAATTTCGATAAAAGCGATGTGTTGCAAAATAGATTTGATCCTTGGATAGAAAATGAAGAGATACATGATTGCTCATGTCATGGGGAGGCATCACCTTGAACATCTAAGAAAGTATTTATGCTCTTTGCAATTAGACTTGACTCTTGAGTGAGTTTCGTTATTATTAATTGATGTTGTTGATGCAAAAAGAGAGTGAATACTTGGCAAACCTTGGTTTCGGTTAACTTAAATGGGAACCTTTTATCTTGTGAAGAATACATTAGAGTGGCACTCTTTGGAAGAACGGTTAGCTGATAGAGTGAAGAACGATAGCATGGACTCTCATGGAGAGGCATTGCTTACATAGTTCCTTGTCTTGCACAATTTCAAGGTTCATTTACTTTGAGCATTTGTTAGTTATGATTGATTAGAATTGTTTGCTACAAAATCGCTAATATTACCAGTGTTTTGTCCAACAATATTGGGTGCATTGATATGTTAGGCCCTTCCCTTAATATGGTAACTACCTTGCTAGCTATTGGTATTGGCGTAATTCTGCAGATTTATTAAGCTTGCATCAGATGTGTACTGGCTGCAGAATCCTAGACCAAAGCTCTATATAAGACTGAGTGCAATGAGCATATTAAATTTGACATTGAAACTTAATTTACGGAGTCCTGGTGTTGTACCCTATTTTCACCTCTTATTCAACTATCAAATAAGACACTAATTGAACTTTCACGCCAAGTTTCAAGAAATATTCACTTGTAAAGATTTCCATAAGTAAATGAATTTAATGGTAAAGGCTGATAATTACCCATGGACTCTTTTCTTAGTATTTTGTTTTGCTAATATGTTACCGATTGTTCAGATATCTACTAGATAGATGCCAATATGTGTCTCTTGTTTAAGTTTATTGTATTTGTGGCTTATACCTAGATATAGTGGCTGAAAGTCACTAAAAGCTTAGTCTCCTCGATTAGTGGTAAATAGTAGTTTTTTATTCACCATTTAGAGTTGGATGCCAAAAGTACATTTGACATTGAAATGCCAACTATCAGTACATGGGAGGGATACCATGAGATGATGCTACCACTGATTTAGTATATTTCTTACTTGAGAATTTCGTAGGTATTCTGTCACGTAATTCCGTCAAATAGGGATGGCAACGGGTCGGACTTGGATCGGATTATGCATAATCCGACTCCGACCCTACAAGAAGTTGGATTTTAAATCTGACTCCGACTCCGACATCCAGACTCCGAAAATCCGAGTCTGATCCGTCTTAAAATCCTAACATCTGACTCCGATCCGATCGACTTTTTTTTCACCCCATTTTTTTAATAGAAAAATCTTCTATAATACAAATAATATAATTATTACTATTTTTTTAATAATCATATGGAAATTAAACATTATTATTATTTTTAACAATCATTTCTTCAATGGAAAAATTTTATATAATACAATTGCCTCAAAGTCAGAGTCAGATTATGCATACATAATACATTAATATAAATAGAAAAAGGATTTACTGCCTTAAAGTCGGATTCGGATGTCGGATTTTTTTATGGGATCCAACTCCGACCCTCCTCCTATTCGGAGTCGGACTTTTAAATGGAGTCCGCTCGGATTTTTTCCTTTGGATCGGAACGGACTAGGGTCGGATCCGGACTAGATTGTCATTCCAACCGTCAAATTAAGGCTCTGTTTGATTCAACTTATTTTTTACAGATCTTATCTTATCTGAACTTATATTCTACTATTCTAGTTTATTGTGTTGTCTAACATAGTTAATCCGTTTTATTCAACTTATCTTATCTGAACTTATCTTATCTTATTTTTTCTGAAATAAGTTAAAATAAGTTGAACATAACAGAGCCTAAATCAATAGCATTTTTTCCTCACCCCTCTCTCCAGAAAATGTCATGTATTGCATTCTGCATAATTTGTTATAGTTAATTAACAGGTATGTAATTTTATCGTGCTAATTAAGCAATTTTAAAGGAATTGAGTGGTGAGAATTTCATATTGTGGCGATGGTTGATATTTTTAGCTGTTTTACTGAATGTTTACAGAGGTTACAAGAGTTGGTAGGAGCCAAACCAAGCTCGATCCAGCTGCTTCTGATGAACTTGAAGAATTATACAAGGAAGACGTAGGAACTCGAAAGGATGCTGACAGTGCTGATGAACATACTGCTGAAGCTATTCCGGAAGTTGATTTGTCTACACTTACTGGTAGACAGAAGAAGTTGTTTGAATTAAGGCTTAAGATGGTGAGTATGTGCGAAACCCAAAGTTTGAGCTCCTCTCTACATGTGCTGGCTATACATAATATCTGAATTTGGATTTCATGAGTGTTAATTTTTTGCGTCCTTTTGCAATTTTCATTACCTGCCTTTATGTCTGAATTTTTGCAGAATGAAGCCAGAAAAGCCAATCAAACAGCTATGGTGGCGGAGAAAAAAAGAATGGAAACTCCTACTGAGTCTAGGGGTGTGTCCAAAGAAAAATGGTTAGAAGAAAGGAAGAAAAAAGTTGGCAGACTTCTGGAAGCTAATGGTTTGGACATGACAAAGGCATACATGCTGGATACACAAGACGCAGCAGAGATGAAATATAAGAAATGGGAGAAAGATCCAGCTCCAGTTGGATGGGATGGTAAGTCCTGGACAAGTCGTTTTAGCTTATATCCAAAACGTAGTGACTAAATTGGTTAAAGAGTATTAATGAACAGGGAAATCAGCTCCCTGTAAAAAGAGAAGTGCTGTCTGCTTCACCTTGACATTTCTCATCTGTATGATTGCTGTGCACTTTCTGCTTAATATCTTTTTAGTAAATAAGAGAAGTTGGTTTCCAAGAGAATGCATTTAAGAGGATGAAGATTTAGTTCTTGTGTTATGGTTTGACTACCTTGTAGTTTACTTTTTTGATACTTGAGCATGCACCTGAGAGTTGGATGTTTCTTGAAAGAGACTTTAAGTTTGTAAGTTACTGATGCAAGTGACCATTGTAATTTTCTTATATGAACAACACAAAAGCTTATGCAGATCATCATCATAAATAGGTTAATCGTACTCAAGTATTTCCTTATTAGCTTTCAAGCTTGTGCAGTGCATGTGTCTAATATGCTTTCACTATTAATATTAAGTTTATTTTTAAATCCTTTTCAAATGTTAGCAAATAATCATTTTTTTTTTATTTGAAACATTTAACTTCCTCTCTATGGCGGGTTATTATTTTAGTGAGTTTGCTGATCGTTTCATGAACTATTTTTCCTCTGCTCTTCTTGTATTACAATCGTTCCATATTTTGCTGGACTTTCCTTAACTTTTCTTTGTCTAGTCTCATGAGAGCATTAGTGTGATGGTTTTCTCTTTGATATATGATGTTCCAACTAAAACTGGAGTTTAGGGATATTCCAGATGTACTAACTTCTGGGCAGAATGCTTGGATTTTAGAATAAATGCTTGTGATAGGAACTTGTTTTGACATTTCCTTTTTACCCATGGTTTATTGATACAGTTTTTAACCAAAAATCATTGTACAATGCATACAAGAAGCGGACAAAAAATATGGAAGTTGACCTTGAAGAATACAACAAGTTGAAAGAACAGGATCCTGAGTTCTACCGAGAGGCTTCAAGCCTCCAATATGGGAAGGTATGTATTGCAGATCCTGAGATGATAAAAACTTTTGCTTCTCATTTTTTATATTTGCTTCTCTTTTTGGATATGCAGGCGCCAAAGATTTCTGAAGACAAGATCGATAGAATGGTTAAGGAGCTCAAGGATAGAGATGAGAAGCGTACATCATTTAGTAGGAGGAGGAAGTTTCATGAAGAGAAGGATATTGACTCTATTAATGACCGTAATGAACATTTCAACAAGAAAATCGAACGGGCATTTGGTAAATACACACTGGAGATCAAGAATAATCTGGAAAGGGGAACTGCATTACCTGACTGAGGTACACTAGCAATGTTTTCTGCTGCTCTTTACATGCATGATCTCAATGTTCGAGCTGCTGATCTGCTTGTAGAAGTCTTGTTCTTTCGGGAATTAATTTGTGTACTATTTTTGTTGTATGGGTGAATGAAATTTTTTATTAATTGCTTTTCGAATTACAACTTTCATCATGTGAACTGTATATATCTTTCCTACCTTGAAATTGTCAAGAGGTATCTACAGATCATCCAGGTGCTCACACCCACCTTTAACTCCAAAAATAAGAAGGGGAAATAGAAATATACAAAAGAAACCCAGTTCTTATCATCATTTTTGTGCTTATAGCATGTTTAGACACTAGTCTAGATTTTGGTTCACCCGATCTAAACTGTACTCTCTGGTTGTTAAAAGGTTATGATACTGCCTTTTTCTAAAACAGTACTATCCTTTAGGGAGGAAATTTTATTATGGCTGGGAGAAGAGGGGATGAAAGGAGGGAAAAGCCAAAGATTGGTTGGGTAGTTGGTGCTGCTGTTAGAATTAGAAATAGTACATCTAGTCTCCACGCTTTCTGCTTTTTTACAAGAAGTTGAATCCTTCTCGTATTGAGCTATAGAAATATGACATAATTTTGGAAGAGATGCAGTAATTGCAAAGAATCTTTCTTGCTTGTCTTAGTTGATTAGCAGCTGGTATGATCCTAATCTGAAATCTATCCTCTGCAAAACATGTCTAATGCCTAATGCGCATCTGACAGAGAGCTTGGGACCAAAACTTGCTATTAAAACGATGCGACGTCATGGTAGCGTTCTTAGGGTTCAATCATTGAGTAGCTCCTGTTTTGAAATTGACAGTGTGAAACTGTTATCTGACTTGAATTAGCTAGTTATTGTTCTCCTTTGATATACTATAACATTTACAAGTGTTGTGTTAGAATGATATGATATGGTTGCTCCCAAAGTCGTTTTAAGAAGGAAAATTTTGAAGTAGGAAAATCAATCTGTGGAAAGGTGATGGACATCCTCACATCCATGTTGCTAGAGATATATTCTGTCGTTTAGTCGCTCCCGGGTCTTCGCTCTGCTGTGTCTGGTCAGTCCTTTAGGCACCTTTGGAAAGCTAGTGTCCTTCCATTTAGGGGACTATGAAGGTGGAGAGACCCAATATTTCAGCTCATAATGTCAGATAAACTTGTAGCCTCAATAATGTACATAGATAGATATTTATTTTGTCTAATGTTTCTGGCGCCTCTTCTCTCACTTGTCAGCAGGTTCATCTAAGTAACTAGAGTAATGGACAAGTTGATTGTGGACAAGAAGGGTGACAGCCTTCTCTTTGGAAGAGTCTCATTTCTGTAGAATCTCGACGAGGGACCAGCGTTCTATATATTTTGGCTTTTCTGTTGTACAAATTGTGTTGGCATGCAAGAATAGGTAAATACCTATTTGAGTAATTCTATTTCGAAACTATTTGCATTTATACATCAGATTCAAGATCCCCAGTTTCCCTGCTACATGCACTGTTCGCGGATATCACCTGTCGAATTTTGAGGTGTGGGATTAACAGGAACATCTAGGAGGTGGGGATTTGATGTTTTTACTTCTTTTATTTTTATGGGTGAGAATATGAGATCACGAATTTAAACTTGAGGACGGTAGCTAGTTAGTTAATGCAGGAAATTATGGCCTTATAGCTTAATGTAGCAAGCATTGTCGTGTTTTCACTGTAGGGTTGGATGGGCAGTTCTACTTCTATATACACGAGAAAGGATCCTGTCCGATAGTAAAATACCAAATACAACACGGATGCCATCACACTCACACCACACCGTTCATACACATTGTATCGCATTGAGCCATTGATGATTTGAGTGACCATTAGATGTCCCCTTTGGTACTATCCTTTAATTTTGTTTGATCATAGGAAGATCTTATAGGCATCAATTAGACGTTTAGTGGTGAGGTTTCCATTGGCCTTTGGAAAGTAAGTCTATGGGCATGATAAGTTTTCGCCAATTTGTCCACGCTTGAACTAGGGGATCAATTATGGGGTAATATTGGAATTGCCAATAGGTCTAAATGCGGTGGGTGTAAGTGGAGGTCTGATGCTTAGAGGAAAAGATAACGGAAAGGGAATATGATTACCTTATATTTGTGACATCTATTATTTACTCTACAGTCTACACTAGGGGAGAGTTGGTAAGTATGAACTTCCTCTCTTTCCCATCGAACACTCACAAGTACTCGATATTCCTCCGGCCATAATCATACTTAATAATGTAGGGGTCATAATAGTTTCGTCCTTGCATAATGCTAAAACAAAACAAAAAAAAATCACTTTACACTCTTTTGGAAAATAATTCTGAGCATACCATCCACGTAGAACCGAGTGTGGGGGGATTTTTTATCTTTACTAGACACAACCGCTAACAGTGTCCTTGGATAAATTGCTAATTAAAATAGCGATGTGTCCTTTAAAAAAGCCGTTAATTCAATTAGTGTGTTACTTTAATAAACTCTAGTCGAGCTAGCGGTTCCCTCTGTAAAACTTGCCCTCGTATATCTGGAATTTTTTTTGTGTAAGAAGGCTCATCCTAGGAGGGCGGTGAGGGGAAATCCTTTCTAGAATGAGTTTGGTGAGATTTGACCCCATGGCCTCCTCTCTAGCCTCCGATCTTGTATATCTGCAATTGACCTATTAATATAATTGACTGGTCTGAGTCTTCGAAGGGTACAGAAGATAGCTTTAAAGTAAGATCATGTTATCAACTAAAGATTATCCCGCCAAAATCTTTTAATTTCCAAAGTCTTCCGATCTTGCTCGCAAGATATACCAGAGTCATCATTTGCAAGAAAAAAAGATCAGAAAAACACCGTTTCAGGAAGAGAGAGAATAAAGGAAAACACCACAGCACCAAGAGAGAACAGACGTTGGAGGAGATGTTTGAGGCTGACATTGATGGTGCATCTGATAATGGATACTTCATGTATTCATGTCCTAAAGGATGAGCTTTGAGAGGTTGGTGTTGTGGAATTAGTAGCTGTGAATTGTGATATAGCACTAATTTGATTAGCGTTGAACAAGTAAAAAATGCAAACTTAATTAGCAGTTTTACATATTTGATTGTTAATCAGATTAGCGGTTTTCTTCAAAGGGAACCGTTAATTGGTGTAGCGTTTTTTTAGGGGGTATTAACTAAAAGCATAATCTGTACTGTTTAGTTCTACGTGGACGATAATTTGATTAGCGTTGAACAAGTAAAAATGCAAACTGGACTAGCAGTTTTACTTATTCGATTGTTAATCAGATTAGCGGTTTTCCTCAAAGAGAACCGCTAATTGGTGTAGCGTTTTTTTAGGGGGCAATAACTAAAAGAATAATCTGTACTGTCTAGTTCTGCGTGGACGATAATTGAAGAAATATTTTCTAAAGCAGTATAAAGTGGAAAAATTCTTTCTAGTCTAGCATTATCTAGAAAAAAGATTCCAAAAAGAAAGGAAACAAATAAAACCATAACTTGAACAGTTGAATGTCTTCATCTCTTTACTTTTCTCATATTATCTTTTTAACCATACTACTCTTTTAGCAATAAATTTTTTGCCCGTTGGAGTGCTCAAATCGCACAACTAAAACTTTCTTGACTCCCTAGTCCACACTCACTTTGCTTCTTTTCGAGACCTTTATGGTAAAAACTTTCTCAAAGTTTACCATTAGTCTAGGCTGGTTTTTTTACTATTGGCCTAGCTGTTTGTGCTATTTTTACAGCTTCCAACAAAAAACCCACTACGTAGAAAAGAGCACCCTATGCAAGTGGTCCCGCCTTCATGACCCCTGCATTGCACGTGACTTGTGTCATTTTGCAACTGTAAAAACTCTGTATTTTTGTAAGGTAAAGGTGTAAGTAGATGAGGTAAAGACATTCAAGCTAAGTTTGCCAGAAGTCTCTAGAGATAAGATGATTTGATTTTGGACCACTCATTTTTTTGATTTGTTATTAAAACCCCCTTAAAAAAGGAGCATCAAAATAAGAGGGGTAGGCCCAAAATTGTGGTCCACAAGATGATAAGTCTCCACCTCTGTTCTGTTTCACTATTCCATATTGGTCCTTTTTTTGCTATCTGCTCTTCCTTGTTAAAAACAAAAGTTGGTGATTTACAAATTTGCAATTTTGCACCTTTTTATTCTTAAAGGATTATATACCCTTATGATATTGACAAGGGTCATAAATCATAATGCACTAGAATTATTTGTAGGTCATTTTAACATGAGTTGTATACTTTGGGTTGATGGTAACAGTATCTTTGTTTGTTTTGGGGCTAGTTTTAAATTTAATTCATATTTTTGGGTCATAAAAAAAACAAAGAAAAAAATTTGTAACAAAAAAAATGAGTTGGCTTGCTAACTTTTTTTACTTCCTCCGTTCCATAATAATTGCAACATACCTCGTTGGCGCATTTTTAAGAAACTCATGTGAAGAGGAGATAGATAGATAGATAGATAGATAGATAGATAGATAGAAGACCAAAATAAGAAAAGTTGCAATTAATTTGAAACTTCCAAATAAGGAAAATGTTGAAATTAAAAAAGAATGGAGGAAGTAGTTAAGATACCTAACATGGTATTCAAACTATGCAAGAATATTTTCTATAACAAGATTAATTTCTACTTCGAAGTAGATATTGTATTGAATAGGGGTGTCAATGATGCGAGTCGAGTTCGAATTTGAAATTTAAATTTCGGCTCGATCCGTTAAGATTTCGAGTTGAGTTTTGACCGGGCTTTGACCGAGTCGAGTTTTGACCAAGTAAATATCGAGTAGTTTGCAAGTGTCTCATGTTAAAAGCAACCCTAAGGTAGAAAAATGTTGAATTTAGGTATTTTGCTGTTGATAATTGAGTATTCGAGCTTCTCACGAGTTTTCGAGTCGAGTATCGAGTTGCTCAACTCAACTCAACTCGCCAACATCTTGAGTCGAGCTCGAGTTCGATTTGAGCTCACTCGAGAAGAGGTTTGATCGAGTCGATCTCAAGTAGCTCGCAATTGTCTCGTCTCATTTACACCCCTAGTATTGAACAATGCTTATAAATAACTTCTCTTAGAGGTTTTCTTTTTTGGGTAATGAAGGTTTAGATGTTCTAAATTTAGCTACTTTGATGTCTCAGTCTGATCATATAGGACTTAGGAGTATAATAATCTAGCATTACAATCTCATTCTGTTACTTCCATTGAATATTAATGTAGAATATATTGCTGAGAAGTATCTTTCAAATTAATTACCTATGAATTTCTTGGGATCCCATCCTCGCTTGATGACCACAGTGCTTGATAAAAGCAGGTTTTGTATAAACCTAATTTTCACTTGTTTAAGTACCTTAGATATATTTTATCTCTTCAAAAGTATTTATGGCTTTATTATTGTTTCCTCAATCAATCACCATTGCTTTAAATGCATCAATAAGAGTATCTATCACCAGAAATCAGTACAAAATGAAAGTAGCGATAAATTCAAGCTAAGATTATGTCATTTCTTAACTTATTGGTCATTATTTCAACATATACAGTATTAGATAGCATATTACACCTTGTCATCTACTACCTCCCTTTCATATTAATCTACACACTTACACTTTTCACGCATGCCGATGTATTACTTTGAGCCTTTATATCTCTAATTTTGTATTTGTAAAAAATATAAAAAGTCGATATTCTAAAACTACAAATCGAGACGAATCAAACAAGACCCCACATGACTATATTTTCTCTTAACCATAATTCAAAAATGATAGTCAAAGGGAAATTTGTAAATAGTGTCAAAAGTGTAAGTGTGTAGATTAATATGAAACGGAGATGGTATAATCCAAAATCGACAAGGAATTCGATACAAAAGATTATAACAACCAAGGATGGAAAAATTATCATATTTGTCAGATAATTGTTAGTCAAATGCAGATTTTATTCTGATTCTTGAGCCTTGACTACTATTTACATAATTTGTTCTTGTGACAGAGATCAGATATGGTGTACTTTGCCATCCCTACCTCACTGAAATCAACTTTTTTATTTATTTAGAAAACACTAATATAATTATAAACATTCATGATTCATCTACTAGAAAATCAAAATAAATAAAATGAAAATATCATTCCATTATTATATTCTCTCCTACATAAATCATTGAATATGGCCCCAACTTCCCCCCATGTGATCTTTTCCTTTAAAAAACTAGCAAGGCCCATGTCTTAACGAACATTAACTTATGGATTTTAAGCTCTAATTTATGCATTCTTTCCATCTTTTTGCTTAAACCTTTATTGCGCCTTGTTTGGACTTTAGTCAAAAAGTGACCAAACTTCACCAGCTTTTTTTTCACTCTATAATTACACTTTCTTCAAACCACCACTGATTGTTTTTGGTTGAACAGTTGCTGGTAATCTACTGACACGTGTCACCATATTGCACGATTTTCAAGAATTGTAACGGGTAAATTCTTGTGTAATTCAATGATTAGCTGACAAGTGTCCTTAGTTTGCGTGGCCTCTTATCTCAATGAGTAAATTCTACGTCCAGCAAATGGGTTTGCTGATGGTGTCTTTGCATGTGATATGACAATTCATACTATTTTGGACCTATCTATATTTTGGTTCTTTTTGCATGAATTTAGTAAATCTACTACTAGTCTACTACTTTACTACTAGTAGTAGAAAATAGTTGTGCTACATGTAGAACATGCTTAGTAGCCAAGAGTTGAAGATAATATAACTAATAATTGAGACTAAATTGTGTTTACCTTACTTTTTCTTTATTTCTACTATCTCTTTTGAAAGTAACAACTTTAAACATTATAGTATCAAAAATTACTATGATTAAAGCTAACAAAACAAATTGTTGCCCTTTATACGCTTCTAATAAAGTAATGAGAAATTAAGTTGAATCTTGAGAATGAAAGAGTTTAACTAATGACAGTCGACATAATCACCTTATTTTTGTTTATTTTAACTCATTTAAACTTATTAGACTTTATCTGAACTTGTTGTAACTATAATATAATCACCTTATTTTTGTTTGTAAACGTGTTAAACCTTATTGGGACGAAAACGTCTTTTGATTAGATGATAACTGTAATATAACTTGTTTATACCAATACATGTTATCATCTAATAAAAAGACTTCCTTTCTATACCGAGGGCATTTTCGTCCTAACAAAAGGTAATTTGATAAAGAATATCATTAACAGCATGAGACAAACTGGCCATTAAGAGTAATAAATAATAACACTTGATGAAGAGCAGTAATAGAGACATTGATGATTGATGCTAACTCAATAATTTACTTCACATACCCAAGAATTACAAGAGGAAAATTTACCAAAAAAAAAAGAGCAAAGACTTAGAGAGAAGAGAGAATAACTGAACAATATTTCTTCTTCATACTTGATGCTGCACACAAAAAACAAATCAATTTTTTTCCCTTGTTTTTTTTCTTTTCTTCTTCCAATTCTTCTAACTTCTTAGTTGGTGGGGTTGCTTCGGAATGATCCCAAAGCCTTAATTGCTGCTGCTCTCAAGATGTACTGGTGGTATGCTGCTGCTGCCAATGCTCCCACAAATGGTCCAACCCAGAATATCCACTGTATAATAATTTAAACATTAGTATTTTGCATAACACAACCTAAAATGACCAACATACCCTTGTCACAATAATCATTTAAAAACAAACACCTCCCAAGAACTTAAATGACCAAATTACCCTTGTCATAATAATCATTCAAAAAAAACACCACCCAAGAACTTAAATGACCAAAATACCCTTGTCACAATAATCATTCAAAAACAAGACCACCCAAAAACTTAAATGACTACAATACCCTTGTCATAATAATCAAATCATTCAAAAAGACAAACCCAAGAACATAAATGACGAAAATACCCTAGTAAAAAGGAAAGCGAACTTTTTTTTTTTTTAAGGTAAGGAGAAAAAACATTAGGAGACGAGAAGGCGAACTTACATGATCATCCCACGCCTTCTTGTCATTGAAGATAACAGCAGCTCCAAAGCTTCTAGCAGGGTTAATACCAGTGCCAGTGATGGGAATAGTGGCCAAATGAACCATAAACACAGCAAAACCAATAGGAAGAGGAGCAAGGATAGGCACGTGAGAGTCACGTGCACTTCTTTTAGGGTCAGTAGCTGAGAAAACAGTGTAAACCAAAACAAAAGTTCCAATAATTTCAGCTCCAAGAGCAGTGCCCTTGTTGTACCCAGGTTGTACAGAGTTGGCCCCACCACCTAGGCGAACGTAGGCCCCACTCATGAAAGCCTTAACTAACCCTACACCACAGATGGCACCTGCGCATTGGCCCACCATGTAGAAGAATGCTCTTAGTAATGAAACCTTCCTTGCTAGGAACAAACCGAAGGTTACTGCTGGGTTGATGTGTCCTCCTGATTAATGTTACAGAATATAATTATGTTAGATTTTATTAAACTTTGACGAAATGAATAATATGTTGCAGAAAATATATGGAATAAAGCACAATATTTAACCATATAACTCTGTTTTGATGATTTTAACCCAAACCCAGAAAATTTCCACAAGAAACTTTTTCTTGTTATGTAGAACAAAATGAGGTAAAATTATAAAGAGGTAAACTTATTAAAAGAGGGGTGAGAAAAAAAAAAACTAACCAGAAATACCAGCGGTGCAGTAAACAAGAATAAAGATCATGCCACCAAAAGACCAAGCAATACCAAGGAGACCAACAGTAGCACAAGGGTCAGTCTCATTTTTGTAACCAATAACAGTTGCAACTGTTATGTAAAGAAACAAAAGAGTTGCAATAAACTCAGCAATTACAGCTCTCCAAAACGACCAAAGTTTGAGTTCTCCCATGTCAAACAATGGTGCTGGAGGTGGATCAACGTAGTCTTTTCCATGTTGGTGAACTTGTGCTTCTTCACTTACTTCCTTAGTCATTTTTTTTCTCTCTCTACTTTTGTGTGTTGTGTTTGTGTTTCTCTCTCTAGGGTTTTTTTTGATTTTTGAAGAGGGTGATGTATTGTAGTGGAGAGAAGTGAGTGGTGGGGAGGGTTTTTAAAGAAGATGGGGATTGTAGAAAAGATGTTACTAGAAGTGTGGATAAGCTTGGGGTATTCTTCTTTTTTTTTTGGAGGAATTTTTGTAATATTGTAGTGTATTGTATTGGTACATGTGGGGTAATGTAGAATGATTAAGGTTTTATAGAGATGTGTTTAGTTATTGTTTTTGTTGATTGGTGGAATAAAAATGTAAAGTTATGTTCTTTTATTAATGTGAGGAGAAAAAAAATACACCTACTAAGGCTCTGTTCGTTTGGACTGAATTAATTAAAATTCGCTTAATTCGGGCCGTTAGACAAATTCAATTCAGATGCATTCGAGTTTATCCAGGTTCGGTTCCGGTTTATTCGGTTCGCTTCGGCCGCTTCTCTCACGCTTATTTCGCCCGGTTCGAGTTTATTCAATTCGGCCGTTCGATTCGAGTTTATTCAGTTCAGTTCATTTCAGACAAATTCAGTTCAATTCAGACCAAAAGAACAGAGCCTAACTTAACTTTAAAAAATTTATATATCAAGCTGTTTTTTGTATGGCCTGTCTCACGTTTAAATAATGTTGCATCATTATAAGTAACACTACATATTCTTATCGGTATCTTCATATAGTTAAAAGATATTAACAATGGTCTTATTACAATCTTGGGGACTGTTCTCCCCAGCTTATTTTCAGTTCAGTTCAATTCAGTTCAGTTCCTAAATTATTATCGTTGCTATTAATTAGTTATAATTTAATTCAGTTCAGTTCAATTCAATTCAGTTCAGTTCAGTTGTTTTATGCCGAAGAGAACAGGCCCTTGGTAATTGTCGTTGGTAACTCTATCATGACTCTATCATACTAACTGGTAATCGACGTGGCACCGTGACATGTCATTATGAGATTTTTCAATAACATGTTTTTCTTTTTATTTTGGTTACCTTCAATGGCTGCAAAATAATAGCCAATATTTAGATAAAGTAAGTTAAAAATTTAAATTGTTTCTTATTATTTATTAGACTCCCTAGTTGGTCTAGTATGGTAAAGATGTTGAAATTCAAGTTTTATATGCTATGTATATAATCATTTGGAATCAATATGTGACATAGGAAAACAAACAAAGTATTGAAGTACTACTATTTAGTAGTATAGAGCATGTACTACTATTTAGTAGTATAGAGGTCCTCGTGGGAGCCCAATGGTTGGTGCTCCCACCTCCCAACCGCGAGGTCGGGTGTTCGACTCCCATCACTCCCCAATTTAGGGAGTTTGTATAAAAATGTTTGCTTGTGGGTATAAATCCCCACTACCCAGCCAATTTGGTGTCTTACATACCTCGCAGCTAAGAAATTTCAACAGGACGGCCTTCTGACCAATTATCTTTCCTGAACACACAAAAAAAAAAAAAAAAAAAATAGAGCATGTATTTGCCAAAGATACAAGTCAATTGTGATATGTGAACTGGAAAAATTGATAGGAACAGTCCCAACTATGGGCATTTCACCATTTTCAGTCCCAACTAAAGATTATTTCTGAGCGGTCCCAACTATGAATCATTTTTGCCAAATTTGGTCCCAAAGAGAGTTAATGGCCCTGACCGCAACAGAAAACGATTTTGCTTTTATTTTTTTCCCCCAACTTTGATTTTCTGTCTCCTCTAGTTGGCATCCACCCCTCTCTCAATCTCTCATCCCCACCTTCAAAACTTCCACCCCCATCTCCACCCATACCTGCCGTCCCGTCGACACCCCCTCCCCTCCCCAACCCACTCTCTTCTCTCCTCACTCCTTTCCCTCTTCCCCTCTCTCTCTCCTCGAAACCTCCGAGCTTCGACAACTATGGCGGACGAAGCTCAATACGAATCTCACAAACGAAAGTACGAAGAAGACACTTCGCCACCTCGCGTGCGTCGCCCTACTGGATTCTCCGACGGTCCTTCTCCCGCACCGGCGCCTTACGGCAACATTCCTCCGCCATTGGAAGATTTTCGCCTCGCCAAACGAAGATTCAAGAACTTGTATATATATTAGATGAATTTCGTTGATTTTTGGTTTGGTAGCTCAATTATGAAGGAATCTTGAATAATACTGATGGTAGAACAATTGGAAGGGTGAATTTCGCAGTGTGCAATTGATTTTACATTTTTATTTTTTTGTTAAAATTTGTCTTTTCACTTTTGAAACATTCTAGTTTTTATGGTTTAATGGTTGATATGTGATTTCTTATAGTTAGGAGTGCATCAGGTTTTGATAACTACCCACTTAAGTAGAAGAAGAACCCAAAAAAGTGCAGTTTAAAGAACATATTTTTTTTAAAGGTGGTTTTTTTTAGCAGGGGAAGTTTTGAAGTAAAATTGAAAGAAGTAAAATCTGGGTTTGAAAGTTTTGGAAATGATTGTAATGGAGGAAGAAAATTGATTTTGTTGCGGTTTGTTTATCAACTGGTTTTTGGAGAGACAAAGGAGTGTGGAAAAGCGTATAATAGTTGGGGTGGCAGGGGATGTGGGTGGAAGGGGAGGGGTGGGGAGGGGGTGGCAGCCTGGCAGGGGCCAGGGGAGGGATGGCATGGGAGGAAGGAGATAGGAGAGACAAAAAGGAAGAAGCTGACTTAAGAAATAAAAAAAAAAAATTTAACCTGTTAAACAGGTAATCAGTCACCTGGGACCAATTTCAGCAAAAATGATGCATAGTTGGGACCACTCAGAAATAATCCTTAGTTGGGACTGAAAATGGCGGAACGCCTATAGTTGGGACTGTTCCTATCAATTTTTCCTATGTGAACTAGGAGCAATGCCTTACTTCTCAATTCTTCCACAAAATAGAGCATAGATTTGGAAAAAATGAAATTTGAAAGGTGGGACCAAGATAGACACCGAGACCATGTGAGGACTAATCATCGTGGGTCGGTTTCTCTCTCATCACTCATCAGTGTTGGGTTAGGTGGGGTTAGAGCTTATTAGACACAACTACAAGTTACAAATATGGCTGGCATCCAGCCAATACCACTCCCACTCCCACTCCCACTCCCACTCCCACACCGTCCCCTCTCTAACGGCTATACCCTCTATCTTGTCACTTTCTTCCTTTTGCTATTTTCTACTCACATGAATTCTTCTCATTCTTTCCTATCTCTACTACCTCTATTCTTTTCTTTTTGCTCAGCTTCTCCATTTTTATTGCACCAAACAATTGTGTATGAGTGTGTCCATGTGCTTTGACATGCCGTTTTCCCTTGTCCATAAAGTTCTCTGATATGTCTCTATGCAAATTCTTAAGATTTTGATGTAAAGATAAATAACTTTTTGTACTAAAATTACTAATTAGTGAAGTACAACATAAAAATTTAAAGATTGACATAAAACCTTTACGTTTTCTACTTTGATCCTTTTCGTGTTTTCTTTTTTTATTCGAACTTATTGAACCCAATAATCGGTTTCTTAATGTGTGCCGAAAATTTTTTTAATGCACAAACGAAATAGGTAAAATTATGGTTGCATTATGTGAATGGTATCACACATACAAGTACAAAATTATTGGAGATGTTAGAAATAATACTATATGGTTATATATTTTCTATGTGTCTAATGATGTTTAAGAAATATCTTTATTCATATATTCATCCTTCTAAAAGAATGCATATGTAATTATCAAAAAAAAAAGAATGCATATGATTTATAGGAACTAGAAAGGTTTATATTTGTTAGAGATTCAAAATTCATACTACAAGACTAATCTGGGAATTCACTATAAAAATGTACATTGCTCCTTATTCATATCTTCTTTTCTACAAATTTTCATTACATTGCCTCATCATCACATCAAGCTTTTAGAAATACTACTCTAAGTTAAAGCACAATAATTCAGTTTGAAATTTGTGTTTCATAATCTTCTACCATCTCACGATTCTATATTGAAGAAAAGGTTTTTATCAAGCTTTTTTTTTTTGGGTAATTATAGATTAAAATAAAAACCTATTTGTTTCTTCAAATCTTTTGGATTTCTCCGAAGTAGAGAATCTTATATAGGCCTTTGTTAAATGACCAACTCAACCAAAAGTTTAAGTTGATGGTTGGAGTCCCAAAAATAGTTTTATACTCTCACGCCCCCTCACGCGAGTCCATTGGGCTTGAAGTGTGGATGCAACACAAGCCTCCCTCATACTTGGTGCTAAATATTCCACTTAGAAAGGAAGGGTGGATGAGATATAAACCCGTGACCTTTATGTCGCTGGTTCTAGTACCATGTCAAAGAACTAACTCAACTAAAAGCTTAAGCTGATGGTTGGAGTCTTAAGAATAGTTTTATACTCTATCAGCCTTATTTGGTAAAGAGAGATTTGGGACAAAATTAGAGGTTTGAACTCATATTAGAGGATTTCAATAGTCAATCCTCTAATTTGAGTGTTTGGTAAAGAGATATTTCAAATAGTTGATTAAGCAAAAAAAAACTCTTTTTGAAAAAGTCGGAGGGATGAGCTTTTTGACATTAAGGTTTGTCAACAAGTGGGCTAAACTACATTTATGTCCAAAAGTTTTTGAAACTTACATTATTAAACAATAAAAAGTACAACAATGGATTATGCACATGTCTTTATTGGCAATTTTATATAATTATGTGTCAATCAGCTATCAGCTATTACCAAACATCTAATACAATCAGCTAGTTCAATCAACTAATACAGTCAGTTAACATCTAACAATTCTTCACTAATTGCCAAATAGGGCCATAGTTATATCTATCTCTTGTGTCTATGTGTCATTTATGCAAAGCTCTTTGTCCTAACTCCTAATTGGAGAACTTGGTGCATAACTACTGGTATTTCTAGGAAACTCGTGGATTATTATAGTTAAACTTTAATTTACTACTGTGTTTCGAATTATATCTTGTCCACTAATTTTTCTTATATTCATATCATTGGTTGTCTCTCCATTTTGACATAGCATATGTACATGTTTTATTCTCTTTAGTTTACATAATACATCTATTATATAAAAATCCTAATATAACTCTTAATAATTTTTAAGCTGTATATATTGGTATGACACACGAAAATTACATAAACATAAGACGTTGAAAACAATTAAGTGATCGACCCACAATTATGTTGTACGTAAATAGGTAAATGTGTAAATTTCTATTTTTATCCCGCTGGCCACAAACTTCATGCATGTTGATAATGAGGCATGGACGAACAAAACCAACTTTTCAATACTTGGCATAGCTTTTTTTTCGTAATTAGGGTGCATTATTGGAACATGTTATTTATTGGAACATGTTATTTAATATTATAAAAAAACAGTTATTATTACCTTTCTCCTATATTGTTACATTTGCTAAAAAAATAAAATGGATGAAATGCATTATGCAAGAGCTTATATAGGAGTATAAGCTAATGCCTGGTTTTCATTTATAATGAAAATCATAGGACATCAATTGCAATAATAAAGTCATGGGCTATTGAAACATTATAGTCTCTATTACTATTAGCAATCTTTATTTGTGAAGATCAACATCACATAAACGTTAACATCTCATCTACTTATATTCTATAACTATTAAATCAGTTAGTCAAGTTGGTTTTGGATCTAATGAATTGAGGTTCAATTCAGATTAATTGAAGCTTTTTTAGTTAAACATCACTTTTAGTTACTTTGTAATTAAGGTAAGATTAATTAGAGTATCGATTGTGAATAGTGATATTAGGGTAAAGTTCTGTCTTCTCATTGATGCCATCATACAATATATATGGGATACAAAAGAGGAAACCAAATAAACTAGGGACTCTATGCATGGGAAACTTTCCTTGTTACACAATATTTCCTAACACCCCCCTCAAGTTGGAGCATGGGTGGGATCAAGAATGCCCAACTTGGATAATAACAAATCAAACTGAGACTTGCCGAGAGCCTTAGTGAAAATATTGGCAAGTTGATCCTTAGTAGACACAAATGAGGGTTGAATAAGACCCTCATTGATGGCATCACGTACGAAATGACAATCAACCTCAATATGCTTGGTACGTTCATGAAAAACAGGGTTCTTAGCGATGTGAAGAGCAGATTGACTGTCACAGAACAAAGGAATAGTCTTGGGATGATGAACTCCCAAACTCAACAACAGAGCCTTTAACCACTTTAATTCACAAGTAATGGAAGTCATAGACCTATACTCGGCTTCCGCAGATGAACGAGAGACCGTATGTTGCTTCTTAGTCTTCCAAGAAATAGGAGAATGACCTAAGAAGACAAGCCAACCTGATAGAGAACGACGAGTGATAGGACAAGCAGCCCAATCAGAATCACACCAACCGTGCAGAGAGAGATCACTATCAGCCCGAAGAAGAATACCCTGGCCTGGAGTACCTTTCAAATATCGGACCACACGCAATGCGGCCTCCCAATGCTCAACACGAGGCTCCTGCATAAACTGAGAGAGAACATGAACGGAGTAGGCCAAATCAGGCCGAGTGACAGCCAAATAGATAAGGCGACCCACAAGTCGCCGATAAGCAGCTGCATCAGAGAAAAGAGGGCCTGCAGCATGAGCAAGACGATGATGCTGCTCAATAGGAAATCCAAAGGGCTTAGCCCCTAACAAACCAGCCTCAGAAATGATATCCAGGGTGTATTTTCGTTGGCAAAGAAAGAGACCTGAAGCACTGCGAGCAACTTCTATGCCAAGAAGATATATTAGAGAGCCCAAATCTTTCATCTTAAAGCAATCACTCAAATATGCTTTGAAAGAAGAAAGAGCAGCAGAATCATTGCCTGAAATGATAAGATCATCAACATATACGAGTACATTGATTTGAACAGAGCTACTAGTATAAGTAAAAAGAGAGTAGTCAGAATATGACTGCAAAAAACCATACTCCTTCAAAGCTGTGACCAGTTTAGCAAACCAACAAAAGGGAGCCTGTTTCACACCACATAAAGATTTCTTCAATCGACACACAAGATTTGGGTTAGAGCACTCAAACCCAGGAGGAAGCTTCATATATACCTCTTCATCCAAATCACCATAAAGAAAGGCATTATGAACATCCATCTGATGAACCTCCCAATTTTTGGAAGCAGCAATAGCAAGAAAGGTACGAACTGTGGTCATTTTGGCCACGGGAGCAAAAGTTTCTGTGTAATCAATACCAGCCTCCTGATGGTTCCCCAACACAACCAAACGAGACTTGAGACGCTCAATAGCACCATTAGACAGGTACTTGGTGCGAAACACCCACTGACTCCCCAAAGCCGGTGTTTCCGGGAGGTAATTCTGTCAAAATCCATGTGCCATTATCTTCCAAGATACGAATCTCATCCTGCATAGATGCTTTCCACCCATCAAACTTCATCGCCTCTTTGAATGATTTTGGATCTGTGTTAGTAACAACAACAGCAAGAAACTTGCGATAATGGGGTGAAAATTTTGTACAATTAACATAGTGAGCTATAGGATAGGGAGTACCTGAAGAAGCAGATGGAGGAGATGCAGACGAAGATAGACTTTGCGAAACAACGGAGTGAGTGACGAAGTCTTTCAAGCGAACAGAGGGAATTTTATCCCTTAACCCACGGCCCAAATGCATAGGAGGAGCTGTAGAGGTGTCCGAATCAGGACATGGGCCCGGCGCTAGGGGAGAAATAGGCCCAGCAGATGGTGAGCTGGAGCTGGGTGGAGCATGCAATGGGTCCAGCGCTAGGAGAGCTGGATTGGGCCTGTTGGACCAAAGGTGGGTCAGCGCTAAGAGAGGGGTCAGGTGGGAATGAAAGGGGGATTCGTTTTGTGGGTTGGTTGGTATTTGTGGACTGGAGTTTATTGGTGAGGAAGGAGAATTTGAAGAACTTGATGCAGATGGGCTTGGTTGCATTTGGGGGCTGGTTTCCATTTGTGGGTTGTCATGCATGGTTGTGGTAGGAGAAATAGGGCCTGGGCTAGGAATATGTGAAGGACAATTTGGAGGAGGAGCAGAAACGGGTGATGAAGAGTGATGCTCAACATAATAATCATCCAAAAAATCATCATGAATCAAGCCATCAACAGGCACCAAACTTTCAGGAACAATATTAACATCTTCCGGGGTCAAGAAAGGGTACACATCTTCAAAGAATTTAACATCATGTGATACAAAAAACTCCTTAGTTTCAAGATCAAACAATCGCCACCCCTTTTTGCCAAAAGGATACCCCACAAACACACATTTTCGACTACGACTCGCAAACTTATCACCCTTGGTTTTGTGATTGTGAGCAAAGCAAAGACAACCGAAGGTTCGAAGAGCATCATAAGCAGGGGGAGAACCAAAGAGAATGGCATAAGGAGATTTGTTATCTAAGAGAGGAGAAGGAGTTCGATTGATTAAATGAGCAGCAGCAAGCACACTTTCACCCCAAAAATATATAGGAAGATTCGCTTGAAACCTTAAAGCACGCCCAACATTCAAAATGTGTTGATGTTTGCGATAAACTCTCCCATTTTGTTGAGGAGTACCAGCACAAGAGGTTTGAAAAAGAATGCCAGTAGCAGAGAAAAAATCAAGCAAACAATTGAATTCAGTTCCATTGTCACTTTGAACCACTTTAATTGTTTGAGAAAATTGGCGATCAACCATAGCCACAAACATCATAAACATACGAAACACCTCAGTTTTATCCTCCATCAAATAAATCCAAACAGCACGAGAAAATTATCAACAATAGTCAGAAAATAACGAGCTCCACAAGAAGATACATGTCTGTAAGGACCCCACAAATCACAATGAATTTTCTCAAATATTCTAGTAGCCCTACTATCACTCAAAGGAAACTTGTCTCTAGAATGTTTAGCACGAAAACATATTTCACATGCTTTATTCAAACTACCCTTATGACCACAAAGAGGAGGAAGTAACTTTACAACGTTCTCCGAAGGATGACCCATTCTGCGATGCCAGAGATCATAAGCAGAAGAAGCTCCATGAACTGAAACCAGGTGCACTTTGTCACCTCCGTTGAAATAGTAAAGTACATCCTGTCTACGACCCGTTCCAATCAGCTCCCTCGTGTGGTCCTGTATAGCACACATGGAAGAGTTAAATTGTACAATGCAGTTTAAATCATGTGTCAGTTGAGTAATCGAAAGTAAACTACAACTGAACTGAGGAACAAAGAGAACATCACTGAGAGTAATAGTGGAAGATAAACGAACAGACCCCTTTTGAGTTACCAGAACAGAAGCCCCATTAGGAAGGCCAACAGGACAAGGAGCAATAGAAATTAAATCATACATCCAAGATTTCTCACCAGTAACATGGTGCGTAGCACCTGTATCAATGATCCAAGAGGTAGAATCGAACTTACCACTCAAGCGATCATTGGATAATTTTGTAGTACCAATAAGCCCAGCTAGAGCTTTCCATTGATCAGGACTGAATAGAGAAGATGCAGCGGCAGGAGTTGATGATGAAGGAGTGCTCACGACAGGAGCACCCACGGCGGAGGTTGCGTGAGCTTTGACGGAACCCCTACCACAACTCGAGCCACGCCCCGAGCCACGACCTGAACCACGAGTGGCCTCCCAATCATCTGGATAACCCACAAGTTCAAAACATTGGCTTACATCATGCCCATTCTTCTTGCAATGGGAACATACCAACAACGACCAACACCGAGCCGCTTCATGGCCCACTTTATGGCAGTGGCTGCAAGTGAATCTCTCGGCCATCCCACGGCCACGGGCAGCAGTAGACTTAACTGAAAATCCAAGAACATCATGCGTGGGCTCGGCAGTGGCAGATTTGACGAGAGGAACACGTTCGTCTTGCACAGCCAATTGATACACTCTATCCAACGTAGGCAATGGTTCAGTTGACAAGATTTGTGTTCTTAATCTACTGTAGTAATCTGAGTTTAGGCCCATTAAAAAAACATGTAGCTTTTGGTTTTTGCGACGATGTTCATGCAAAGGGCCAGCCGTACACTTACTACAACACTTACATGATATTAAAGGCTCGTGTTTAAACAACTCCTCCCACAAAACATTCAATTTACCATAGTATGTAGAGATAGACATGCTCTTTGTTTGTTCACATTTGGCTATGGCTGATTTTAATTGATGAATGCGCGGACCATTAACGGTGGCAAACCGGGTTTTTAAATGGTCCCATAATTTATGTGCTTCACGAAATTTACTCAACGTACCTTTCACTTCGGGGTCGATAGTATTGAGCAGCCATGAAACGATCATAGCGTTTACGGTGATCCAATCTGAGCCGGTGTGTGGTGCGGAAGCGGAAGTAATGGTGCCATCCACAAAAGAGAGTTTCCGGCGAGCCTCGAGCGCTAACTGCACGTCGCCTGCCCAATCATCGTAGTTGTCGGCGCGGAGTCTCTTGGGGGTGATAAAGTCCCCAGGCCTGTCGCCAGTACCAAGAAAATAAGGATTGGTTATGTCAAGTTTAAGAGGACATGGCTCCTGTGGTTTTTCTTGATCACCTGCCATGGAAGACGATGGAAAAAAAATTCGGATCTTGTTATCACGGCTCTGGTACCATGTGAAGAGTGATATTAGGGTAAAGTTCTGTCTTCTCATTGATGTCATCATACAATATACTTCCTCCGTTCCATAATAAGTGAAACACTTACTATTTTAGAACGTTTTAAAATAAGTGAAACATACCTTAAATGGAAAAAAGAAAGTGATAAAATGACAAGAGTACCCATCACAAACTTGTGTGGTTTGCTTTTCTCTCTCCTCCTTTTGATAATGAAAAGGGTATTTTATGACTTTTTGGCTTTTGAAAGTGATGTTTATTAAATCTTGTGCCCAATCCCTATGTTTCACTTATTATGGAACGGAGGAAGTATATGGGATACAAAAGAGGAAACCAAATAAACTAGGGACTCTATGCATGGGAAACTTTCCTTGTTACACAATATTTCCTAACATCGATTCACAAAACCTCTCCAAAACACTTGAGCACATACTGGTTAAGTGTTTGGGTCAAAAAAATTTGCTACATCTAATCACATTTAGTAGTGCAAGTAAAAAAGAAACATAAGTCTGTGCATTATGTATCAAATTGTCATTATACAATTATATTGCCTAGTTATTCTCATAATATACTCTGTTTTGTTTCTTATCTAGAATTGAAATTCTTTGTTTGTTATTGATGAGAAAAATTGTCAATGCAGAATATTGCAGAGAATTTCAGCTTCGAATAATCAAGAAAATGGGTCTCGTTAACCAAACAAGTAACGACAAAGGTTTGAGAAAGAATCTAATTATATTGAAATTTTTGCTTAGGGAAGAATCTTGAACCTTGTAAAGTAATGTTCAATATATATATTCAAATAACTTTTTGTCATTTCCACTTCATTTTTTCTACTTTTTAGTTACCTTTGTTGGCTTTTGTAATATTGTTGCACGTCAATCATTCTCTTTTATTTCCTCTAAGTATACACTAGTTAATTACTCAAATTACGTAATAAAAATTCTCTCCTGGAAGAGAATGAAGAATCCATTCCCTAGGTGAAGTGGCTCAATAACAAATCGTAAATTAAGTACAAACGACAAATAAGGCATGCACCAGCAAGAAACTGGCAAACTGCTAAACTAATGACAAAAGTGATCGTTAAAATATTAAACTATAGACATTTAAAGCTGTTATACCATTGTTATTGACCTTTGTTATACCCAAAGTGTAGACTCACGACATTCGATATAAACTAAGAAAGCGGGAATTTTTAAAAAAAGTTTAGAGAAGTTTGATCAATTTATATAAGCTTTATTAAACTCTAATGGTTTCGGGTGTGAAATAGGGATGTCAAGGGTTGATGATCTTTGGAGGGATGACAAGACTTGGCGTCTGGAGTTGGCGGTCAAATAGTTGTCGAGTGCCTGCAAAAGTAACAAAGATGACGGGACCACGAAGGGTTAAGAGAGAATGTTGGGACCACTTGTTTAACCAATCAAATTTGAGTATTGAATAGGTAAAGCAATTAAACAATGGAAGTTGGGATGACTTACTGAAACGAACTAAACTGAACTGAACTGAAATGAAATGATGATGATAATAATAATAATAATAATAATAATAATAATAATAATAATAATAATAATAATAATAATAATAAAATAAAAATAATAAAAAGAAAATAAAATAACACTCCTTCTGTTTTCTTTTGTTGCTCCTATTTGGAATTGGGGAAGAAACCAATGCAACTCAAAAAAAAATGGACAAGATTCCACTATTTTAAATTAAATTAAATTAAATTAACTAAAAATAAAGATTCTAGCCCTTTGAGTTATTCTATATTAAGCAACCAATAATACAAAAAGTTTGAGGGGTAAAAGAGTAAAGTAATTACAAACTAGTGTGAGCACATTATTGCTCTTTGAGTTATTTTATGTTAGATAACTAATTAGATAAAAGTTTGAGGGGTAAAAAGGTAAAGAATGACTACTCAATAGTGTGAACACATTTATTGCAACTTAAAACTAATGAAAAATTTAATTTATAAATTATACTATATATGGAAAGATTCAAAATAGGAATAACATATTGAAATTTCCCAATGGGGAATACAGGAACAACAAAAGAAAACGGAGGGAGTAATAATGATGATCATAATAATAATAATAATAATAATAATAATAATAATAATAATAATAATAATAATAATAAAATAGTAATAATAAATAATAATAAAATAATAATAATAATAATAACTACAATAATAATTATAATAAAAATAATAATAATCATGATAATAATAATAATATTAATTAATTATTATTTTAATAATAATATTAATTAATTATTATTTTAATAACTTTTTTTTTTGCTAAGTAATTGAAAAATATATTGCCACCAAAAACCATTTACAACCTAACCACAAAATCAAGAAGGAACAAACCAACTAGGTTGGACCGGTCCCTCTTGAAAATGTTCTTTCATGACCACAAGATGCATCCCATGAGATTTATTGTCCAGGTCATAATAATGTCCTAAAATGTGTATTATAACCTTCAAATTTAACTATTTTGAGATATTTGTTGGCTCTTTTGGGCCCCGATTATGAATTTGTTTCGAACCTCTTTGAGTGTCTCGAAATGCCATGAAAGAACTCTCTGGTGGTCGGTATATATCGTCTATATTGCCGTTCTAATTCCTTTGGCTTCTTCTTTTGTATCTTTTTGGTTCAACCTTAGAAATGTTCTGGATCCCCATATGCCCAGTCTTAGGCATGAATATGATTATATATGTTCTCCTATGGCTATACAACACATCTTATGGGATTTATTGTCCAGGCCCCACGACCTCTTCAAGGACCTTAGAATGACTTGGAATGACTCTCGAGTGTTTGTGACCCTCTACGTTGTCTCAAAATACGTCCTACGTCTTATTTTACATGAAAGCCATATATATGCTCTCTCTTTGGCATAATTATGATTTCAAATTGTCTCTTATGGCCGTAAAGGTGTATCCCATCGGATATGTTGTTCGAACCCCGAGAATGTCCAAAAGTTTTTATTATAACCTTCAAATTTGGAGAGATGAGGCTATTGGTGAGCTTTTTCAAGGTTGGCTGTAAATTTAATTTGGACCTTTATGAGGATTTCAGAGTGTGTTGGGATGACCTCGGGTGTTTGGTATCTTTAGACTGCCTTAAAAAGGTCCTTTTGCCACTTCTTTTGCAACTTTCCAATTCTACATTGGAATAGCTTTGAAGGTCATCCTATTACCGCTCTTAGGCATAAATATGATTTTAAGTTGGTCTCTTGTGGCCCTAGGATGTATCACATATGTGTTTTTTGGAGCTTGAACGAAGATGTCTAAAAGTGTGTTATAGACTTCAATTTTGGCTCAATTTGGGTTATTTCTAGAATAATCCCGCCATAAATTTTCCTTGGACCTTTTTAAAGGCCTTAGAATATCTTGGAATGACTTTTGGTTGGTTCATAGTCTTTGTACCCTTTACATTGCCTAAAAAGTCCTTTTACGACTTATTTTGCATCTTTCAAGTTCAACTTCGAAATAATTATGAAGGCTATTGCATCATATGCTCGCTCTTTGATATATACAAGATTTCAAAGGGTCTTGTATGACCCCAAAGACGCATCTGGTTGAGTTTGTTGTTTGGGTCCTGAGAATGTTCGAAAGCCTGTGTTATAAAGCATTTAAATTTGTTGCCTATTTCAGAATTTTTCTAACGTGACTATTATTTTGTCTTGGGTTTTTCAAGAGCTTTAGAGGCCTTGGAAGTATATAATGATTCATCCGAATTCAAACACTACATGATAATTATTATTAGCAATACTATTATTATAAGCATAGATTATCATCTTAATTGGTAAAAAGTAAGTTGTATTGTCGTGATATTCATAAGTCATAACATAAGTCATGTGACCTTGAGTCAGATAGAAACTCTTAAAATCAGTTTTACATAATCATATATATTAGATCTTGTTTTTTTTTTTCATTATGGTCCAATTGATCGAATATGTTTCTATGGATTCAAATAAATTTAAAACAAGGATGATAAGTTTAGCTAAACTTAACATACCTAATAAAACGACTAGATTTTTGATATTCTTTTTCTCCAGCCGTTGTAGCTCAACTTTTGGCCTCACCCTGCCGTTAACGGTCATGTAATTGTGACTTGTGACTTGTGAGGCAGAAAATTTGGGAAAGAAGAGCAGCCCTTTACCAATCAAAGTTCAAAATGTTAATGTCTAGATAGTAGGGCAGTAAGGCCTACCTTACCCACATTTTGGCCCACCGTTATTCATCTTAGAAAAGGTTCCTTCACTTTCTGGACTTGTGTTAGGGAATTATTTGTTTGAATATGCCGCCAAATCTTTGGATATCTTTCTTAAATGATTTATATTTTCTACAACTAAGATAGTTTTGCTCATTTGCTTGGTTTAATTATGGTTAACTCATCCTGTATTTGCATGTGAATAGATTTGGTTGTCTTGTGTTCACGCAATATTAAAGTACTATATCATAGAACATTATTCGCATTTGGTGAGGATTCAAATCTGATTATACAATGTGTATTCAACTAATTGTGTTTATTTCTTGCAGTAAAAACATCTGTTATGGGGGTTTGGTTTGTATTTTATAGGAAGAAAACAGTTTTAAAGATATTACAGTCTATAGTTTTCTAAATAAAGATTGCCAAGGTTTAATAGTTTATGACAAATTGACAATAAAGAAATGTTTGTTTGTTTAATTTACAGAAAAATTGGGAAAAATTAGTTGGTGCAAGTTGAACCTGAGGTTTCTCTTATAGATCAACCATCTTACAACATTACAAGACATATATAGTATTAGTGAGCATGTTGGTCCATGAGAAAATAATCGTTAGAAGACTTTGCTTTATTCTAAAGAAAATTTTAATATTTTCCATACAATTTTCAAAATTGACAATTTATATAATACAAAGTCAAGTTGACAAATGGGAAAACTAGGTCGTTACTAGTCTCCTAAAGTCAAACAAAACCTAACTAGACCACTAAACTAAGTAAAGTAACAAGCAAGGGTCATTCTTCCACAAGGACTAAGGAGCACCAATATGTGTTAATTTAACAATAAGCTAGGCCGAAGAAATCATCAAGTTTTGGTTAAACTAAGGATATAAACTATTGAAATCAAATTAGGAAAAGCACTAGGAATGGGAAAACACCACAATCATAGTTCACATCCAACAACCGAGTAGAGATATAGGGATTGACATGTATTGGGGATATGCAAAGGGAACAAACAAACCTAAACACCTCTAAAATCGTTGTTAGGGAGTTTAGAGTCCTAATTATGGCAACAAAATCTATATTTCGAGGTGTTATCACCTAACTAGGCTAAGTTAGGAATTGAAATCAAACCCAAGTTAATATCAATCAACAAGTGATGTATATCAACTAATCAATCAATCATGAAGGTCAACCACATAAAAGTAAACCATTAAATGGGCAACAAAGGATCAAAAGATGAAGGAGCTCACATCAACTAAGTTACCAATCGACATCAAAGATTGAAATTGCACAAATCCCAAACATAACCAACCCAATAAACTCTACTCATGAAAATAGGATGGAAACAATGATTGGGCTACTCCCAATCCTAGTTAATGAACTACTCACTATCCATTATACTACCAAACATCCTAAACATGGAAAAACTAGCAATAAATTACCAATCTAAAAATAGCAAAAACCAAAAATCAAGACTTTAAAGCAAAAACAAAACAAAATCTAGTGAACAAACAAGAAGAAACTAGGAAAAGATGAAAACTTTAATCTAGATTAACTATTAAACATGAAGATTAAACAATGAAAACAATTAAAATAAAGTAAATAAAAGAAGAGAGAGAGAGTAAGAAATGCTCATTGATAAATTGTTGAATCTTCAAATACAAGTTGTCACCCTTGAATCTCCAAATCTTCAATCTTTCTTTGAATTTTCTCACTTTTCCCCTAAACTAAGTTATGGAGGCTAATCCTCCCTAAAACCCTAAAAATATTCTAAAACTAAAAGTAGGGAATAAAATTAAACTTGGCTCCTCAAAATGGGCTAAGGGGGTATTTATACTCCCCCTCAATTACATCGTCGTAAACAAAATGGGCCGAAGAAAAACGTGCGAATAACAGCAGCCCGGGCGGGCTCCACATAGCCCGGGCGGGCTCCACATGGCCCGGGCGGGCTGACCAAGGCACCGCGGGCGGTCTGGGTCAAGGCCCGGGCGGTGCAGGGTGGTCGGGCCCATGCTGATCCACCGGGCGGGGCATGCTACCCTTCTTCGTCGAGGCAGAAGCTCCACTCTTCAGCAGCCCGGGCGGTCAGGAAACTTGCTCGGGCGGGCTTAGTAGCCCGGGCGGTCTGGGCATAGCTCGGGCGGGCCAGCAGACGCACCTGACTTCAAAGAGCCATATCTCTTTTATTTTTCACCGGAATCAGGATTTTGACCACTCGTTGGAAAGCTATCGAGCTAAACTTTCATATCCAACTTGAATCACTGAAAAATAGTATTTGTAGTGAAAGTTATGACCATTTTAATATCACCCTTGTGCACAAATCCTTCCAAAAGCTCTTATTTTGGCAAAATTGCTCCACTCTATGCTTGGTGTGTGGTATGGATAGGTGGGAAGTGTGGTGTAGGATAAGCTCTATATTATAGCACTAAATCAAGCCACCCCTCTAACTTTGAAACTCGAACGCGTAGCTCCAAAAAGCTTACCTACATAGAAAACCAAACACAAGGGGAGAAACTATACATATAAAATAATAAAATGAAAATAAATAAAGAAAACAATAATAACTAAAAAGGAAATAAAATTAGAAGAATAATTACGAAAATTAAACTAAAACGACTCTAATTAAGCACGAATTATTACCCTATGAGTGACATAAATGTCTCTCATCAAATGCCCCCAAACTTGAACTTTACTCGTCCTCGAGCAAAACAATTGGACACAAAAGGGAAATAGGAAAGCAAAAAGATTCATTAAAAGCTAAACTAGAAAGCAAGAAATCTAACTCACTTTCGTAGGAATCACGGTTGCATTTAGCGCATGCAACAAGCTCTTTAAACCCCTAAATCGCTTTAAAGGGCGAGTGAGATCTCGCGAGGGTTTCCCAAGAGGCTTAACCTACAACTCTAATCAAGCACAAACATATAGTAAGCCAAAGTCATCTCTTTAAATATGGTTCACAAAGCAATGGACGATCTAAGCAAACTTTCAAGGCATAACCATCATCAATATGTATCCATGACTTAGGAATATAGGGGATAGGCTAATCTAAGGTGCAAAATTGACACTATTAAAAGCCTCAAAACATCAATTAGAGTCTACTAAGGCATTCAAGAGTTACAAATCGTTCTCAAATGGATGAAAATGGTCCCAAGATTGATCCTAATCACCTATAGTGCACATAAACTCCCCCAAACTTGACTTTTGCTAAGAGAAAACCATGATTGTAGTATTATAACGATTGAGCAATGGGTCTAGAGTCTCAATGTTTAAGCCATAATGACATTCATCATTACTAGGGAGACTCTACTTATTAAATTTTCAAACTCCCACTCAACCATTTCGACTAACCCACTTTCTCAAATCATGTGGTAGTTACCACTTATTGACTCTTTTTTCGATTTTCTTTTCATTTAATGGACTTTAATAGGCTTTTATGCCTTGTGGGCTCATTGGCTCCACTTATTGGACTCAAGACTTAAACATTTTTTTTTAAACAATCGATTTAACTCTTAGCATAGCTTATTCGGGAGTAAAAGCTTGTGCACCAAAGAATATTTCAAGATCCAAGTAGGGTCACTACAACTTCCAAAAGAGAACTAGTTCGACTCTTTTCAACACAAAGTTTGACAACATTTAGAATCATAGAGTGCCTTTTTCAAGTAGAAAATCAAGCACCAAAGATTAATTGATCCCTAATCGCCCCAAATTACACATACAAGTAAGCATCCAATGGAAACACCTATACTCATCTACCCAAATGACCAAATCAAAGGAATCCACATAAATTTGTCATCAAGAATCTTCCCTTGGACGCAAAATGCTTTGTACTTTTCTTTATTCCTCAATTTTTTTGGATTTTGCCATACATTTTTTTTTCATTTTTTTCAATTTTTCTTTATAAAGAGAAACTCAAAACTTAAAGGAAAAAAAATAAAAGAAAGAAAAATATTTTTAGATTTTGAATTTTGTAAAAAAGAGAAAAGTAAATAAATAAAGTATATACACCTCCCCCAAGCTAGCGAATAGCTACTCCCCCAAGCTAAAATAAAGCATTGTCCTCAATGCTTGAATAATACGATTAAAGGGAGGGAGGGGGAAAGAACATCCAAACCAACAAGCACATGTTCTACAATAATAAAGCATTAGAGAAAGAGAAAAGGAAGGATGCTACCGGATAATAGGTGGGTGTAAATACTCGTATTTGACCCAATTTCTCCATTTCTAATCAACTTCCTCAAAACCATGATTTGCTTTCCACGTGCTATTGAGAATGAGTTTTATTCCAATTTTGTACCTAAATCAAAATCAAGGATAGAAAAGAAGATTAAGTAAATTAAAAGAAATAAAAATGAAAGCAATAAATCACGGGTTACTTCCCCGAGAAAGGCTTATTTAAGGTCCTAAGCATGACATTTCTAGTAAATATCCCGACAAAGATCGCAAGAGTTTGTCAAATGCATTGGCGCACATTTCAAAGAAGATACCATATGCAACAAGTAAAGAGTGAACATGCACAAGGTATGGTGCAATTCTATGCAAAAATCGAGGGGGGGAGTGCCTAAAAGAAGGAACAAAAGGGGAATCAAGAAAGTAGGAAGAAGAAGAATCAAAAGAATACAAAAACGAAGGAAAAATCGGCAACCTCTCCTCGGTAAACTCTTTTTGCTTAGCAATCTCAATCTTTTTCTCAAAATTTATCAAATGAGGCACTTGAAGGGCAAAGGAGGAAGAAGACTCATCTAATGGAGGTAATTTGGGTGAATAAGGGAAAAGGATGGAAAATGAAGGAAGTAGGTTAAGCTTTCTTGAAAATAGGATATAAGGTGAAGGAATAGAAACTAAGGTTTCACAAATGGCTTCTCCTATATCACAAGTTTTCAAATCGCACACTTTTTCAACCAATGACTCCTTACTAACATCTTTTTCATCCTCTAAAGCCTCAAAAACATCACCAACCACCAAATGATGTATCTCACTCTCAAATTGACCAAGATCTTCACTTAAGCAAGAAGGGGTAGGAGAGGATGGGTACTCTAAAGCACAAGGAGGGAGAGTAAGGTCCAATTCATTAGAGGAAGACACATTAGACTCAAAAAGAGAATGTATAGACTCATAAACATCCTCAATTTCAACAATATCCTCAAAAATGGGCTTTTTCTCCTCAAGAGCATACTCCTCATCATCACTACTCCAAAAACCATCATCAAGATCTAGGCTACTCTTTCCCAATTGATTTTCAACTTCAACATCCCTCGAATCATCATCATCATCAATAATCTCATCATGGTCATCATAAGATCCATTTTGCTCTTGATTTGCAAAAGTCGGCTCCAACCTAGACTCCAACAATTGAGAAACTTGAGTATCTAGCATTTTATTATGAACTTGCATTTGTTTAAAGCTCTCTCTCAACTCACTAGTCTCTTTAGCTTGATTAGTCATGAAGGTTTGCATCATACTCTCTAGACTAGTGGTGTTGGTGGACGATCCTAATTGAAGAGGTGCTTGGAGTATAATTTCGAGACCATTTTGGGGAGGGGGATTAAAATCATGTATAATAGGGTCACTAGTGGGAACATTTGACTCATCAAAGGAATTCATGCAAACATTAGATGAATTATGAGAATTTGCACAATCAAAATCATAAGTATCCCTAGCTAACCACATATAAAAATCCCAAGCTTCATCTAAAGATATAGCTCGAAATTCACCATTAAACATATTTTCAACCACTCCTCTAGTATGCTCATTTAAACCCCAATAAGTAATCTCACAAGCCTCCCAAAGACCATAACCATAGTACTTTATAAAGTCCTCAAGTCTATCAAAGTAAATCCAAAAGGACTCATTCTCATATTGAGGAAAAGAGATATTTGCCATTTTTTTTAGTAAGAATAAGAAAAGAAAAAAAAATCAAAGAAAAACAAAGAATATTCACAAATAGCCTAGACTCATCTAATCAACACAAATCAATGTAAGCCGAAGTCCCCGGCAACGGCGCCATTTTGACAAATGGGAAAACTAGGTCGTTACTAGTCTCCTAAAGTCAAACAAAACCTAACTAGACCACTAAACTAAGTAAAGTAACAAGCAAGGGTCATTCTTCCACAAGGACTAAGGAGCACCAATATGTGTTAATTTAACAATAAACTAGGCCGAATAAATCATCAAGTTTTGGTTAAACTAAGGATATAAACTATTGAAATCAAATTAGGAAAAGCACTAGGAATGGGAAAACACCACAATCATAGTTCACATCCAACAACCGAGTAGAGATATAGGGATTGACATGTATTGGGGATATGCAAAGGGAACAAACAAACCTAAACACCTCTAAAATCGTTGTTAGGGAGTTTAGAGTCCTAATTATGGCAACAAAACCTATATTTCGAGGTGTTATCACCTAACTAGGCTAAGTTAGGAATTGAAATCAAACCCAAGTTAATATCAATCAACAAGTGATGTATATCAACTAATCAATCAATCATGAAGGTCAACCACATAAAAGTAAACCATTAAATGGGCAACAAAGGATCAAAAGATGAAGGAGCTCACATCAACTAAGTTACCAATCGACATCAAAGATTGAAATTGCACAAATCCCAAACATAACCAACCCAATAAACTCTACTCATGAAAATAGGATGGAAACAATGATTGGGCTACTCCCAATCCTAGTTAATGAACTACTCACTATCCATTATACTACCGAACATCCTAAACATGGAAAAACTAGCAATAAATCACCAATCTAAAAATAGCAAAAATCAAAAATCAAGACTTTAAAGCAAAAACAAAACAAAATCTAGTGAACAAACAAAAAGAAACTAGGAAAAGATGAAAACTTTAATCTAGATTAACTATTAAACATGAAGATTAAACAATGAAAACAATTAAAATAAAGTAAATAAAAGAAGAGAGAGAGAGTAAGAAATGCTCATTGATAAATTGTTGAATCTTCAAATACAAGTTGTCACCCTTGAATCTCCAAATCTTCAATCTTTCTTTGAGTTTTCTCACTTTTCCCCTAAACTAAGTTATGGAGGCTAATCCTCCCTAAAACCCTAAAAATATTCTAAAACTAAAAGTAGGGAATAAAATAAAACTTGGCTCCTCAAAATGGGCTAAGGGGGGTATTTATACTCCCCCTCAATTACATCGTCGTAAACAAAATGGGCCGAAGAAAAACGTGCGAATAACAGCAGCCCGGGCGGGCTCCACATGGCCCGGGCGGGCTGACCAAGGCACCCCGGGCGGTCTGGGTCAAGGCCCAGGCGGTGCAGGGTGGTCGGGCCCATGCTGATCCACCGGGCGGGGCATGCTACCCTTCTTCGTCGAGGCAGAAGCTCCACTCTTCAGCAGCCCGGACGGTCAGGAAACTTGCTCGGGCGGGCTTAGTAGCCCGGGCGGTCTGGGCATAGCTCGGACGGGCCAGCAGACGCGCCTGACTTCAAAGAGCCATATCTCTTTCATTTTTCACCGGAATCAGAATTGTGACCACTCATTGGAAAGCTATCGAGCTAAATTTTCATATCCAACTTGAATCACTGAAAAATAGTATTTGTAGTGAAAGTTATGACCATTTTAATATCACCCTTGTGCACAAATCCTTCCAAAAGCTCTTATTTTGGCAAAATTGCTCCACTCTATGCTTGGTGTGTGGTATGGATAGGTGGAAAGTGTGGTGTAGGATAAGCTCTATATTATAGCACTAAATCAAGCCACTCCTCTAACTTTGAAACTCGAACGCGTAGCTCCAAAAAGCTTACCTACATAGAAAACCAAACACAAGGGGAGAAACTATACATATAAAATAATAAAATGAAAATAAATAAAGAAAACAATAATAACTAAAAAGGAAATAAAATTAGAAGAATAATTACGAAAATTAAACTAAAACGACTCTAATTAAGCACGAATTATTACCCTATGAGTGACATAAATGTCTCTCATCACAAGTAAATCTAATTTATCTAACTTTGACAATAAATAAGAATAACTTTAATATACAATGAATATTAATTTTTGTTTCATCATACTACTAATTATTACTAATATATAATTAAATAAACTAATGGTAAATGTGTATATCGGAGACTATGAAATAACAAACAAAATTACAGAATATAAAAAATTTAATAAAGAAAGGACATATTCTTTTGTTTGAGAGAAAGAAAAAAAAAGAGAGATAACTTGTATGAACTTGACATTTTGATTTAGACCTCACATCTTATCTATCATGTTCATATACTTATAACTATTTTGTGAATTACAAATGCTATATGTTCAATTAAGATTTTACACAAGTATAATTGTATAAACATTCTAATCATAGAAAAATATCACGCAAAAGAAATTTATAACATATATAATCTTTGATGATTATGGTTAGGAACATTACTATTAGACACTCATTTGTAAACAACTAAACATTCAACATTTATTAATAATTCATATAAATTGTGTACTCTCGTCCATAATAAAATTCCATTTGACATTCAAAGTGACTTCGGTCTTCGCATCATTATTATTGGCATATAAAAGGTCGTTCTACTTCTACTTATGTGTTATCTAAGAAAAATCAATTCAACATTTTAAATGAATAAACTATTGTGTTCTCTAACGAATTAATGTTAAAAGTCATCCAAAAAACCAACTACTTAAAGTCAGATTGAACATTAATCATACAATGATGGAAAGAGCGATAGATTATCAAGATTTTCATTGATTAAGTTACTTAAGCAAATCAGAATTATTGTATAATAATATTATGTGACAATCATTCACCTCTAAGGCTCTAATCATATCATGTTTTGCTCATGCTATATACGTGGATGATAATATGATATAAGGGCAGCCTCCCACCCCTTAATCTGTAATCCCCTATATCTAACTCTAACGGCCCGTTTGGTTAGTGGTCATAAATGGTGGTAATGGTAATGTAATTTAGTGTAAATTTGTAAAGAAGTTCTCATGTCAATGACCATGGTAATGAAACTTCATCACAAAATATGGGGTTTCCTATATAAATATTCATTACCACCCAATACCACCTTCCCAAGTGGTAATAGATGGTAATGAGATTTTAGGAAGAAAATGGATGTTTTGGGATCAAGTAGCATTACCATAGGTAATGATGTGGGACTTCCTTTACAAATTTACACTATAATGCATTACCATTACCACCATTTATGACATCTAACCAAACGGGCCATAAGTATTATGGCCAATGAATATTTGTAATTTAAAAAGGTGGAATTATTTCATAAATCATGATGCGTGTAGACTAAAACTACCAAGTTTTGGTTTGCATGCCTTTGCCTGGAAAGTTCCACTACTCAGCATTTGCACATATAATAACAATAGTATATCATCAATCATCCATTATCGGTTCAAGACACTATTATCATTTTCTTTCACAGTATATTACGTGAAGTTTATGCGACCTTTTTTTTCTTGAGGATGATATCTATATTCTAAACTGAATTTTTATGAATTTCAAATCACCTAAAAACGTGTTTGGATCCTCTAGAGTTCTAAAAAAAACTCTACAAGGTAGAGTTTGAGCTAGCAATATCAACCATTGAATAAAAAATCAATGGCTCATATATTATCTTTCCAAAACACCTCTTATTTTTTCTCATCAAAATCACCCCAAATTTAATATTTGTAGTGAAATCTAGAAATTTCTTACTACAAATCATTTTAAATATAAAAAGAAGTTTACTACAAGTTCATACAATTCAAAACCATTCGAAATGATCTCTTAAATCGGTCCATCATTCAGGTCTAAGATCCAAACTTATTTTTTAAAAATAATAATAATAATAATAATAATAATAATAATAATAATAATAATAATAATAATAATAATAATTGTATATCATAAATGCCATATTTTATATCCTAATCTTATATAACCTATTGTTTGTAGTAATACCTAAGGATGTCAGTAGGATGGGTCAAGTAGGAGACCCTCCTCATTCCCACCCCAGTTGGGTAGCGATGGCTCTAGGATTGGCGGATGATGGGGCGGGGATGGACATGAAATCCGTACCCGCCATGGATGATGAGTTGGGCGTGGATGTTATGTTATATTTACCCCATCCACACCCACCGTCCTTCTTCCCTTATATTATTTTGCAAAGTGTAAATTGTCAGATTGAATTTATGACTAGATAGTTCATCTATTAGTGATGACTTATCAAATTTTCACTTTTTTTATTATATTATATTGTGGCAGGATGTGTTTAAGGTGGAAGAGTTTGGTAAGATAGTTGGGCAGGTATGGTCGGGTGGTAAGGCGGGGACAACTTTAGATACGTACCCACTAGGGAGGGGATGAATTTGTAAATTTTCCCGCAATAAATGGTGAGGCGGGGATGTGAATGAGCTTTTAGGTGGGTGCAGCCGTGCAGGTGTGTAGGAACCATTCTCCGCATCCGTCCCACGCAATTGACATCCCTACTAATACCAAACTTATATAATGTCATTGAGCTTGTCAAAATGTCTTAAATCAAACCAATAATAATCAAATAAGCTTTTCCAGTGTATGGTATATTGACTGCTAAAAGCCGGGATGGCAGGAAACAAAGGCTGGAAAATTAGAGTAAACAAAGTCCTATATCATATGGACATGCTTCATAAGCTTTTACAGAGCATTGCGGCTGTACTACTGTCTTCTAAATCACAAGGAGATTATGCTTGGAAGTCATGACAAATAACGAAAAGACAAGACATATTTTCTTTTTCAAAATAGTATTTTGTTATGTGGAGGTGAAATGTAGTACATTGTGATCTCTGTATGTGACTGTGATATTGGGATCACTATCCTGTTGAATGTTATTGGACTCATGTGCCATTGCGGACAAAATTTTGTAAGATAAGCATATTAAATGCAGCATAAGTTTTAATAAAACAGTATTAATACTAAGAGCACATTTGGTTCGTGATTTTTGGGTTCCAAGAAACGGAATCAATTATCAATTCCCTTTCTTTTTGTTTGGTTCAAGCCATCATCAATCCATTACCATTACTTGGTGGTAATAGACTCCCCCAATTTGTTTCCCTTCCCTCCCCCTCAAGTAACAAAATACATTATTTGGTGGTAATGTTTACCATTCCATGGCTTGAACCAAACACCTAATAAAGCTAACCATTTTTGTTACCATTCCTCTCCTCTATTTGTTTCCATTCCCTTTCCATTCCATACCTTGAACCAAACGACCACTAAAAGCATATTTCATTTAATATTTTTAATCTTCAAGAAATAGAATCAATTACGACCCGTTTGGTTAGCGGTACTAAATGGTGATAATGGTAATGGTTTCTAGTGCAAATTTATGAAGGCATTCCCATGTCAACATCCATGGTAATGCTACTTTATCCCAAAACACCTATTTTCTTCCTAAAATTTCATTACCATCTATTACCACTTGGGAAGGTGGTATTGGATGGTAATGAAATTTTATGAAGGAAAAGACATGTTTTGACATCAAGTTCCATTACCATAGATGTTAACATTGGAATGTCTTCACCAACTTACACTAAAAAACATTACCATCACCACAATTTAGTACCACTAACCAAACATGCCGTTAAAGTATATATTTCATTTCTTCTTGTTTCTTGAACCTTTCTTCAATTCATTACCATTACTTATAGTGGTAATAGATCCCCCTAGTTTGTTATCTTCCCTTCCCCTTCAGGTAACAAAATCCGTTTCTTGGTGGTAATAGTTACCATCCTTATTCCATTCCATGACTTAGAACCAAACACCTAATAAAGGTATCAATCTTTGTTACCATTCCCCTCCTCTTTTCCTATTCCATTCCCTTTCCATTACATAACGTGAACCAAACAAGCACTAAAAATATACCAACTATCATTCAATCAGTGCTAAATTCCTCTTAACTTGTTTAAGATATATTCCGCTCTAATAAATTCAATCCACAACTACAATAAATTCATATAAGTAGACATTAATTTAAATGATTCATATTCAATAAAATAAAACATGGTGTCAATAAAGTTGATAACTTTTTTGATTTTTTTCTCCCTCTTTCTTGTGCTCTCATTTAAAATATGTGATTCCCATGCATTGCGGACATATCCATTTAGCGCATGTTCTCCGCAGCCTTATTTTCGGCCGCTCACTCGCCCGGTTCGGTCGGTTTAATTCGATTGCCTCGGTTCGGTTCCTTAATTATTATCATTACTATTAATTAGTTATAATTTAATTCAATTCCGGCCGTTCAATTCAATTCGGTTCGCTTCATTCGGTTCAATTCGGTTCGGTTGTTTTACGCCGAAAGCAATGTGCCCTAGATGTTTGGAACTATTGCAACTTTTTCTTGGAAAATTTTGTTTAATTTCTTGCTTAGGCTATATATGAGAAATACAATTTTTGAGGGGGTTGGATTATGTTTAGATAAAGAGATAGAGAAGGGGGGTGGGGACTAGCGATGTCGCCATTCTTACTAGTGGTAGTGGTGAGGACCGTGAGGTGTAGTTGTCCAAGGATTGTTGGAAAAAGGATTATAGCTCAAACTTTAGTGAATTTTGGAAATTCCAGGGCCGTATAAGGGCCAGGGAGCTGCTCTTGGCCCAAGCCCTTCAAAAGTAGATGAATGAATGCGCAGCCTATTTCAATACCACCACATAACTTCCTTTTCTATGAAAATGAACACCTTTCATTAGGAATTGCCGGTTTGGTTAAAAACCGACGCGAACCGCAAACTAATAAACCACCGAACCGAATAAACCGAATCGAAGTCGACCCATAACTGAAAAGTGCAATAATCAAAAGCTAACTGTTTAAAGTTAACTGTAACATAACTAACTGAAACTGAACTGAAACACGAACCAAACACAAACTGAACTGAAACTAACTGCTTTAAATTGAACCGAACTGAATTTAAACTGAACTGAAATTAACTGAAAACCGTTCTAAACTGATTTAAACTGAACTAAACTGAACTGAATTCCAAAAAAGTAAACCAAAAACTGCTCTAGATTGTTTTTAACTGTAACAATTAATAATGTCTCTTGGTTATATTACTAAATCATAACTGAAATAATATCATAACGCCCGAATATACAAAATTTGTATATTACAAGGAACACAACTTGAATGAATCTTGAATAAATTGTGATGAGTGATAAGCTCTCTTTTCAACAAATATTATGATTGCTAAAATTATATGTCGCATTAATTTAATAAATCTTACTAAGTGAATGCTTAAACCAAATGTTATAAGACCACAATTCAATTTAACCATTTATATTATTTCCTTCTTGTTCCCTCACTTTTCGAGGCTTAATAAATGAATATGAACGATGTTTAGGTAAGCCCGTCATGTAGGTGGCAAGGTGAGTAATCCAATACGAGTGATCTAAGATTCTAAGTAGCGTTTACTTTATTAATTATAAATAAAATTACGGTTTTTCACCATATACCCCTGACTAATTTTTTTTTGCACCGTATACCCTCGCAAGTTTCCAAATTCACCATATACCCCTCACGTTTCAAAAAATACATCCATTTACCCTTTTGACTAACGGTGTTAGACTTCCGTTAGTCATTAGGCTCTAATCCTCCCCTAACCCTAATTAACTAACTTAAATCAAACCCTAATCCTAACTCTAACCCAATTTACTAACTTGGGCCCTAACACCTACCACCCCTTACCCCCCACTGCACCACCACCCTCGTCACCACCACCACCCCTCCCCCTCCCATTTCCCGTCGCCACCACCACCCCCTCCCCTTCCCCGCCGTCCCCTCCCCTTCCCCCCACGACCCTCCCCCCTCCGCCCTTCCCCGTTACCACCACCTCCCCTCCCCTTCCCCAGCCGCGAACCCCCTCCCCTCTCCCTACCCCGTCGCGAACTCCTCCCCCCCTTCCCTTATCGCGAACCGCTCCTCCCTCTCCCCGCCCCCAGCCGAACCCCCTCCCCCCCATCCCCGCCGATTTCCGCAGCCCTACAAGTGGGCTGCGTTGAAAAGAGAACCAATTGCCGCAACGTCGCAACCGGCGAGTACCTAGGGGGGAGATCCGACGAAGGCATCCTAAAGAGACGGGGAGGGGGAAGGGGAGGGAGGGAGGGGGGGGGTTTGGTGCGACGTAAAGTCTGGGGAAGGGGAGGGAGGAGGGGGTTGCGAGACCGAGGGGGGAGGGCCGCGAGGGGTGGGAATGCGGGGGAGGGGCTGCGGGGGGGACTGCCGAGGAGGGGGTTGGTGGGGGGGGGCCGCCGGGGAGGGGGCTGCGGGGTTGGGGCCGCCGGGGAGGGGGCCGGGGTTGGGCCGCCAGGAGGGGGCCGCTAAGGAAGGGGGGCCGCACTGTGGTGGAGGGAAGGGGTGGGGTGGGGTGGGGTGGGGTTAGGGTTTAGGGTTGATTAGGGTTAAAGGAGGATTAGGGTTAATTAGGTTAGAGGGGGTTAGGGTTTAAGTTAGTTAATTAAAGTTAAGGGGGAATTAGGGGGTTAATGACTAACGGACGTTAACGCCATTAATCATTAAGGGTAAGTGGATGTATTTTTTCAAACGTGAGGGGTATATGGTGAATTTGGAAACTTGCGAGGGTATACGGTGCAAAAAAAAATTTGTCAGGGGTATACGGTGAAAAAACCCATAAAATTATCCCTTTAAATTCAATTGTTGGGCTTTTGAAATTATCAGTAGGAATATCCTTCTTAATTTATAAGTTACTTTTGTTAAATATAAGTAGGGATTATGAAATAGGTAAAAGATAATTTTATATTAATGGGCGTCAACTCATTTAGTTTACCCAAAAAATCAAACTATTACCATTCGTTCCAAAAAAAAGCATAATCATCCCACATACCAAAATTGCAAACAAATGAGAGTTCCCAACATAGTTCACGGGCATCAAACATAATTAACAACAAAATGGGATTTCTAAAATCATATTAAGGCCTTATTCCAAATGGGACAATATCAAGCTCAAACAGATCAAACCAACCCATGGGACAATAATGAATTATGGATTTCGATTTCCCCTTATAATTGACAATTATGTTGAAGCTCAATCCTTTAGCAATTTACATACTTGTCTCTATTTCGTATTCTCAATTCCTTTTGAAAGTCAAAAGTCAACACACTGTGACAATAAGAATCAGGAGATGAGATTGCTATAATCTTAGAAGTTGCATCTGGGCTCCCTGATTTAACATCCATTTCATTAAACGATTTTGCATAGCACCACTAAAATTGATATTAATATGCATAAACTCATCTATAAGCTATGCAATTAAGTCAGACCAAAACAAAGCAAAAGTTCAACATATTCGCAATATAATTCCAATTGAGCATAAACTTCATACTCTAATTCAACGTTCATCAAGAATCACAACAAATCACAAAAAAAAAAAAAAAAAAAAATAGAAAAACTGGAATTTTGCAATTGGAATCAGGAGGAGTATCAGCTTCAACTTCCTCTGTTTCCTCCTCCTGCCATTCTTATAGTTCTACGGTTGAAACTGAAGAGAGAGAAAGATATATAGAGAGAGGAAATTAGATAGAGAGAGAAATGTTTCAGAAATTGGTTTTTGTGATTGAAGGTTTTGAAAGGGTTGATTTGGTTTATAAATGAGTGAATTATAATGGGCGGGGAAAAGAAAATTTTGTGAGTTTCCCAGAGAATTCCAAGAGGCAAAAATTTTCGTTTTCTTTCTTCATTTTGACGATTTGGCGCTTCATATTGACGATTTGGCGCTCAATTGATATTGTATCACTGTTTCATTTTGACGATTTGCGCTCAAGATGTACACGGATTGATGAGGTGGAAATACTTTCCCCTTGCTTACTTTTTCTTGTTAATGAAAGAATGAAGTGAAAGAGATTTTGAATTTTAATTAATAAAAATTAGGCTCGAGCAATGGACATTAGATTTTAATGGACGCAATGCGTGTTTCAAATTATAAAAATATGTACTCCCTCCGCTTTTTTTTATTTGCTACATTGTTGCTTTGGGAAATTATTATCATTATTATTATGATTTATTGTTATTATTAATTGAGTCACTTATATAAACCCAGTAGTTTGATCATATATTCGTAGAATCCTCTTAATCTGTATATAAAGCCATATGATAAAATAGTTTTTTTTACATTGACATATGTAGAAATTTAATAGAAGACAATAAACATAATATTGTAATAAGATTCTTATTAGTCTTATTTGATAATAGCTTTTTTCAATTCAAATAGATGTTTTGAGTACCAAATGAATATAGCTTTGTGATGATTAACTTAAAATGGAGTATTGTTATCTTAAACAAACTTATTGACTAACATTGATACATATTAATCTAATTCAATACCAGTTTTCAGTTTCAAAATGAATTTAACTTATCCACTTACATTGATACATTCATCAAACCCAGTAACAACATATCAGTTCAATTAGATGTTTTAAGTTTCAAAATGCATTTCACATAAAAACGATTAAATAAAATACTGTATTGCTATCTTGAATTAGCTTAGTGACTAACCATTGTCATATTCATTTAGCCCAACAAGTACTTGGAATCATTCAAGTAGATGTTATTAGTTTCGAAATGCATTATATGTACTTAAAGAAGATCAGATTAGCCTAATGACTATCCATTTACATGAACTAATCTATACAATAACCTACACTTGTATTATATTGTGTTTACATGCTAATCTATCTTGGAAATGCAATTATTTGATCTACACACTAATATATACTTTAAATGCGATACATTGATCTATACGCTAATCTAGTGTAGCATAATGATTGATCATGTTATACTAGTATAATTAGCTTGTGTTTATCGACTTTAATCATCATCATCACCAATTATGATCATTCATCATTATCAATCATCATCACCTTGATCACCATAAATCATCAATTCATCATCAACAATTACAAGCCAATATACACATAGAAAATCTAAAGAATAATTATGTTACATAGTAACATTACAAGTAATCATATATATTAATGTGGATTCCAGTATTGCTAGCGTAATTATAATCAGCATACAAAGAAGAAATTATCATTCATTTGAAAAGAAAGAAGGTTAAATTGAAAAGTCGAAATTGAAATTTTGATTATCAACCAAATGTTCAACCTTTAAATACAATAATTTCACAATAAACGATGCAACTTTCAACCGCGCTTTTGTAGACAAGTATAGACACGTCTCTTAAATCCTGATGGTATAGCTAGTTATGACAATTAAGTTCAACCGAAATGGTAACAAGTGCAATTAAGGGAAAATTACCCAATGTGGCAAAGCACCTGATCCGGAACATGGCACGAAGTCCAAAAGGGATGCATATGTCATAACCGATATCGATTTTCATTTGAGTTGGTGTGGTTTCATATACGAAACTGAAAGTAACCATATCCGAACTGGAAATAACCAGTTTGAACCGATAGTAATAGGTAAAAGTCAACTTCAAGCCAAATCGAAATCATGGGTCAAACCAAGAGACAAATCAGAATCGAACCGAACCGAAATATGAACGAATTGCATTGGTTTGAAACTGAAACCGAAAAAATTTAAACTGAATCAATTTAGTTGAGGAAAAAGAACTGAAATAAACTGAACTGAAGTCAACCAAACTGTTTGGTTCAAACCAGAACTGAACCGTTTAACTGAATTGACACCTCTACCTTTCATGTCTATTCAACTTCCCATCCGAAAACTAAAAAAAGTTTTTAGTTCAATTCCAATTTCCTCTTGATTGGAATGCGGATTTTACTCTTTGAATTTGGAAATTTGGAGTTCAAATTTGAGGCAGTCTTTGTCATTTTTCAATTAAAGAACACTAGAACCCAGACGCAAGAAAGATTAAATGGTCTAGCTGTTTTATGCGTTGAGAAAATATGTTAAGAGGATATATGTACTATGTAGACACTATTATTAGTGATTGACATCCAGATTTGCTTGTAGACATTTTTAGATGATCATTTGGGTACTTGAAATTCTAATATTTATATATGATGTGAAATGTGATGATTTTATAGATCTCTTGATAAGCGTAATAATAAATTATATATATTGCACCCTTGAATTCTATTTCATTTTTACTACTACTATATTATTGGGGCCCTATTTGTTATTTTGCCCATAGGCTATTAAATTGTCAGAAACAGGGGGCCGGGGGTGTTGAACCAAAGATCTAAAGCTTGTTTAATGGAGTAGTAATGCAATATACTAAATCACCTGCTCATTACACATCACACTCCAAAATTTTGCTTTTTTCCTAAAATTTGAAAATGTGATTAGTACTAGGATACATGTATATTTAGGGTCTGTTCTATTCAACTTATTTTGTCTTATCTTATCTTATTAGATCTTATAAAATTTTATCTTATCTGATCTTATCTTATTTTATCTTATCTTATAAGATAGTTTATTGAGTGTGTCTAACATCTTATTTGATCTTATCTGATCTTATCTGATCTTATATAATCTTATATAAATTAAAATAAGTTGAACAGAACGGACCCTTAGAGCATGTACAATGGCTTGGTTGGTCTTTGTTAGTCTTTAACTTTTTGTCATTCTCTCTCCTTCTCTCCTTCTTACACCTCACATTCCACTAAACTCCCACCAACTCATCTTTTTTTTCTCACAATGGTTTAGTTGGTTTTACTTGGTTTTTCTATTTTTCTCTCCTACTTTTACCATACCCAACCATATACTCTCTCTCATACCCAATGTTTATTTTTATATGAAATAGATGATTTAAATTAATAAAAGCTAATTAGATTACATTAAATTAAATTACATTAAAAGCTAATTAGCTAAAAAATAAGTTGGGAAGAAGTGTGGTAAAATATATGAAATTTGGTCTCAATTTATAGATAAAAATATTTTATATCCGTTATTGTAATTTTTTTTTTAAAATTATAAACAGTTTTTTTTTAATGTTAAAAAATAACCAAGAAATTAACAAAGAATAAAAGTTACCTCGTCCGCGTGGCAGCAAGAGATTGGCTGCTCAGTGGGGTCTGACCCACTGACATCAATCTCTCACCTTTACTCTACTTTTGCCCAGCTGTATTCAAGGAATATGATGAAACGCGGGATTTTGCATACATCTCCACCTTTATTCTTCTACTTTGGTGTTTAAACCCGAGTACTTAACCGGGTTTTCAAATAAAAAGTCAAAAAATTCCGCCAGATTTATTTGCCACGCGGCGTCACATTACCCGTCCCATGCACTCCATCGGAGGTGCATATATGGTCTGGAAATCCAGACCAACCAACCCCAAGGGCCAAGTGCCCCAATAACAAAACCAAGAAAGCCTACTTTTTACTATTTCTTGCACCAACTAAAAAACTAAATTCATTGTACACGCTTCTTAGTAGTGAAACATGACGATGATACCAATTTTTCTTTGCAATCCATTCACTATACAAAATTAGCCTTTGGAATACACATGACGATGGACAATTTTCATTCACTAAAGCACCCAACAAAGAGGCCCATCAACCCAAGTCCTGAGTTCTTTTTTTAAACGGGCAAAACCAAACTTACGTAGCAACATGCCCTTTAATATGAATTCGACTAAAATCTTAATACAAATCTCTACTCCTTCAGTAATGGCTTTTACTTATTCAGCTCTCATACCATGATACCAAGTACTGAAGTACAATCTTTCAAAAAAAAAAAAAGTACTGAAGTACAACATCTTGCTCTAACGAAACATCTTTCTTAATAGAAATCAAATTATCTACAGAACCATCTAGGACATGAGGAATAAACAAAAGAGCGATATTGAAAACAGAATTTGACCGAAATAATGTGTTATCATCAGTAGAAGAAAGTCACAACAAAAATCAATTATGAAGATGAAGATTCAAGGTCACCAAGCCCAAAGTTGATCATGACTGTCAAATTAAAACACAATGGACGTAGTTACGCAAACATTTTAAGAAGCCCACAGCATAATAGCGACCAAACAAGAATCAACAAGAGGGAATAGAGTTTCACATAAAATTATCAACAAATATTGAGCTGAGTGAGAAATTAATCTCACACTAATATTACTTATGCCCACCTAAAGAACTTTGTCTTTTATGTCATTAATATTTTAGGCTTGTATGCGCCAATTGTCTAGGTTGTACTATGTACTAGGAATCAGTCTAGGGATCAGTTATTTTATTTGTTTCTTCTCCCACTCATTTAGCTGCTGATTGGCTATGTGGTGTATGAGTCACATCACTCTTTTTCCCTTCTACTCTATTTAAAGAGAGCTGGGCACAGTTTGAATGATACACAAAAACTGGTAAATGAAACTCTCTCTCTAAAATCTCTTAATGGCAGCGATTTCATCCACCTCTGAATGGAAGATACATGACATAGGCCCTGTTTGGCAAATAGAGTTTAGAGTTTAGCTGTTAGAGTTTAGAGTTAGCTGTTAGATTTTTAACTTTTTGTTTAGCAGATTTGACTACTGATTTGACAACTTTTTTTCATAAATGTGTTTGGTAACAATTAACTGATTGCTAAAAGCTTATTGCCATTTGTTTGTGTGAAATGACATTTATAGACATTTTAATACATATGTGTAGTATTATTATTAGAGGCAAAAAAGTCATTAAACATATTTCTAACTAATCCTCTAATGAAAAAGCTCCTATTAGGAGCTTTTTCATTTTGAGAGTTTGTATTCCAAAACTCTCTCTAAAACTCTTTTTTACCAAACACTATTTTTAGAGTTTTTGACTAGTCAAAACTCTAAAAGTGGTCCAAAACTCTCTTTTTGCTCCAAAACTCTAATTGCCAAACACCCCCATAAAAGTCTTCATGGTACCAGAGCTACAAGTTCTCTCCTAATCTCTCTATATCAAAATCTAGTAGAAATTATTTTGCCTAAGTAGAAATTTTTTGTGGTAAAGTTTCTTCGATTTTGTGTGAGATAGGAAAGTTGTTGTCTTTCATTCATTTAGTGAGTTTCACTTGAGTCATTATCATGGTTGGAGGTAGTAATGCTACTGTAATAGAACAAACAAGCCCCTTATATTTACACCCATCTGATGGATGTAATTCCATTAGTGTAGAGAAGCTGCAAGGTCCTTCCAATTACAGATCTTAGAAGAGATCTCTTGAAATCGACCTAGCATCTATAAGAAAACTAGGTTTTGTTACTGGTGTTGTGAAAAGGGATGCAAGTAATTCAGTGAAACAGGATGCCTGGGATACTTGCAATAGTATGGTGATTTCATGGATTATAGGAAGTGTGTCAGAACCTATCAAAAGGTCCATAATGTTTGTAGAAAATGCTGCTGAAATCTGGAAACTCCTTGAAAGGAGTATCTGGTGTCCAATGGTTCAAGAAAATACAAATTGAACAAGGATATCTATGAAGCAAGACATCAGGGAAAAACCATTACAGATTATTACACCGAACTGACGGGAATGTGGGAAGAACTTGACTCTCTAAATCATCTTCCACCCATTACAACCATGACCACTGAAATTAATACATTCATCAGTGCTCTCAATCAGCAACAAGAGGAACAAAAACTATTTCAGTTCCTCAATGGGTTAGATGAAGTATACAATTTGCAGAGAAGCAACTTACTCATGATGAGTACCCTGCCTAGTGTGGAGAGTGCTTGCAGTAGCTTACAGCAGGAAGAGTCACAGAGAGAAATGCTGAAGCCTGTGAAACAAGAAATGAAAGCAGTTGCTATGTTTAGCAAAGGTGAAGGGATGTGCACTGTGTGTGGGAAACAAGGTCATGTGAAGGAAAAATGTTGGTTTGTTGTTGGGTATCCACCATGGCATCCCAACTATGAGAAAGAACACAAGGATGGAAAGGATGCTCAGAGAGAAAAATGGAAGGAGCAAAACAATTACAAGAACCAAAAGTGGAAAAAAGGAGGCAAAAGTGGTAAACCTGCTGGGAAACTGGCTGCAAATGTGCAAGGAAAGAGTGAAAACTCTTCCCATAATCTTGCTACTATTACCCCCCAACAGCTTGAACAACTTATGAGGTTGCTTCCAACACCATCAAGGACTGGTGGGTCAGAAACAGATGAAGAGATGGATTGCTCTTATGCAGGCATGGTCAGTTGTTGCTTTGCAAATACTAGAAGCTGTGAGTGGATCATTGACTCTGGTGCTTCAGATCATATCACAGGTACATTTGAATATCTCATAGAACCTGTGAGAAGCAAGAAAGAGCCTAAACTCAATTTACCTACTGGTGACACCTCCCTGATAACTCATTGTGGCAAGATAAAGCTTGAAAACAACTTGAAACTTGAAAATGTGTTGTTTGTACCCTATTTCAAGCATAATTTGCTCTCTGTTCAGAAACTGATAAAGGATACAGGATACAAGGTGGAGTTCCATAAGAGTTATTGTGTGATCTTAGATCCTGATAACTCAAAGATAAGAGGTGTAGGTAAGGCTGTGAATGGATTGTATTACCTGGTTAATGCTGAAATGAGCAAGATTATAAAAGGAATGAGTGTAAATAGTGAGAAGGCAGTAAAGGATGGACAGGTGAAGGTAATGAATGCTTTATCAAACCTGCAGATGCCTAATACAATCACTGATGCTCCACAAACAAGTGACACCACCTTGTGGCATCAAAGGTTAGGGCATGCACCCCTAGCCAAGCTGAAGAAAATTGAACAATTGAAGGGATTTGATGAGCATAACACTGACATATGCTTGACATGTCCTATGGCTAAGCTTACCAAACTCCCATATGAACTGAGTGAGTCTAGGGCAGCAGGGGTGTTTGATCTTGTGCATATAGACATACGGGGGCCGTATAAGGTGAATACAAGAGGGAATCATAGATACTTCTTGACTGTGGTTGATGATCACTCTAGGGTATCATGGATTCACCTATTGAAGCTCAAATCTGAAGCTTACAATGCCATTCAAAAGTTTGTGAATATGACAAAGACTCAGTTCAACAAAGCTGTGAAAACAATCAGGTCAGACAATGCTTTGGAGTTTGATGACAAGCAATGTAGACCTTTCTTTGAGAATTTGGGAATCACTCATCAAACTTCATGTGTGGATAGGCCACAACAGAATGGTAGGGCTGAGAGAAAGCACAGGAACATCCTTGAGATGAGCAGGGCACTCAGGTTTCAATCTGGGCTTCCACTTCAGTTTTGGGGAGATTGTGCTCTGACAGCAGTGCACTTGATTAACAGGCTTCCAACTCCAATTCTGCACAACAAGAGTCCTTATGAGGTACTATTTCAAACTACACCTAAATACAATCACTTGAAAACATTTGGATGCTTGGCCATGGCTAGCAATCCAAGTAGAACAAGTGACAAATTTCATGCTAGAGGAGTTCCTTGTGTACTTATGGGATACCCACAAACACAAAAGGGATATAAACTCTTGAATCTCACTAATAATATCATATTTGTTAGTAGGGATGTTAAGTTTTATGAATCAATTTTCCCTTACAAAATGTTAAACCTAACCCCTTCAAACCAACACAGTCCTAACCTGAACTCCTCTAGGGACATGTCTCACACTGAGTATGACACTGAACCAATCATTGTCTCCTCACCATCTGATGATACTCAATCTCTTGAACACCCTACAGCACCACAAAATGAACCTCAAACACAAACACCTAAGCCATGTGTTAGAAAATCTGACAGAGTTCACAAACAACCTCACTGGCTTGCAGACTATCATGTGAGTAATCACATTAGTACCGCTAGTCCTGCTTCTATCAAAAGAGTTGCCAACTCGCCTGTCACACCTCAGTTCTACTGTTTCATGAGCACATTAGAAAAGAATGTTGAACCTAGAAATTTCAAAGAAGCTGTGAAAGAAAAGCAATGGGTACAAGCTATGAATGAGGAGCTTGATGCCTTGGAGTTGAATCACACCTGGCAGATCACCTCTCTTCCTCCAGGAAAGGTTGCCATAGGTTGTAAATGGTTGTATAAAACCAAATACAACCCAGATGGAAGTATTGACAGGTACAAATCTAGGCTAGTGATCTTGGGAAATAGGCAAAAATTTGGAGTAGACTATGATCAAACCTTTGCTCATGTGGCCAAAATGGCCACAGTAAGGTCCTTGCTTGCTGTTGCAACTGTAAAAGGCTGGTTTGTGCACCAAATGGACGTTAAAAACGCCTTCTTACATGGTGAATTACAGGAGACAGTGTATATGAAGATGCCTCCAGGATACAGTGACAAAGGCTGCAGGATCAAGGTACAAGGAGAGGGGGAGCAACCAGCTCAACACTCTAATCCTAACAAGGTGTGTAGGTTACTCAAATCTATGTATGGGCTGAAGCATGCCCCCAGGCAATGGTTTGCCAAGCTCAGCTCAGCTCTGAAAAGCTACAACTTCACTCAGTCCAGATCAGATTACTCTTTATTTGTGAAGAGTGAAGGAGAAAAATTCACAACTATCCTGGTCTATGTGGATGATCTTGTTATAGCAGGTAACAACATGCAAGCTATCAATCAAACCAAAGCTTTTCTCTCCTCTCACTTCCATAAGAAGGACATGGGTGAATTGAGGTACTTCTTGGGCATAGAAGTAGATAGACAAACTGAAGGAATTTTTCTCTCACAGAAGAAATATGTCTTAGGTCTCCTTCAAGACTATGGCATGACAAAATGTAGAGCATTGAAGCTTCCTATGGACACACACCTCAAGCTTACTAGTGATGCTGGTGATGTGCTTCCTCACCCTGAAGAATATCAAAGGCTGGTAGGGAAGCTAATTTATCTCACCCTCACCAGACCTGATATAGCTTACACTATACATGTGTTAAGCAAGTTCATGCATCAACCAACTATGGTGCATTTTCAAGCTGTAAAAAGAGTTCTAAGGTATCTCTCAGGGTGTCCTAGTCAAGGAATGATGCTGACTACTCAATCCAAGGCTCAATTAACTGCTTTATGTGATAGTGATTGGGCAGGGTGTCCATCAACTAGAAGGTCAACTACAGGGTTCTGCATTTTGCTGGGTGCATCACCAATTTCCTGGAAATCCAAGAGGCAATCAGTGGTTGCAAGGAGTACTGCTGAGGTTGAGTACAGAGCCATTGCAATGACTGTATGTGAGGTCATGTGGCTCAAACAATTACTTAAGGACTTGGGTGTGAAAATTTTGGGTAGCACTCATCTCTTATGTGACAATCAAGCTGCTCTAGCCATTGCCACCAATCCTGTTCATCATGAAAAAACCAAGCACATTGACATAGATTGTCACTTCATCAGGGATACAACCAACTCTAGCATTATCTCTCCAACTTACATTCATTCTTGTCATCAAGTTGCAGATGTGTTCACTAAGGTGCTTCCTACTCATCAACATCAACACCTACTGTCCAAGCTAGGAGTTCAGCCTCCACCTTCACTCTCAGCTTGAGGGGGAGTATTGAACTGAGTGAGAAATTAATCTCACACTAATATTACTAATGCCCACCTAAAGAACTTTGTCTTTTATGTCATTAACATTTCAGGCTTGTATGCGCCAATTGTCTAGGCTGTACTATGTACTAGGAATCAGTTATTTTGTTTGTTTCTTCTCCCACTCATCTAGCTGCTGATTGGCTATGTGGTGTATGAGTCACAACACTCTTTTTCCCTTCTACTTTATTTAAAGAGAGCTGGGCACAGTTTGAATGATACACAAAAACTGGTGAATGAAACTCTCTAAAATCTCTTAATGGCAGCGATTTCATCCACCTCTGAATGGAAGATACATGACATAAAAGTCTTCAACAAATGCCCAATAAGTAAATCAAGGAAGTATGCAGTATAATGAAGTTCACATACAAATATGTAAAAAAAAAAAAAGGGTTCCAACTTCTTGTCCAACAATCAAAGTAATTCCAACCTGATTTGTTTTGTCTATATACAAAAAGAATTTAGTCTCGCTCATATTGAACGCCCAAAACTTCCGCACAAAATCGTCATAGGATACTACAAAAAGAACGTAGCTAGAGGGAAAATTAGAGAGGCAACAAATCTAGAAACCTCCTCAATAGCCTGGACATGAATCGTGTTATCAATATAATTAATTAAATCACTGTATAATAAATTTATATACATCCATCCTCACATTTAATTAGATATAATTAATTTTGCCTATTCAGAATCTATCTTATTGTAGTAACGCCTAGATTCTGAACCTTCAATCATTCTATACCCCCCACTCATATTGGCACTGTCAATGGTTATGCACAACCGAGAATTGTGTCCATGAACTCTGCCTGATATACGCCGTTTCATTTCTTCTTTCCTCCTGAAGCCACAAAACCGTCAGGAAGATCTTCTGCTTAAGTATACAACGCCCTGGAAATAAGATGCAACTGTTTGCATCAACAGAGCTGTGTGTTTTTACTGTGGCAATATGGCTCACAACTCACAAGTATAAACAGGTACCATAAGAAGCTTCAGCCACTGTGAATTGTGATAGTCAAGAACCTCTAGTGGTTTGTAACTCCAACTTCCCCAATCTCTGTGGAGCAAATGCAGCTGCACTGTCAATTTTATGATAATTAGACTATATCGCTGAAGTTGTCATCAAGCTGAAAGAAAATTAAGCAAAGTAGATAAAGTACTCCCTCCATCCAATTAAGTTGGTAACACTTAACAAACACAAAAAAATAAGAAAACAGGTATTTATTGCTTTGTCTTTCATATTTACTACTCATATATTAGCATCTAATTTTTTACCATTTTTTGTGATGGCAACTTAAAGTGATACTATTTAGCAAGCAAAAAGGGGAGGAAAACTGTGTTTGAAATGAAATTTTAGTTAAGACCGTAAGTGATAGAAATACCGAATGAAAATGTCTCCCAAGTCTAATAACCTTCCAGTGGAACAGAAACTAACACCAAATTTGAATCAAAATAATAGGGCAAAGAAGATAAGCAAAGCAGGACTTACCGTAGAGAATGAGGAAGTAATAGTTAAACAGTGTGTGTCATTGCCGGACGAAGCAGCTGATAACCATATGAATCTGTTGGACATTGAAGTACACAATCAATCAGCGTCATCACAAAGCATTAACTGTTATTATCCACAATTTCCCTCACATAGCATCAAACTTCCAAAATGCTGGAACAGTTTGTGGTACTTACCAGGTTATTTTCAGGTGTTCTCCAGTAAAATCCTTGAAGCACAACAATTGCTATATTTGAAGTCAGTAAAACGAAAATGCTCAAAGCATGAACTCCCACCCACTCCAATACAAACATCACTCTCCTGTATCCCCAAACATCAACCTACAGAGAAGCAATCAACAACGTATACATTAAAAAAACTGCAAAGTGTTTTTATAACATATCTATAAATTGGTAAAAGCTCCACACTTCTGTGACCTACCAATAAATAAAACGCGCAAAATACGAATCCTGCACAAGCTGAAGTAACAAGGACGTAACTGACTGTAAACAGCGATTTATTCAAGGGAATACCTGAAAGTAAGACAGATGAAGTGTTAAAAGATAAGCAATTAAAGAAGAGATCTTTTATTTATCTATACGTAGATGTGAAATTGTCCGCTATTACCCTGTATAATACAATCAAGTAATTTTACAAAGAAACACTATATTGATATGGTAGAAATTTTATGGAAAATAAGGTGACATACATTTTTTACCTACTTCATAACTTAAAGTTTAAGCTAATTAAAACAGTTTCAAACCACAAAATGAGAATATGAGATCATAAGACAAAATCTCTCAAACAGAATTTTATTACCAAAGAGATAATAAAGGTGAGGGTACAATGTTAGGTTGTCAACAAACACAATTACGCAACATAACAGACCCCAAATTGCATTTGGTAGCATTGACAAAGTTGCATTGAATTTTTGAAACGAGCGAGGTGGGATCTGTTAGGCATTGGGTATTAAGGGAGGGGTATTATTGGAAGCACAATAAAATTAGGTTAGCTTGGAGAGAAAGCAAGTTAGTTAGCTTATAAATAGGAGAGATTAGTGAGAAGAAGGTTATGTTGAAAATAGATGAAAAATTGGGTGAGCTCTTGTAGTTCAATTGGGAGAGAATCAAGCCTCTCGAAAGCTTGAATATCATTTAGTTTTGCTTTATTTTCAGTTTATCAATCAAATACTCATTATCTTCCTCATTTTCTGTCATCAATGGTGTCAAGGTTATGTTAATTCATAACAAATGGTATCAGAGCAGTTCATTCTGGGAGATTAAGTACTGATATTTAGTTTGCGTATTCAAAAAAAAAAAAAAAAAAAAAAAAAAAAAAATCTGCAATGGAGTTTGTCAGAGCTCCAGTTCTAGAAGCAGAGGTGTTTGGAAAGGAATTCTCTATAAAGATGGAGGAAATAACAAGAAAATGTATAGAGGACATTCAAAGAGGAATTTCGAAAATTCTTGATGAAGCTTTGGCTCCTTTGAAGTTGGAACTGAAACAACTTCGAGAGGCAATTGAGGAGGAAGAAAGCCAAAAAGCAGAAGCGAAAGTGGAGCAGCAGTCACATCGGGTGAAAAGTAGATCTGGCGATGACCTTGGCAGCCTTGTTGATGGTGCCATTGGAGGAGAAGCTAAGGACCAGAAAGCTACTGGTAGCAGGAGAAATGTCGAGGGCCAACTGAACACAGGAAGAAGGAGCTACGCTAAAGGTGCAACGACAACTGGAGAAAGTCGATCTGCAGGTGAAAGGCAAGGTGATTTTGGAGGCGGTTTTACCGGTGGAGGTCGAGGTGGTTTTTGTGGTGGTAAATTAAATGGTAAGGCGAGTATGATAGTCGGCAGACCAACTATGTTGTTCGAAAGAGGGGGTGCCGGAGGCAGCGGGTCCGGTGGTGGCCCAGGGTTAACTGGTGGTGGTGGCGATTGTGGTGGTTATGTGAGAGGAGCTGAAGCTGCTGATGTAGGGTGGCGAGTTAGAATATATTTTCCGGGTAAAACTACCAGCGAAGATTCAGATTTCTTTTCCGGCGACAATTATGGTGATGAAGAAGAATGGCGTTCATGGAGGACCTTGTTGCAGAACCTTCAAGAAGATCAGATGAAAGGAAGAAGAATGACTGGGATCTTTAGGGGGCGTTTGGTTGGAAGTGGGGAAAGGGAAAGGAATCAAGTAAGGGTTAGGAAAGGAAAGGAACCCCAAACCCCCCAATTTACCCATGTGTTTGGTTAGACAAGAGAAAGGGTAACAAAAGTTAGACCCTTTACCTCCCTCCCCCTCCCTCCCCCCATCTCTTTCTCTCACTTAGCGGCATCTGGGGTGGTGTTTCGGCGGCTGAAGTGGTGTTTCGCCGGCTGGGCTAGGGTTTCCAGCGAGTGGGTCGTTTTTTCGAAGACCTGGCCGGGATTTTCGGCGGGCCGCCGTGGTGTTTTCAAGGGTGGGTCGGGGTTTTCGGTGGGTCGGGGTGGTGTTTTTGAGGGTTGGGCTAGGGTTTTCGGCGAGTGGGTCATTTTTTCGAAGGCCGGGGGGGTTTTGGCGACCGCCATGGTGTTTTCGAGGGTGGGGTGGTGTTTTTGAGGGCTTGGGCTAAGGTTTTCGCGAGTGGGTCGTTGTTTCGAAGGCCGGGATGGGGTTTTCGCGACTGTCGTGGTGTTTTCGAGGGTGGGCTGGGGTTTCCGAGGGCTGGGGTGGTGTTTTTGAGGGTTGGCGACCCAGGTGGAGGGTGGTGGCGGCGACTTAGATGGTCGTGGTGGTGGTCAGTAGGGTCAGCCTGGTGGTCGTGGTGGTGGTCGGTGGGTTTGGTGGTCGTGGTGGTGGTCGTGGTGGTGGTCGGTGGGTCGCCTTGGTGGTCGTGGTGGTGGTGTGGTGGTGGTCGGTTGTGTTATGGTGTAGAGGGATTTGGGGGTATCCAAAACCTTGGGGGCCAGGTAATGGATCTAAGGGTAAAGGGGTAATTCTAAACCGAAAAATGGGTAAAGGGAAAGGAAAAAATCATCAACCAAACATCAAGTAAGGGAAACATAAGTTTGGAAACCCTTTCCCTTTCTTCACACCCCTCAACCAAACGCCCCCTTAGTGGCTTGAGGAGAAAGCCAGATCTAAAATATGTTAGTAAGGGTAATCCTGTAAATTGCCCAAACCCTATCCCATTTTCAAATCAGCCCATCCAGTTATTAGAACATGATCCTTCTAATTTTTCTGACCAACAAACTGATAGCCCAATCATCACCTACATACTTGGGCCCAAATATGCTTATGTCAACTCTAAGCCCAATTCCCTCACCCATAATTTAAATGCCCAATTCTCTACCCTTTTACAATTCCCACAACCCACCTTCCTTATTTTTTTTAATCAACCCATTCCCCTTTTCTTTGAACCCATCCAACTTAACCCATCTATCAAACCCAACTCTCCAACCACGCTTACAACTCCACCCATGTTGGCATTGTTCAGTCCCACACACACTCTCACCCTAAATTTTCCTTCATTTTCCTCCAACCACCACACTTATGAAACCAATTCAAACAACAACAATCCAAGACCCTTCCATGGCAGGTTTTTGAATTTTTCGCACAATTTTAAATCCAGAACTATCACATCAACAATCATCCAAGAGAGGCTTGAACGACTATGTGCACAGAATTTAGAAGCTTATAGTGATCAGCACAATCGAGGTCGGAAATTCAGCTCTGATTATTACCCACCTTGAGGACAAGGTGGAAGTTTGGGCGGCCGGTATTGTTAGGCATTGGGTATTAAGGGAGGGGTATTATTGGAAGCACAATAAAATTAGGTTAGCTTGGAGAGAAAGCAAGTTAGTTAGCTTATAAATAGGAGAGATTAGTGAGAAGAAGGTTATGTTGAAAATAGATGAAAAATTGGGTGAGCTCTTGTAGTTCAATTGGGAGAGAATCAAGCCTCTCGAAAGCTTGAATATCATTTAGTTTTGCTTTATTTTCAGTTTATCAATCAAATACTCATTATCTTCCTCATTTTCTGTCATCAATGGTGTCAAGGTTATGTTAATTCATAACAAATAACAGGATCTCAGGTGTTGCACTCTAGTAAGAGGGTTAAATCTGTACACCAAGTCGCAAACCTCGTGGTTCAGGAGCAATATGTACAGGTTGGTACAAAGTATATACTCTCTCGATTTCTAGATAATAAGGTCCTATACATTTGATCGGGGTTAAATATTGTTTGTTTGTTTGATACATTTTGTCCTCTCTACCCAAGAGTTAATTAGATACTAACATAAATTTTAACATATATATAAGACAACCCAACAGAAAAATCATATACAATTCTCATATATTTGACCCGATTACCAAAAAACTATATTCAAGATGTGGTGGCGATGTAGCTTAAGTGAAGATTCAAAAACAAAAATAGGCCATTTAAAGTGAGACGTACCCATGAAGACAAGGTATAATCCAAGAATAAAAGTGAATGATGAAAGCATGGACCATCTATGCAGCCGCTCCTTGTGATCCTGAAACACCTCACTGTTAGTTTCGCATAAAAGAGGTGATTCACACTTTCCCAAGTCAGAAAAAAATTAATCTTTAACAGTCTACATATATCTTCTTGAGTCCCCCCCTATGTTACCCTCAACCTCTCAACACCCATGCCCAAGTAAAAGAAAGTCTAAATGGCACATAATAAAGTAGATAAATTCATCTCTTCCCCTTCCCTTGCCAGTCCAACCAAGAAATGCTAAACCCCACATCACTCCATCATATACTTGTATTTCTTGGTCATGGCTGAATAGAGAAAATATGTCAATAAATAAATCAACTGCATGTACAACAAATACAGAAATCAATTGTGTTATTCATAGTGCCACCTGTTTCTCCCTCGCACTCGGTAGCAGTAGAATATGTTGCTAAGCACACTATATATCATGAATATATGATCAACGCAGCCATCTTTCTAAGTGAGAGGTAGTTGGTGTTACCAGCCCCTGTTGCTTTTTATTATTATTTTTGTGTTTGAGTGTGTGTTTGCGCTCGCGTATGTGTCATATCGGCCAGTAGGTTTGAGTTCTGACCTGTGTTTGTACAAGAATGTGACCAAATTGGAGTCCAATAATGCAGGTCACGGCAGCAGTGAGAGAACTGTCATAACAAAATAACAAGTGTTAGTTAAACATAATCAAGCACTAGAAAAAAATTTCAAAACATCATTGGCTAGTACTGGCATTCTCAAATAAGAATCTTTTAAGATCAGTTTTTTAAGAGATTTAGTACACAGTACACAGCACTTCAATAATTATCAGTAATTTTGAAAATCCTAATGTAAGATGAAGTTCTTCCACGAGAAAACTGTACGAGAACTCTGCATATCATTCATGTTATAAAAATTACAGATCTCATTTCCGAAAAAATTAAGTCAAGACACAGTGAATATAGGTACTACAAAAGGGCTCAGTATACCAGAGAAAATTGTTCCTACAGACTTGTATATTGAATTTCATTATCAGATGCCATATGGCTTCCACTTGAGAAAGTTGTCTGTTATTTCAAAAGAATCTAGACCATCCATGTTGGACACCTACTAAGTTAATCTTTTGTTATATTATCTAATTAGCTTGAGGGTTATGAGGTGATCATTTCCTCGCCGTAGGAGAATTGGCTTCACTGCTCCATCAGAGGGAAGTTCAATTTTTCAAAATAGATATATATATATCTACCAGTTTTCGAGAGTATAGAGCACCCACCTAAGAGTGTCATACCATAATTTATAATTAGTTTGAGGATACATGAATATAATTTAAAAAAAAAATACATGTAAGAGGATAATAGAGTTTGCATTTTAAGTAACCTACTGGAGATAATTAAGTAAAATAAAATTAATTACTCCCTCCATCCAAATTTAATTACTACAAAATACAAATGCAATTTTGGAATATCCCAATTAAGTTGCAAAATACTATATTTTTTGGCAAATTTTTCTATGCACAGTTTTTCTAGAGTAGGGCCTCATACTCACACACTCACTCTTTCGATTTACCTTTTTACTTCCCTTGAAAATTAGGACAAAAAATGGGACAAAATCAGGACGCAGGGAGTTCAGCTTTTAATATAAATTTCATAGATATTATTCTTGTACGATTAGAAATAGAAATAGCTAGATGAATGCTTTAAAACAAGGTCCATCTATAATATACAATTATACTAAATTGATTCATTCATCTCCCTTAAATTTAAAACTGATAGAATTATCATGTAATAGGTTTTAATCAACTAATTAGAATGCGTTAAACATAGTTAGGACATTGATTGTTTTAGAATTTCAATGGGATTTCGACTTATCCTAATACCAGCTAGAATATTTGTTGAGATGATGCTCTTACTTTTAGATCTAGCATACAAGTAAAATTACATTTAGGCCATGTTATATAGATAAGATATATGTAAGAGTAAACAAGCACAGAATTTACTATTGAAGAGAAAGAAAATGAGTGGAAAAATATGTATATTTACCCCAATATTCCTTCTGGATCAAAAGGAGCATGGCACCATGAAGGTGAAGTTTCAGGTACTAGGCCATCCTTGGATTTATTACATACCTGCGTTAAAAGAAAGATTGCAATCATAAATATAAACAAAAGGACATATAGTGATTCAATGAGTTAAAGAAACAGTGAAAACGAGTTGCATGAATTTCAGAAGGTACCTTTAAGTTTCTAAAAGAAGGCTTCATATAGAGATGATTAATACCAAGAAAATAGCGATCAATCATTCCAGCTGAGTTGCAGGCAGGGCCAATGCTACCTCTCGATCCACATTTCATCTAAAAAAATTAAAATAAGAAATCTCAGATTGATATGCCAGGTATTAATCCCATATCAGATTAACATCGAGCGCCATTTTTTAAGGTCTGAATTTATAGATCCATGGTAGCTCATTCCTTTAATTTAAGCAAAGATGACACCAAATAAGAAAAAAGGAGATTTCAAACACTCACCTTATAGACATCGGTACCATTCACAGCAGGCACAGATGAACCAGAGTTTGACATACTCACTTCCCAATCAGGAACATATAAACCATACAGAAGTCCAATGTATATGGAGGACAAAAGCAAAGTGACACACCTGCACAACAAAATTATATTAGCATAAGTTGTTAGCTGTAATGAATTGAAATTCAACTAAAAAGCTTAAATCCAATTAACTCCCAAACTGTCCAGAAGATTCAGTAATAAGGAGTTCCCCACTGTAATAAAGCATATTGTTCTTCACAAACTAAATTCAGATTCTATTTTGATCTTCTCCAAGTAAAATATACAAAACATCAAAAATTCATATAAAAAATTACTACACCTAAAAAAGAGTATTAGTGTTGGAACACCCCATCGAACCAAATACCCCACTAAGTACAAATCATGCCTGTACAAAGACCCAGAATAATGTAAATTTGGTAGATGTGTATACAATCAACTATACATAGTATACAATTTGCATAAGTGGGTTATATGCTTCTATCACAAGGGTAAAGCAACAATGATAAGTATGATTGAATCTGTAGATATATGTTCTTCAGAATGATGCAAATTTTTCTGGTTTCGTTCAAGAATTTACTCCTCACTAAAGTTACAGAAGTACCCCTTCCTAGATTTCTCGGCTTCTGTATTGAAACACAATTTTTATCACTAAGCTTTACTTTTCTTTCACTATCTAGATTTACATGAGCACTTGCTAAAATCACATTTAGAGGTCCTAATTACAAGATAGAGCACACCAACTCCAATACCACTAAAAGCAAGAGTGATTAGAAAGTGAATACACTGGAAAGGAACAAGGCATTATAATAATTGAGTAACGGCCTAGGCAGCTCAAGATACTTAATTGATACCAATGTGGAATAACTTCATATAACCAGATATATGCTATGCATTCAAATTTAGTGAGACGATCTTACCACTGCCAAAAGTAGCTTCTAACAATTCTAAACTTTCTCCAATTTTGACATGGAAGCCAAATTTCACATAATGCAGCAGCTAGGTACGCAATAGATATCCGCTGAACAAATGACAAAAAAAATCACAATCAATTCAAAATTTTAAATAAACTGAAGTCCAAAGTTATAAAATAAGTCTATAACATGAATATGCTCAATCTCCTATTTTCTGCCCTCACGACGGGAACTTACTCAAACTACTATATATTCGACCTAACAACACTAATTACATAATTCTCAAAAACCAGAGACTCCTTCGCGTAAATTTAACAAACCTGCAAGATTCCCATCCAGCGTATTCTCATAATATCAACGCCGTATGTCAACGACTTGGCACCATGAAGATAACCACCTGAGATACATTCAAGAACAATTACATCTTTGCTGGTTTTATTGTTACAGCATGGCTCTACATAAAACCTTAGCAGTATCATGATTTCAGGGAAACATTCAATGATGGACAATAATATAGATGGTCAACACAAGTGCAAAACCATAACTAAAAGACAAAAATAATTGATCCATATCCAAAACGGGAGATTGTCACATACAGTAAATATAAATTTTATCATTGCTATCATTAATCAAAGACTAGTCTACAACAAAATGTCTGACGAGATTCCAGCAAGAAATACAGTCAAAACTCAAAACTACTTGAAAAGAACAAACATAAACAACTTTAGTTTGACCTCAAAGGCTAAAAAGTCAAGATTTAAAGCGTGATTCCAAAAAGATATTTAGCCTATATAATAAGCTACAATAACACTTGTCTTCTGCAATTTGAGCTTAAAAACCATACATTCTATCAAAAAAATTAAATAGGCATTTAATGAAGTAGTTCGGTGTTCTGCTTGTAATAGTACAATCACAATTAAATTAAATTAAATAAAAAGTGGTGCGCCAGATATATACTATTATACAGTACATACCTTGAAGAAAAACACCTAAAATAAATAATTTCACAGCTCTTAATGTTGCCTTCTTTGTCGCATCCATCCGGTCCCCAACTTTCTGATATACAACCAAAAATTTACAATACTACAATAAGATTCAATTCAACTTTCCTAAATTAAATAATTATAATCATAAAGATATATACTTCATCCGCTAAAAAGAGAGACGTGTTTCACTTATTTTAGATACGAGAAATATATAAGAAATAAAAAGAGATTTACCTTGTATGCAATGGCAAGAGAAAGTCCGGCGATGAAGAGAAAGAAAGGCATGACGAAATCGGCTAAATGCAATCCATTCCAAGGCGCATGCGATATAGAAGGAAATATTGGACCTCCATAATCAACCACCATCATCAGCTGAATTTACATAAAAGGAAATAATTGACATTAACTTCTTTTTCCAGATAACAAAAAAAGATCGCGAAATTGTACAGAACTAGTAAATGACAAATCTAAAAAATTCGTTTTTTTCCGACGGATAATTCCAGAAATAACAACAAAATACGCCAAATCAAAACAATTGACAAACTAAACTTTTTCATCTTCTTTTTCATCGATCAAATTCTACAGTACTAGGAAAAACAAAATCAAAATCTCATTGTTTCGAAACAACAAAAAAGAAATCCGTCAAATTGTGCAAAAAAACAAAACCGACAAAAATCAAGAAATTCGAGGACACAATCTCAAGAAACAAGAAACGACGCGGAATCCGAAAACCGATCAAACAATGCAGAAACATACAACGACGCAAAGTCCACGGAAAACGTCGAGAGAAGCGACGCGCGAGGTTTTGGATTTTCCGGCGACGTTCATCGGAGGAGGAGCAGGCGGAGGAGGTAAAGACGGAGGTTGTTCGACGTCGTTGTGCAACGGCGTATATTCCGCCATTAAAGTCGAAGGTTGAGGAGAGAGAAAGAAGAGGAGAGAGAAAAAAGGGGGGGAAATCAGGGGAGGAGAGAGAAAGTGGAAGAGTGAGTGAAAGAAGATGGAAGATGATATAAAAAGAGAGCGAGATGCGTGTAACTGGCGATTGGGAATATTATTATTACGGGATGGATGCTATAGTAGTAGACTTGTTTTGTTTTGTGAGGATGTTTTTTTTGTTGATACGGATCTTTTTTAAAGTATATTTATTATTGAAAAGATAGGAGGATATTAGATTTTTGTTATCTGAGTTAAAATAGGAAAATCAGAATTTGTAGTGGGATGAAAGAGGGTTAATGATAAAATTAATTTTGAAGAAAATAAGATATTATCCAAGAAAAAGTTGGGAAAATCAGAATTTGTAGTGGGATTAAATTTAAAAGGAGTATTAATATCAATAAAAAAAAAAGAGAGAAAATAATATATCTTGGTATTTTGTGGAGGGAGTTGAAAAGTTCTTTTCTTAAATTGTGATGTGCGTGTTTTTTTTTTTTTAGTGGTGGAAGTGGAAGCCATGTTGAGCTCTAGCTTTCGATTCATTATCCTTGAGAGGATGGAGATGGAAAGGTGGGAAATTATTTTCAGATTGCTATTTAATTTTTCATGGGTGAACTTTTATTATTATATATCCTTGTTTCGGTAAGTTGTTTTTCGTTTATAATTTTAAAGGATATATAAAGAAATATTTGTATATATGGCATACAATACTGAGACTTGGATAATATAATTCTTCACAAGTACTTTTTTTGTGGTGAAGATAGTAATAATAAAGCAATAAAGAGTTAAGGCCTAAGACCCATTACAAAACCGAAACTGGAATGTTTAAGTACATAACTAGGGGTGGAAGAAAATCCTAGTTACATTCATACCGTCATAAGTCTTCTTACTCATCTTAGCCAAACCATTGGCTATACTATTATGCTTCCGTGGAACATGCTTAGTTGGGTTTCTTTAAAAGCTTACATGAGGTTCCTGCATTCCAACCACACAAAGGAATAGGCACAAGTGAAAACACATTGGTCATTTAGAAACAATATCGCATTTAGGCAATCGGAGTAAATGATGGGTCTCTCAAAACCATTTGTTGCACCTTGTATTAGTGCTTCCTGAGAAGCTTTGCCGCAAGGGGATTGGGAGCCATGATTTGTTTGTCGAACCCGAAATCCATGAAGAATCTAGGTCTAGGAAAAAACTCATAATACCGCAAGGGAGGTTAGGACCACTAAATGCAAGGTCAAACTTACAAGCAACCCAAGAATGAGGCACACCACACAAGGGCGTTAGAGCTAAGGAAAAGTTCAGAGGATACAACGTGGAATAAGAGGCTGGGAGGGGGAGTGTTGGTGTCTAGCCAAAGTAAAGTCTCTGTTAATGAGGAAAGCATAGTCAAGAAGCAAACAAGGGGATATTAAGCATACACTCATTTTGAGATTTTCATATTTCGAAGCGAAGGATGAGGAAGACACACCTCCAAGGAGTATTTCTAACGAGGGAAGGGATTAAGAGGAGGGAACTTAGCCACTCTTGGTGGCATAAAATACTAAATTGGGGAGACAAGGGGACAGTCATGAAACATATGCAGGATAGACTCAGGAGTAAGACCACACCTTACACATAACGGGAAGTGAGCTATGGAGCACCTATAGAGGTGGTCAAGACATGGAAGTCTTCCATATGCCACGCAAGCCACATGAAACTCTGATCTTGGGAGAAGTTGAGGAGGACCTAATCCAGGATAGGTTGGGAAAATTGGATTTAGGGAGGTCCGCTTCGTAAGCAAGGGTCAAGGGAGATTTTATCGACGGAGGTGAATTTGAAGAAGAGCTCAAATTCTATTAGCCTTAGGGATGGAAGACTAAGGATTCGAGTCGTAATTGAATCAACGAGGTGGGTGCTAAGGTTATCAAAGTTCTATTGGCCATTTAGGGAAGGATCACAAACCTTTTTCTTATGATCCTCCGATCCCATGAAAGGGGCGCCATGATAAGACCACAAATGGGACCAAGGTCGAGCCATTCTTCATTAAACAAGGAGATGGTAGTTTCATCTCCAATTCTCCAGGCACAACTCATAACAAGAAGGGGCCACCCATGGCCAATGCAACGCCATACATGAGACCCTTTATCAAAGGAAATGACGTTGTGGGTAAAAATATATTTGGATTCGATGCATTGCTTTACTAAGGTATTCGAGCCTTGGTTAACTTTCCAACCCACCATAGCCATGAAAAGCTTTGTTCATAAATCTATGGTTCCAAATACACAAGCCTCCTAGATGCTTAGGGAGATATGTGATGTCCCTAGAAACCAGATAGAGTTTCCTTTTCTCATCATGCCTCCAAAGGACATTAGAATAGATCTTATCCAAGTAATCCAGGGTAGCTACAGGGAGGAAACACTAGTCGAATAATTGCTTATTGCTGCGGTGGTGTTGCTGCGGTTTTACCCATACGCAGCAATAAATCACGTGAAAAAAAGGTAAAATATAAATAGACATATTGTTGCGGTTTCCAGCCAAAATCGCAGCAATAGGTCTCAACGGAAAAAAAAATTCAAATTTGGTTGACTGTTTGAACAGATCTATTGCTGCGGTTTTCAGTCGAAACCGCAACAATAGATTAAAATATAATTTTTTTAATAATATTTGAACCTATTGCTGCGGTTCCTACAAAAACCGCAGCAATAGACTCTTTACTTTATAAAAGGATGACACGCCCCAATTAGGGTTCTTTACCTCTACTCTCAACCGTTTTTTTTTTCCTCACACGACATTTCTTCTCTCTCTCCTCACACCACATTTCCTTTCTTCCTCTCTTCCTCCTAACCGCTCACTCTCCTATTCCTCTCTCATCCTCCACCGGTGGAAACCACCTTCAGCCTTCTTCCTTTCTTATCCTGTTTCGGCGCCTTCAACCGAAGTTTTCAGCCTCCACGTTGACCGTCAACCCGCGCGAAGAGAGAAGATGAAATTGCGATTATAAAATTCGACTCGTTTTCGCTTCTTATCAGCGGAAGAGGAGCACGAAGAAGATCCTTGTTTATCCTCCATTGTAGGAAGTAGATTGAAGGAGACAGAGAAAGGGGTTCAAAGTAGATCGAAGGTGCGCGCGAAGGTTAAAACTCCGGCGCGTTCGTCGGCGTCGCGCGAAGTCGATGGGAGTAGCGGCTTGACGGTGGCTGGTTTCGTTGGTTTTGTTTCATTTTTTTTAACTTTTTTTTTATTTTTATTTTCTAAATGTCAGATCTGATTTTTTACTTTCTAAATGTCGTTGGTTTTGTTTCGTCCGCCATATCTGTTTTTTTTTTATTTTTATTTTTTAAATGTTAGAGTTTTTTTTTTTTTGGAATGAATTTGATGTTAGGGTTCATGAATTTGTAATTTTCGATTTTGATATGAATGTGGTGAATGAATTTGTTTTAGCATGTAGTGGATTGTTGTACCTATGTTTATATTATAATTGTACTATAACTACAAAAATTTTACACTTCGAGAAATAAATAATTTTTTTTTACCCTGCTATGCATCTATTGTTGCGGTTTTGGGAAGAAACCGCAGCAATAGACCTGTATATTTAATATTAGGGATATTATCTCGTATAACCCCGACTTATAAGCCTTTTTCCAATATAACCCCGACTTTGCGACCTCGTCCCGATAACCCCGAACTTGATTTTTGTCATTAAACCCGACTGAATAAGACACGGCGTTAACTATTTTGTGTTCTTCATCCTCTTTCTTATGTTCTTCATCCTCTCTCTATTGTTCTTCACCATTTTCTCTCTCTTGTTCTTCAAGTCTTTGTTACTCTTCAATTTAAATTCCATAATATGTTTTAATTTGATTTCCTCACTCTTGTTCTTCCTCTCTCTAATTTTGTTTCCATTAATCAGTCCTTTTTTTTTAATTTGCTTGGTTTTTCTTATAGTTTGTTTCCTTACCTTTTATTTTAGAGGAAATCTCATCTAACCTTGTTTTGGAGAATCTGCTTTTCCATTTTTATATCTCTTCAAGAATATGCAGGCTTTTATTTTAGAGGAAATCTGGGTACAAGACTACAAGTGAATCAGTCCTTGTTTTAATTCTGTCGGTTATGGTGGATATCCTTGATGGAATTTGGTTGACATGTAATAGCTGCCTTTGCGCCTGATTAATGGAAACAAAATTATCAAAAAAAAAAACGTTAGAGGAAGAAACGTTGTCTCGCCAAAACCCCAAAACCCAAAAACCCAAAACCCACAAAACCCAAAACCCAAATTCACTTGTACCCGCATTCACGCAGAGGAGAGAGAAATTATGAGTTCCTTTTGAGTATGGAGGTCGAAGATGATGTTGGTGTTGTTGTTGTGGTTAATCATGGTTGCAACCACAAAATCCCATGACCCATAGAATTGTGAGGAGAGAGAGAATCGTGGTTTAATTTTTGATTATTCTCTTTTGAACGAACTTGTTTACATTAATGGTGAATCTTACTGTACCCAGATTCACTTGTACATTCATGACAATTTTTCAAAACAAAAAAGAGGAAGAAATTTTGGAGAAAGTGGTGAAAACCATTGATGAATGCTTGAGAAGAGATGAAGAACAAGAGAGAGAAAGAGATGAGTTTGGTTTTTTTTTTTTTAAAAAGGAAGTAATTATTTTTGTTTGAAAATAGTTAATGCCGTTAACAATTCCGTCAGGTTTAATGACAAAATACAAGTTCAGGTAAAAAAAAAATGTCAGGGTTATTTGGGAAAAAGGCCTATATGTCAGGGTTATCTGAGATAATATCCCTTAATATTAAAAAAAGAACATATTGCTGCGGTTTTGGCTAGAAACCGCAGCAATAGCTTGGTCTATTGCTGCGGTCAAAAACCGCAGCAATAGGTTAATTACATATTATTGCGCCCTTTATTGCTGCGCGGCCAAAACCGCCGCAATAGGCCACTTAATGACCGCAACAATAAGCATTTATTCTACTAGTGAAAGTGACTTGCATATAGTAAGTCAGGATAGTGTTGAGGGTTGAGGTGATAAGACACTAACGACCGGCTTTAGAGAGGAATTTTGTTTTCCAAGAGGCCAATCTACTTCTCACTTTGTCCACCACAAATTGGATATCTTTCCGCCTTGGTTTCACTAGTACAGAATTAATGATTTGGATATCTTTCCGACGCAAATCCTATTTTTATTCATTTTCTTTAGTTATTTGCGTCGGATTTTGACTACGATGCGACGCAAATCGTCTGTTCCTGAACATTTGCGTCAGTTGTTATTTTGTCCGACGCATATAAAGAGACGCAAATTATCATTTTTCTACTAGTGTTTTTTTATGGGAAAGAGAGAGACCTAGGTATAAACCTAAATTAGGAGATTCCTTAATGCATAGGGTTTCCTGGAATACGTTCCTATGGTCGAATGAGGTATTGGGAGAAAAAACAAGGCGACTGCTATCCTCATTTAATTTTTTTTACCAGAGATATCGCATAAATTTTTCAGAATTTGCCTAGCCGAGAAAGAAGTCACCCATCTACTCTGCCAAAAAGGAGAAGGTCATCAGCAAACAAGAGGTAGAAAATCGGGACTTTCTTCTTACCTACCCAGAAAGGAGTCCATGTTTTTTTTATCTAGACAAACTTTATTAATTAATGAGGAGAGGGAGTCCAGGCAAAGATTAAATATGAGGAGGGACATGAGATCTCCTTGTCTGAGCCCTCTTGAGTGTTGGAAGGACTCCGGTCTTCTCCCACTTATGAGCATGGAGGAGGATGCATTTGTTATACAGCTCATGATGAGATTGATAGAGTGTTCATCATCAATGAGGTGATCATCAACTAGACACGCCCTAAAAAAACTCCACTAAAGCCCGTCGTAAGCTTTTTCAAGGTCTATTTTAACCGCAAACCACCCCACCTTTCCTTTATTCTTATTCATTTCATGTAACACTTCCGAAGCTACCGCCAAACTGGTATCCGTCCCCTGCCCCTGGTGAAGATGTTTTGATTTTGGGCAATCCAAGATGGGAGGAATGGTTTTAGGCGTTGGACAAGGATTTTCGTGACAGCTTTGAAGATAGTGCTACAAAGGCAAATGGGGCAAAATTGGTGAACAGTTTTAGGGGAATTTACTTTGGGAATTAAGCAGATTAGTGCTTGACACAGGTCCGGGGAAATTTTGACCTCGACAAACCACCCTTGGATATTAGCACTGATTTTCTTCTGAACAATGTACCAAACTACCAATACTATAGAAAGAAATACAAACCCTTGTTATCATATGTGTTCCTTATAAGGAGGGAGAGGTGGTAGCTCAGTGGAGTACCACCCCGAATTCCAGGGCATTGCCCAGGGTTCACCCCAACAATATGTTGGGTATTCACTTGTGGTGGCAATGGGCCTTCTGGCCTGTTGTCTTCTGGGTTATTTAGCCTTGTACCCAGCCTTTGAGTTGGTGTACCTTGCAGGCTGTAGGCTAGTAGCATAGCAAGGATTGGTCTTCAAACCAATTATCTTTCCTAATCAAAAAGCAAAAACAAAAAAATAGGTTCCTTGTATTTCTTTATATATCCTTTTAAATTACAAAAAAATACAATACCGAAAGGTATCAAACAAACCCTAAGTGATTTGTATCATGTTTTTTGTTTTTTCAAACAAAGATGTTTAGAATGTATAACATATTTTTGTAACACTTGCTTCTTCTTTTTTATGAAACATGTTAAGTTTTATTGTATGTTACATGTATGGGCCTACCTACACCCAAGACTATTTATCTACTTATTAAATTGATCATCTGAAACTCTCCCATATAAGTAAAAAATAGCTCTAGATATACGTAAACCTATATCTAATTGAAATTGAGTCGATTTGATCTAACAAAAATAGAGTTTTCAGAAACATTTATTTATTTCAAAAATGATTTATGTTATATGATATTATCCAATTAGTGGAGATTGATCCATTTACCCACTAAAGATAAATAATTAAAAAAATAGTTTTATGGTAAGTTATATATCCACTATGTTCTCTTCAACTTATTTTTACTTAACTTAAATTATTTTTGCTTAAGGCTCAGTTCTCTTCAACTTATTTTTGCTTAACTTATTTATTTTTGCTTAATTTAACTTATTTTTGCTGAACTTAATTTTTATTTTTGTTGGACTCGTTTTTATTAAACTTATTTTTGTTGATTTTTTTTTATTTTTGCTGAACTTAACTTACTTTAGCTGAACTTATATTTATTGAACTTATTTTTGCTGAACTTGTTTTTACTGAACTTATTTATGTTGAATCTTAGAGTAAATTCTTGTTGAACTTAACTTATTTTTCTGAACTTAACTTATTTTTGGTGAATTTACCTTATTTTTGCTGAACTTAACTTATTTTTGTTGAATTAAACTTATTTTTGTTGAACTTAGCTTATTTTTTGTTAACTTAACTTATTTTTGCTGAATTTATTTGTATTGAACTTATTTTTGTTGAATTTAACTTATGTTTGTTGAACTTATGCTTATTGAACTTATTTTTGTTGAATTTATTTTTGTTGAACTTAACTTATTTTTGTTAAAACTTAAAGTAAATCTTTGTTGAACCTAATTTTATTTTTGCTGAACTTAACTTATTTTTACCAAATATTATTTTTGCTGAATTTAACTTATTTTTATCAAACATTAATTTTGCTGAATTTAACTTATTTTTACTGAACTTATTTTTGTTGAACTTAACTTATTTTTATTGAAACTTATTTTAATAAGTTGAAGAGAATATAACATTAGTAGTGATATTTATCTATAGTAGAGTAGTAGCCTAATAGGTACCTAATGTACCATTTGGCATTTGATAAACAAAGTTTATTCCGAAACAAGTTGATCACGATATTTATGACCGGGGATTGTCGTCTCATGGCAATTGACGAGTATGTGCATACATGTTACTATTATGACTTCAGAAGATGAACCGAATTTTCTTTCCTAGCCGTCAATTGGAAAATACTAGTGGACTTATATACGATTCAGTTTCTAAGACGTTGACCGTTTCTTATGGCATCGTTAATTACTTTAATATTATAATCTACTTAAAGCTAAGTCAGATCAAAGAAGCAGCGTTTTCGTTTATCTGCTCATTCATACTATATTTATAGATCGCCTTGTAAAGAATAAGTCACTTCGTTTTGAAATTCACTAACTTAAAATTTTCATATGAATAATCTGAACATTGAACGATTTTCATGGAATAAGAGGCCCTGTTAGAAAAATTAAATAAAATATCATATTAAGTAGAGAAGTCAAGAAAAGTTCATGAAAGTTAAGATTATTTCAAAAAGTTCAAAAATAAAACAGGTTCTCGAAATTCCGAAAAAATTATGAAAAATTCTCAAGAGTTTACAAAAGGATTTAAAAGTGATATCTTATTTCAGGAAAATGATATACACGGCTAGGGATGGCAATCCAGTCCGGATCCGACCCGTTCTGAGGCAAAAAAATCCGTCCGACTCTGAGAAAAAAAAATCTGCATCCGACTCTGTTTAAAAAGTCCGACTCCGAGTCGGAGTCGGAGTCGGATCTCATAAAAAGTCCGACTCCGAGTCGGAGTCGGATCTCATAAAAAGTCCGACTTATCCGATCTGACTCCGATAGATGTCCGACTCCAACCCCCGACATAATCCGACCGACATCTGACTCCGACTTTGAGTCAATTAGTCTAATTTTTTTTACATTAATGTATTACGTATGTATACTCTAACTTTGATTTTAACTTTTAAGGCAATTGGTCTTATTTTATATTAATATTATTTTATGTATGCTATAAAATTTATGTGGCAAAAGATATATATATAGCTATTAGCCAGACGAAATACACATCATGTGATTTGTAATAATTAATTTTATTTAATTATATACTTTGGAAGATTTTTAACTATCATTTGAAATATATAACAATAACACTTCCACATCTATACAAATATATTCAAAGGCGTTCCTATCAAAGGAAATATGAATATATGATTGTTAAAAAAACAGTTATGAATAGGTTTTTTGTATTATACAAGTTTTTTTTATAATATAAAACTGTGCAAAAAAAGTCGAAGTCGGATGTTCGGATTTTAAGTCGGATCAGATTAGGATTATCGGAGTCAGATGTCGGAGTCGGGTCGGAGTCAGATGTTCGGATTTTAAGTCGGGTCGGATTCGGTTTATCGTAGTCTGATATCGATTCGATTTAAAATCCGATTTCTTGTAGGGTCAGAGTCGGATTATGCATAATCCGGTCAAAGTTTGGCCCATTGCCATTCCTATACACCGCCCTTAAGGCTGCATATAAGGATTTCAAAGTGGAAATGATAAACTAAAATCGGACATTAATTACATTGGTTGACGCGTAATTTTGTTATGCATTAATTTATAAATTAGTACCAATTCAGTATTTATATAAAATGCTCATATGTAATTAAGCTTTAAGATTGCATATTAGTTGCCTTGGCTAACATAATTTCCTACTGCAAAATGGAAAAAAGAACACCCCTCTCTCTCTACATAGTCGCCCCCTTCTTCTCTCAAACCCTAGTCTCCCCTACCCTTTCTTCATCAGTTAGGGGCTGCCATGGATGATTTCATCCATGGTAAGCCCCTTTCCCCATTTTATTTTCAATTTTTAGTTCATTTTCTTGTTTTGTTGAATAAATTAATCTCTCTTTATGAGATTTTTTCAAACCCTATTATGGGGATTTTAGTCTCTGTTGTGGAGATCTCCTTCTCCCATATGAGAGTTGTGAGTATGGTTTTTTTGTCTTTAGGTATGAGAAATTGTTCTCATTGGTTGAAGTTCGAGACTCAACATGAAGGTATTGGAATCTCAGATGCGGTCAACATGACTCGATCAAGAATGCTCTTCCCAAACTATGTCAGAATGATAGACTTCCTCATCAATAGCTGCTTGATTCAGCAAATATAAGGGGGCTGCACTGTATTGCTCGATCTAGTTCATTGTAGTTTCTTGGAAGACGAATTTGATTTAACCTTATTTAATTGTATCTTGTTTTTCTTTAATACCTATTGTAGATGCCGCTTAACCTTCAATTAATGAAATTTCTCTTTAAAAAAAACATAATTTCCTACTACTCCACCTCTTAACCCAATGAAAACTTAGCATCATAAGAATTGTGTATTTCGTTGTTAGACATTGATAGTGGTGAGAAGAATGCCAAAATTACTAGCAAAGATTACATCTTTATTAGTAGTATTTAAATCAAATCAACATTATTCTACTGTAAAAGTACAAAAAAGAAGAGGTTAAGATATTAATAATATATCAAAGATGCTTAGATGAATCATGATTTTGAGTTGGTCAATATGTTATCTTATCAACTTATGCCGACCAGATTACATAATACAAGTGTGACACCTACATATAGAAAGGAGGACTAGGTTTTGCCCCTTTTTTCTACCAAAATAAAGAGATATTTATGAATCATCTCCAAAATTAGGTTGATTTTTTCTTTTTGAGGGGCCAAAAATTAGGTTAATAGGAGTAGTTTTTTTGCAATATAGGGGTAGTTAGTTACGTGTGTTACCAGTAATGGCTGGTGGCTACAATATTGGTAACTGAATACACACTATATGTGATGGTAAGCATCTTTTCTTGAGGCTGTATATGTGATGAAGCATGAAAATTGTAAACACACGCTTTTATGTTTGATGGGGCTTTTGATCTTTTCACAAGTTGGTCCCGTGCAAAAACTTGTGGTAATCGAAAGTTTTGGAAAGCTCTGTTAACTCACGGCACTACTTTAAAGTTTGAACTTTGAAGGCATTCACCATGCCAATTGCCATGCACACATCACGCATGTATGCTTGAATTAATGCATTGTATAAACCAAAAAAGCCAAAAGATTAATAAATTAAATAAATAAATTCCGATCATGGTTTTTCTAAACATATTTATGCTTTTCTATATTTATTGATAACAACAAGCCCTCTAACCATTAGAGTTGATTTGTTTATCTAACAATGGTAAAAGTATATAACAAAAGCACAAAAAAGATGACATAAATATACATACATACATTAATTGTAAGACTCCCGAGATCTTTCCATCTACTCCCTCTATTTTGGGGCTTAGCCCCTCATTATCAACAAAAAAAAAAATCTACTTCCTCTATTTCACATAGAACTAGTTTTTAGGCCTGAGCTATGCCCCGAGTACTTATATATTTCATTTATTAGTATTTTACATTGAAATTATAACACCAAATATTACTTGGTTTAGTGGTTAAAACATTGGTACACAAGCTTGAGGTCATGGGATCCAATCTTATATCATGCATAATCTAATTTTTTTATTGTATGTGGAGTACATGAAGTCAAAACTCTAAGGGAAAGCGCCACGTGGCATAGTTTCTTGTTGAGGAACACCTTTTAATATATTAGTATAGAATATAGATAGATATATTACTCATTTTGGTTTTCATGAGAGCAAGAAAATGAATGACACGAAACTGAGACAAATGAAAAAGGCGGGGATGGAGGGCAAAACAATTATAAGGTAGAGATGTGAGTGTAAAAGTATAAATAGATATGGTGGGTCTAATTCCAAAAATAGAAAAATATAAGTAAGTATATCTTTGCGAGACACACTGAAAAAGACGAGTAAATCTTTATGAAACATAATGAGTATTATGGATAGTTCATTCATAGATCGCTACTAATTTACAAAAGACAATGCTAGACTTGCTTAATGCTTATATAAATTATCATAAAATAATACTTGCAACATTTTTAATTTCACGTATACAAATGCATAACTTTAAACCCTTTATATCTCTAATTATAGATATGTAAAAATTATATATTGTGGAAATACATTAAGACGAATTTAACAAGATCCCACATGACTATTGTTGTAGTCTAACATCTACGGCTCTTTTTGAGACACTTGGGCTTATCAGAGCCGTACACGTGTCACCTGAGTTAAAGAGAAGAAATGCCTTGCATCTTTGGGCTACCCTCAGGAGAGTTAAAAGGTCTAGATTCCGCCCCAGAATCGAGCCCAACAATGTAAGGTGGTCAAGGAGATTGGTTAATAGATATCCACTAGTCATGATCCGCCACGTGTCATGTTTTGATTTCTCACCCAATCGAAGCCACTATTCTAGGGGGTATTAAGGATAGTCACAACTTGCTATCACTATAAATACCCCTGAAATCAGGAGACACACAATTCAATGCAAACAGTGTAAAGTTACTCTGAAAAACTATTCTCTCACTTTCTCTCTCTATCTCTATTTTTCTCTTACAACTCCTGATACCTGACTTAAGCTTCGGAGGGGGAACCACCACCCAAACCTCCAGGGTGGGTCCCTTTTTTGCAGGTTCGGGAGTAAAGCTCAGGCTTGGACTGGATTGATTCAGACATTGTTGCACAAGTCTCCAAAGAAGAACATCTAAGGGATACTAGTTTACTTGCTCGACAAGAAAGCACCACCTACAGCTTACTTGTTGGACAAGAAGACGAAACATTTGGCGCCGTCTGTGGGGAGACGCAACGATGACTGATTGTCAATCGTCCAACCTTGCCAGAAACCAAAGTCTTCAGGTTAATGTCGAAGACACAGTAGAACACGAGAGACCACCTCGAGGAAGGGATAGACCCCCGTCCATCGTCCGAGTTACCTGGACCAAGCCAAGAACTTCGTCATTCAAGAGAATCTTGAACGTCCGGTGATCGCCGCCCATCTAGAGAACGCCTTGAATGATTTCCGGGCAAAGATGGGCTGCAATCGTCCAGAACGCATCAAGAGCAATATGTTGTTTTTCCGGCTTAACCCTGAGCCAGCTGCTAACAATCCACCTCCCCCTAGGGGACGTTCCCAAGACGATCGTCCAGGTCCTAGTCGACCTGTTCGTCAGGAACACTCAAGGAGAACGGCAAGAGGAAAGCAAACGAGAGGATAATGAACAAAGGAAGATGGACTGGAACCTGGTGGTAAGGACCCAGGACCATGTTCGTCCAAGCGGACACCGAATGGAAACAGATGCCGAGAATATCTAGAAGCAAAGAGAGCGACGAAGAATACAACGATCGGCCGACGGGTTCTACATCATACCCGAGAGACCCTCCTTTGAGGTTGTCGTCCCGAGGGGAGGGACGAAGTTTAAGTCACTCTCTTGTTCATCCACGACAGAGAAGACAAGTGGCTCAACCCATGACCTATAGGCGTCCATTGCACCGCAAACACGTCGTCTCGATCCGTGTTAAAGGAATATCGTAAGGAGTACATACCCATTGAGGGACAGATGGGAGCCCTCCGGATTAACTGGCCCACTCCATTCTCGGCCAGGATAATGGAGGCGCCCCCCTTCCCAAAGGTTAAACTCCCTACTATAGAACCTTTTGATGGAACAACAGATCCCGATGATCACTTATCTGCTTACAAACATCAGATGTACGTCCAAGGAGTAGATGATGCTACTGGTGTAAGAACTTCCCAAAGAACTCGAAGGGAGTAGCTCGAAAGTGGTTTAACAATCTTCCACCCAATTCAGTCAATAATTTCACGGAACTCAGTTTCTTATTCACTAGTCACTTTGTTGCCAACAAGCAAGAACAAAAAACAAGCATGCACCTAGGCAAGGTCGTCCAGGGACCTAAGGAGGCTCTTAGAAGTTTCGTTAAGAGATTCAACCTTGAAGCCCTTCGCATCCAAGATCTTAATCTTTGGAGTGGCCTTTGACGCCTTCATTAGGGGTCTAAGGCCAGGAAGCTTTAAGTTTGATCTTGTTAAAAAGAAAATCTCCACTCTTGCCGAAGCCTTAAGGGAAGCTGAAGCGTTTATTCACGCTACCGAAGTGTGTGCTGAGGCAAAGCATCCCGAGTCTAAGAAGCCTGAAGAGGTTGCTCAGCCAAAGAAGAGCAACCCCAAGAAGGCCGAGACTTGGGCTATAACCTCCACCACTTCATCTAGAAGGAGCAAGAGAAAAGAGGCTGAGCCATCCTCATCCAATCCTATTGAATTTAACAAGGACCAATACTCCATTCTCATGGAGATTAAGGATCAATATGAGTTGAAGGCCCCAGCTGAGATGAAAACCCCTTATAGAAATAGAGATAAGAGCAAGTATTGCCACTTCCATAAGGATTGCGGTCACGAAACTAATGAATGTAAGCACCTCAAGAAGGCTTTGGAGGAGCTAGCTCAAAAGGGAAAGATGAACCCCTATATGCCTCAAGGGGGAAGGAAGTTTCAAAGAAAAGACAATTGGCGTCTAAGAAGAAGGAAAGTGAGAGCACGAGACGAGGATGTTGTACTCGTAATTTACCGGAGGGTTTCTTCTTTGGAGGACCAACCAATAGAGGACACAAAAACTACCTTAGGGAACTTGCCAAGTTTTGTTAGGCGATCGTACAAAGGCCGAGCCCTTCCCAAGGGTGGTAGTTAGTGAGCAAGATCGGGCGGGTTGAGGACTCCCCATGATGATCCTTTGGTTGTAGAAATGAAAATAGCAAACTTAAGAGTAAGAAGAATTCCGATCGACACCGGAAGCTCGACGGACATCATCGCATCGACCGTCTTGTCCGCATTAAAATTTGATGAGAAGAACTTGGTTCCCGTTCACCATCCCATCATAGGGTTTGGGGGAGGAGTCATCCACCCAATGGGAACCGTTACTTTGCCTCGTTCGAGTGGGAGAAAAGGATGCCGCTAGAACTTTGTTTATCAAGTTCTTGGTAGTCCGAGATTTGACATGACCTACATTGTCATTCTTGGGCGACCAACTCGAATCACGTCAAAGCCGTTATAGTTACCCACCCGATGTTGATGAAGTATGAGTGTGATGATGGCAAGATTGGCTCATTATATGGGGACCAAAGCAGTGGCTAGGGAGTGCTATCTCGACTACCCTCAAGCCGTCATCATGGAAGATGTGCAATGAAGATCGACGCGGGTTCTTCGGTGAAAGGAAAACGTCCGAAATAGAGAAGGGTAAGACGAAGGTGGTTAGCGAGAGGAAAACGTCCGGGATAGTCAAGGACCACTTGGCCTCATTGAAGACGGCCATTGAGAGCCCTCGACGCCTCTCGCTCCCTCAAGGAAGGCGTCCGAGCATCTTCCCAAAGAAAAAGAGAAAATATGAAATCATCAAGGAAGAGCCTCCCTTGTCCCGAAGAAGTGATGGCCATCATGGGACTAGCAATAGAGCGTCCGTAACCCGTCGAGGCCCCGTAAGACGTCTGTCCTGGATGAGGCTCGTCCCGGAGCGAACCTTGAAAATTGGTTCTTCACTCTCTTTGGGCTTAAAAAGCCTCTTAATCACCTTGACAAAGAATTTCGGGACGTGTTTGCCTATTGTGTTGAAGAAATGCCTGGGAATTGATCCGTAAGTAGCCGTCCATCGGTTAAAAGTTGATCCAAAATTAAAACCTCGTTCGTCGAAGAAGAGGCATTTGGGACCTAGCTAGAAATCGGGCGGTTGACCAAGAAGTTCGAAGTTGTTGGAATCCAAGTTCATCAAAGAAACCTATTACCCAGACCGGATAGCAAATGTGGTCATGGTGCCAAAGCCCAATGGCACCGGGAGGATGTGTGTGGACTACACTGACCTCAACAAGGCTTGTCCTAAGGACAGTTTCCCCTTGCCTAAGTTGGATCGTCTGGTGGACTCTACAGCTGGTCATGCTTTGCTGAGCTTCATGGACGCTTATTCTGGTTTTCATCAAATCCCAATGTGGCCTCGAGGATCGGGACAAGACGTCCTTCATTACTGAAAAGGACTTGTATGGCCGGTTGAGAATGCCATTTGGCTCGCGCAATGCCCCGCCACTTTTCAAAGATTGATCAATACTGTTTTTCAGCCACAATTGGGAAGAAATATGGAGGCATATATTGACGATATGATAGTCAAAAGCCGTCAAGAAGAAAATCATGTTGGTGATTTGAGAGAAACTTTTGAAACGCTCAGGAAATACAAGTTAAAGCTGAACCCCAGCAAATGTGTGTTTGGAGTTTTGTCGGGGAAGTTTTTAGGCTTCTTGGTGGATCAAAGGGGAATTGAAGCAAATCCCGAAAAGATACAAGCTATTTTAGACATGAAGTCTCCGTCAAAGGTAAAGGAAGTTCAGAGACTGACGGGTTGCTTGGCTGCCCTTGGACGTTTCTTGTCTAAGTCAGGCGACAAGTGCCATCACTTCTTCGCCACCATTAAGAAAAAAACAAAGTTTGAATGGACAAATGAGGCGGAGCAAGCACTACAGCAGGTCAAGGACCACCTTCGGCAGCTGCCTAGGTTGGTCAGCCCGGCTGAGGGGGAGAAGCTGTTTGTATATTTGGCAGTGTCCGCTCAAGCTGTGAGTGCTGTTCTGCTGGCTGAAAGAGAATCCGTCCAAGTCCCAATATACTTCGTGAGTCACGTACTCAAAGACGCGGAAAATAGGTACACTCCCGTTGAGAAGTTTGGATTGGTCCTCGTCATGGCCAGCAGAAAGTTAAGGCCCTATTTCTTGGCGCACAGTATAATCGTCTACACTGATCAGCCTTTGAAGCAAGTTCTACCGAAGATGGAAGTCGCCGGACGAATGTTAAAATGGGCGGTGGAGCTTAACATGTTTGATATATCCTTTGAACCAAGGACAGACCATTAAAGGGCAAGCCTTGGCGTATTTTATAGTCGAACTTACTCGGCCGGCCATAGAGCCGATATCCGATCCAAAGAAGAGGAAGAAGGCATTGGACGCTCATGGTTGATGGCTCGTCCACAATCAATGGATGTGGAGCGAGGAATCATTTGCCAATCTCCCGAAGGGGACAAGTTTGAATATGCCTTAAGATTCCGATTCGAGCATCCAATAACGAAGGCGAATATGAGGCACTCTTGGCGGGAATCAAAATGTGCAAAGCGGCCGAGGCCGTTGAGATCGAGGCCAAATCGGACTCCCTCTTAGTGGTCGACCAGGTTAATGGAGATTTTGAATGCAAAGAAGCATCAATGAGCAAATACATGCAACTCATCAAAGATGAGATAGAGCCATTAAAACAATTTGTCCTCGACCAAGTACCAAGGTCAGAAAATCATCAAGCGTATGCACTCTCGAAGTTGGCCGGCTCGGGTGAAGGTGATGTGCCAAGAACGATATTTTGGGAAGTCAAACCCAAAAAGAGCATAGATCAAGAGCAGATTATGTTTCTCGCCGCGGGACTGCCCTGGATGGAGCCGATCATAGAATACAAGAAGACGGGACGATTGCCTTCAGATCCCGTAGAGGCCAAGTATGTGAAGGCTAGAGACAAGTGGTTTGAGCTATGGGACGAGACACTTTACAAGAAATCATTCAACCGGCCTCTGCTCAAGTGCGTCACCAGAGAAGATGGTCTGGAGGTCCTGAAAGAACTCCATGAAGGAGCTTGTGCTTCTCATATTGGGGGAAGAGCTTTAGGGGAGAAGGCTCTAAGGACGGGGTACTACTGGCCAACCTTAAAGGAAGACGCTCTAGTCTATGCAAAGAAGTGTGACAGTTGCCAGAAGCATGGAAATGTGCATCAGAAGCCGTCCAACTACTTAACCCCCATCTTGTTCCCTTTACCCTTTGCCAAATGGGGCATGGATATCCTAGGACCTTTCCCAGTGGCCGCCGGACAAAAGAAGTTTGTGATAGTGGCCGTTGATTACTTCACTAAATGGATAGAGGCAGAGGCCATGCGAGGAATAACAACGAACGACGTCAAGGGCTTCATCTGGAAAAGCATTATAACCCGTTTTGGCATACCACAGTCCATCGTCTTTGATAATGGCTGGTGGGACGCGGTCGTACGCGCTACCAAAGATAAAAGTTTAATTTCCTTCTTTCCAATACAAATAAATGTAAGTGGCAAGTAGGGTCGAATCCACAGAGACTTGGGGACTAACTCGTGCTTATAATAGATTAAATGGGGGTTTTGAGATTAAAGAATTGAATAACTAAATACGAAGAACTAAAGTATAATAAAGAAGTGATATAATCAAGAAGAGAAGAATCTTGAGTTCGGTTAATGGCCACTTCGATTCAAACTATTGATCATTGGTTTCTCAAACATGTAACTTACTCTTAATTACTCAAAGCTGGAAATCAAATTCCTTTCCCTCAAAAGTATCGTTAAACAATCACAATCAGATGATCATAAAACTTGAACTAATGATTAATCTAATCTAATCAGAGATTAAATTCAAATCACAAGAACATCAACGAACTAGGAAACAATGAGCCAATTAACAAATTGCTAGCACAACATATTCAAATTGGAACTTGTGATTTCTCTAGTGATTAATCAAGAATAATCAGATTCATTAATCAAACCCTAGATTGCTACTCATGAAAGAAGAACAGATGAATCAGCATCAATTCTAAATCCTAGCAAATGATAAATCGAATGTATAAACTAGTAGTACTCCTAGCAATACATACCACAATCATAGATTTAAATCAAGAAATCACAATTACAATTAAGAACAAGTTAACAAAGAGAAACCTCACAATAGTAGACCGAAGCTTGATTAACCGTTCTCAAGACTAGATTTAGGCTACAATTGACATAGCATCCATCGAAGAAATCTTCAAACCCATTAGAAACTCAAAAAGGGAGAAAAAGGGATTAGGGTTCTTCTTTTTCTCCTCTCTAATTTTTAGTTCAGAAATTACAAGATAACAAAACAAAACGTTTTTCTTCTTAATAAAACCCAAGGAAAGCTGAAAATTGCCGAAGAATCGCATCCGCGTCGAAGTGCGCGAGTCGGGCATGCACAGCGCGCGAGTCGGGCCTGCAATGCTGCCGAGAAATAAACCAACGCTCGAAGTGCACGGGTCGCGCAGGTCCAGCGCGCGAGTCGGGCGTGTGGTGACCGATGCGTTCCTCCAATCTTCATTCGCAACGCCCGAGTCGGGCGAGCCTAGCGCGCGGCTCGGGCCTTCGACGCTGCCCAGGCGGGCGCTTGACTAGGTATGCGTGAGTCGTGCGACTATGGTGCGCGGCTCGGGCATGCAGCGCTGCCAAGATCGAACTACCCCTCTATACGCGTGAGTGCGTGTTTGGCTCTCAGCTCCTACCTTCTCCACAAACACTCTAGGTGGGCTCTTCAACGTCCATGGTGGACACACAATGTCGTAGAGCTACAAAGAGGACTTGGATGCCTCCACCATATAACATTATAACGCTAACTCCAATGACTTTTGTGGTCTTTTTATGTTGAATGGATCGCAACCACGGGATGGGAATCCACCTGTAAATGATCATAAACACATAACCACAAAATATCCTTAAATCTCCGCTAATATCACAAATTCATCATAACTCCCGCTTCTCCACACTAAGGTATAAATGAGTAAAACTCTCCTTCTTAAAGCTTAAACCTTAGTAAAATGGACTTCTCAACACCCTATAATCGCACATAACTTGGTCCCATCAAATACCCCCACACTTGAACTTTACTCGACCTCGAGTAAACTCAAAATAAAGGTCAATGAGGCACCCCTTCCAAGCCATTTCTCACCTTTCACTACTCCCCTTATCTCTCCATCCTAGTGTATGATAAAGGATTGCTATTTCCCCTGATTCGCTCAAAGCCAAGTCTAAAGGGAAAAATCACCCCCACACTTGAGCTAAAAGCTCTCCTGAAATAATGTAAATAGCACTCTCACACTAAACTCAACACTGAGATAAACAAAACACATGACTTTGAACCCCGAAAGATCTCAAAGGATTCAAAACCATTCCAATCAACACAACACCACAACCATTCTCATGTCATGAAAGGACAAAAGCAAATTCGAATCCTGACAAATCTCAAAGGACTCGAATTTGGACCATCTAAACACAATCACAACCATCAAACTCCTTATTCCTCCAATGATGAGCGAGCTCTAACCTATTCGCCTCTAACTCCGAACATCAAGATGAAAAACCTACCCGAGACACTCCTTATATCACCAATCCTCCTTATGACACCAACTCCGGCAAATGATTTCAAATTTCTCTCTTTTATCTCTCATTTTGCCTAGGAGCCCTTTCGGGTTTTCATCCTAGCTTCACACATTTTTTTTTTTCATTTATGAGCTCACCATCTCACCCGCTCTAATTAGCCACTTTTTTGCATAGATTGCCCTTTCGGGTTTTCAACCTATCCGGGCCCCCATTATTGCCTGAGTCGCCCGCCCTTGCGGGTTTTCAACTCAGCGGGTTTCAATTCATCACTTTTGTTCTTTTTTTTTTTTTTTTTTTTTTTAAAAAAGCATCAAATAGAACAATGAGAATTTCCTCCCCCCGACTTAATCAAGACATTGTCCTCAATGTGAGAGCAAGTACAAGAAAACACAAGAAACGAGAAGGGAAACACTAAAAAAAAACGACTCTCACAAAAATTCTCACTTCTTCAACAATACCAAACTAAAACACTTCACACCTCAACAACATAAGAGAACACATGGACGACAAACACACACACCATCTCACAACCCGACTCCCTATAACACCCAAGTAAATGACTAATCCAAAATTAAATTCATGAGGAGAATATAATTTCAGAACTTTGCACCTTACAGTAGAACCAAATCCAGTATGCAAATGCGCATCATTGCTCGTAAGCATTGCTCATGCACTCCTTCATCAATCTCGACCCTCCAATTTCACCAACGTCTCTCAAATGGACACCTCTCAAAGGTCTTTTGATGTATTTTGGCTTAAGTTGGATTATGATTGACTAAAAGTGTTTTGAATTATAGTTCGGGAAATAAGAGGGGTAATGGTGGGTGAAGGATAATTTGTTGTGGTGGAGTATAAAAATGGTGAGGTTTAAAAGTAAGAAGGAAAAGAAAAGAAAGAAAAATAGAAAAGAAAAAGGAGCTCGGGTTGCCTCCCGAGTAGCGCTAGTTTAAAGTCGTTAGCTCGACCTTATACCTCCCAAAATCAGTCCGGGGGTGGTTCAACTCCTTGTTCCAACACTTGTACTCGTAAGCTTGATGAGACATTTTCCCGCACAGGCTAGCGTTAGTGATAACGGTGTAAAATTATGCAAGAAATCGGGTGGTCTCTCATGTTTTTGCAACCTCACTACATCCAATGACTCATGTCCCTCACTGGTATCATATGTATCACACACTATGGACTGAATAGTACCCACAAAGCATGAGGGATGTTCAGTCGCTAGGGAATTTTTAGACTCATGAATACCAAATGCTTCTATATGTCCCCCAAACTCCATAGTTAATGACCCCGCACCAACATCAATTTTTGTACTGGATGTTTTCAAAAACGGTCTCCCTAGAAGAACAGGAGAAACATGACAATCAGACTCCATGTCCAGTACATAAAAGTCGGTAGGGAAACCGAAGTTTACCAACATGAACTAACACATCCTCGACTTTACCCTTGGGATAAGAGTGGGATCCGTCAGCTAATTGCACTATGACGTTTGTTGCATGCAAAGGACCAAGTGCTAAAGACTCATATAGTGAAAATGGAATCACATTAATTGAAGCACCTAAGTCTAACATAGCTTTAGGAATACCAATGTCATTAATAGTGCAAGGGATGGTAAACATGCCTGGGTCATCATATTTGGGAGGAAGTGCATTATGAGAAATAGCGTAAACATGCTCTCTAGTTTTCTCATGTTGGGTAAAACAAGAGAACTTACCTCACATTCGCGTACGGCCTCATATATACCTTTGTTGCTCTCATACCTTCTATCGGCCCGCAAAGCTTCTGGAAAAGGTGGGGGAGGTCGATGCTTTGGAAGTAAAGTAACTTCCTTCTTTCTTGTAACCATGCTCTCTCCCTGTGTCAGCTGTGTATCACCCCTTATCATGATAGAACTCACATTCTTCTTTGGGTTTACTTCTGTTTGGGAGGGTAACTTTCCCAATTCACGAGCCTCTAGCCTGCTCACTGCACTCGAAACCTGGCTCATCTGTGTTTCCAAATTCCTTATACTAGAGCGGGTTTCCTCTTGAAACTGTACCATATTCCCTTGCATGGTGGTCACATTCTTGGTTAAGGCATTGATCATTTCTTCAGTAGACATTGTAGAACTTTGCCTCATATCTCGATTCGACCACGATGATGACCCCGAACTCGGAGCTTGGGGTCTCATGAACTGTTGTTGCTGTTGATGATATTGTGTGGGTTGTTGGTTACCTTGCTCATTCCCATACCTCAACCTCGGATTATCTCTCCAACCAGGATTGTATGTATTGGAATAAGGATCATATCTCCTTTGATTCCCGGTGCCTTGAAAACCAAGAGCGTTGACTTCCGCACTAGACCCCTCTTGAAGTTGTGGGCAATAATCAGTGGGGTGATCTGAAGCACATATCCCACACGCCTTAACTTGCTGTGTGTGTCCCTTAACAATGAGCTCTCTTACTAGTGAGGTAAGAGCTTGAACCTGTTCTTCAAGTTTTGGATTTTGCGTGTTTGAGCTACCCACATTCACCTTCTCGTGGGTGGATCGCCTACTAAAATGTCTGGAGCCTTCAGAAAGCTCCTCTATCAAGGCTCTAGCGTTCGCTGGAGTCTTATTTATGATCGATCCACCACTAGCTGCGTTAATCATCCGCACATCATCATCGGAAAGTCCATTGTAGAAGTATAAGATCAAATCTTCCTCACTATATCCATGATACGGACAGCTTGCACATAGCCTCTTAAAACGCTCCCAATATTCATACAAAGGTTCATCATATCGTTGCTCTATGTTGCTGATCTCTTTCTTGAGTGTGGATGACTTTGAAGCGGGAAAATATTTATCAAGGAACCGCTTCTTCATCTCAGACCAACTGGAGATACACCCCGGAGGAAGATAATATAGCCAATCTTTGGCCGTATCCTTAAGAGAAAAAGGAAATGCCCTCATCTTAACTTGCTCTTCCGTGGCATTACTCGGTTTCATGCTTGAGCACACAACATGGAACTCGGATAGGAACTTGTTAGGGTCTTCACCACTGAGCCCATGGAAAGATGGTAATAGATGAATGAGCCCTGACTTGAGCTCGAAGGTCGTGCCTGCCTCCGGTGTTGGGAAAGTGATACATAATGGTTGCTGATCAATATTAGGAGCGGTGAGCTCCCTCAGAGTACGAGTCTCCACCCTAGGTGGCATTTCTTCTTCCAAATTCAATGCAAATGGAAGTTCTTGAAAATTTCTTCTCAATTCCCTTCGCAACCTGAAAAGATTCAATTCTAACTCGGGATCGTAATCCACACAATCTTGGTTAGTAGCACGGGTGCCAACCATATACTAATCAAAAAGTGAAATTTCAAAACACAATCTACAATAAACACGTTTTAGTAATTGCCAAGTCCCCGCAAACGGCGCCAAAATTTGGTGGGACGCGGTCGTACGCGCTACCAAAGAAAAAAGTTTAATTTCCTTCTTTCCAATACAAATAAATGTAAGTGGCAAGTAGGGTCGAATCCACGAGACTTGGGGACTAACTCGTGCTTATAATAGATTAAATGGGGGTTTTGAGATTAAAGAATTGAATAACTAAATACGAAGAACTAAAGTATAATAAAGAAGTGATATAATCAAGAAGAGAAGAATCTTGAGTTCGGTTAATGGCCACTTCGATTCAAACTATTGATCATTGGTTTCTCAAACATGTAACTTACTCTTAATTACTCAAAGTTGGAAATCAAATTCCTTTCCCTCAAAAGTATCGTTAAACAATCACAATCGATGATCATAAAACTTGAACTAATGATTAATCTAATCTAATCGAGATTAAATTCAAATCACAAGAACATCAACGAACTAGGAAACAATGAGCCAATTAACAAATTGCTAGCACAACATATTCAAATTGGAACTTGTGATTTCTCTAGTGATTAATCAAGAATAATCGATTCATTAATCAAACCCTAGATTGCTACTCATGAAAGAAGAACGGATGAATCAAGCATCAATTCTAAATCCTAGCAAATGATAAATCGAATGTATAAACTAGTAGTACTCCTAGCAATACATACCACAATCATAGATTTAAATCAAGAAATCACAATTACAATTAAGAACAAGTTAACAAAGAGAAACCTCACAATAGTAGACCGAAGCTTGATTAACCGTTCTCAAGACTAGATTTAGGCTACAATTGACATAGCATCCATCGAAGAAATCTTCAAACCCATTAGAAACTCAAAAAGGGAGAAAAAGGGATTAGGGTTCTTCTTTTTCTCCTCTCTAATTTTTAGTTCAGAAATTACAAGATAACAAAACAAAACGTTTTTCTTCTTAATAAAACCCAAGGAAAGCTGAAAATTGCCGAAGAATCGCATCCGCGTCGAAGTGCGCGAGTCGGGCATGCACGGCGCGCGAGTCGGGCTCGCAATGCCGCCGAGAAATAAACCAACGCTCGAAGTGCGCGGGTCGCGCAGTCCGGCGCGCGAGTCGGGCGTGTGGTACGGCGATTCCTCCAATCTTCATTCGCAACGCCCGAGTCGGGCGAGCCTAGCGCGCGGCTCGGGCCTTCGACGCCGCCCGGCGGGCGCTTCGGCTAGGTATGCGTGAGTCGTGCGACTATGGTGCGCGGCTCGGGCATGCAACCACGCCAAGATCGAACTACCCCTCTATACGCGTGAGTGCGTGTTTGGCTCTCAGCTCCTACCTTCTCCACAAACACTCTAGGTGGGCTCTTCAACGTCCATGGTGGACACACAATGTCGTAGAGCTACAAAGAGGACTTGGATGCCTCCACCATATAACATTATAACGCTAACTCCAATGACTTTTGTGGTCTTTTTATGTTGAATGGATCGCAACCACGGGATGGGAATCCACCTGTAAATGATCATAAACACATAACCACAAAATATCCTTAAATCTCCGCTAATATCACAAATTCATCATAACTCCCGCTTCTCCACACTAAGGTATAAATGAGTAAAACTCTCCTTCTTAAAGCTTAAACCTTAGTAAAATGGACTTCTCAACACCCTATAATCGCACATAACTTGGTCCCATCAATGGCCCCCAATTTGAAACACCTAAACTGAAGGAGTGGTTGGCAGAAAGAGAAATAAAAGCACACTTCACCGCCGTTGCCCACCCACAAGCAAATGGGCAGGTAGAGTCCTTCAACAAGATTCTATCAAATGGAATCAAAAAGAAGCTAGAAAACGCCAAGGGACAATGGGTTGAAGAGGCTGCAGGTTGGTGTTATGGTCCATCGTAACAACCGCCAAGAACTCTACCTGGGGAGACGCCCTTCATGTTAGTCTACGGCACGTAAGCCGTCTTGCCCATAGAGATTGAAGAACCCACCCCGCGAGTTATGCTTGTACTCGAAGATGCCAACTGGGCTGCATTGCGCACGGCTTTGGACCAAGTGCCAGAAGTCAGGGGCAATGCCTTGCTAAGAATGCAATTGTACAAACTGCGTATGGCTCGGGAGTTTAACAAAAGAGTTGTTAGACGACCGCTCAAAGTAGGGGATCTTGTCCTTAGAAAGATGGAAGCGGTTGGACGAGCAAAAGAGTTAGGGAAGCTAACACCTAATTGGGAAGGACCTTACATGATTATCCAAGAGCTGCGCAGTGGTACTTTTCGTCTTCAGGATATGGATGGACGACCAGTACGCCGTACTTGGAATTCTGATAATTTGAAAAAGTATCACGTCTAATTCAATCCATCGTCGAATGTCTATGAAGTAGTTTGTAGTTAATCCAAAGTGCCGCGGCACATGTTAGGAAAAAGAATTGTATACATGCATCTTGGCATTCCGTCAAGCAAAATCTATATAATACAATTCCTACTTTCTTATTTCCTTGTTTATTTTCACCAAGTTAATTCACTTTGGGACATTAAATCAGTTACTCGTCTAAAAGTGACAGTAACTTGGATAAAAAAGAAAAGCGTGACAATTACTCATTTTTATGCCGAACATCACTCCATCGAAGAGACCGGCCAAAGTATAGCACATACAAGGCCGTCAAACTGACAAAACCTCTAGTAAGAGTAACGTCAAAGTCTCTGAGAGAAAGCTGGCCTGAAATAAGTCCTTAGTAAAGGATACTTATCTTCACAAGCACGACCAGCTAAGTAGTCTAGACCCTAGTAAGGGATCGCTACTTAATGACGAGTGTTGCTCCCTCAAGGAAGCCGGCTAAAACATGCGTTCAGCATATATAACAAGCTCGTCCAATAGTTTCAGCAGGCTCGGCCAAAGATTGCCGCTTTCCTTCTTGGCCTTTGGCTCGCCCACCATGTACGGTTGAACTAAGCCCAAGAAGGGGGGGAATGATAGAAGCCTAAAAGACGAGCTCAAGAGAACAAGGTCGTCCAAAACAAATGTTTCAATCATATTATGCAGATCGTCTACGATGTTCAAGACGAGTCAACTTTTGTACTTAGAAACAATTCAAAGTTAATGTGATAGTCAAATGGGAATTGATGAAAATAAGAGGCAAGCAAATGGCAAAAGTCTTTCATATATATCATGAGTAAAATTTACAAAATAAGATTACTGAAGGACTAAGGCTACAACGGCAGATAACCAAAGAAACTAGAAAAATAAACCTAAAACTAGGCTTCGTCTTCAACATGAGTTTCTTGGTTATCCTCAGGCTCCTCATCTTCGGCTGAAGCCTCGTCGCCAGACTCTATAAACTCCGGAGGATCCTCAGCACATACCATGGCCCTATGGGCACTCTGTTGGTATTCCAGGCGACGGACAAAGCTCGGGACCTCCTCGGCTTCAGCCAACATTTCGAAGGCCTTGACGGCCCAACCCTTGGACGTTTCTATAACATGTTCAAGGCCCTTTTTGGCATCGTCAAAGGTTTGGGACACCGTCTTTTCCAGACGAGCGTTTCTCGCCCTTAGGAGAATATTCTCCCTTCTCAGCTGAGCAGCGACAAGAAGGGCGGCGTCTCTCTCTCCCTTAAGATCAGCAGAGAGAGTGTTGATGATCATCTTCAGATGGTCTCTCTCCTTGTACTGATCATTGATGGTAACAAGATATTTCTTGTTCTTGGATTCAAGTTCTGCCGATCTTTTCTCCAATGCATCGAGTGACTGACGATGGAGAGTATTCGCCATCTCAATGTCATGAATGGCCTTGTCGCCGGCCGTTGTAGCAAGATGGACGAGGTGCTTGTTCTCTTTTCTGAGCTCCCTCGCCCATTCTTTAGTTAGCATGCTGCGAGCCAGAAGCTGGAACAATGAAAACAAATCAAGTTATTAGACGAGTAAAAGAATCAAAATTTGTATCAAGTATGAAATAAAGCAGGCTAAAAGCAATACCTCGGCAGCAAGCTGAGACATGTAGCCCACATGCCCAGCAGACGCCCCCCTTAATCCCTTTATGTAGGATTCAGGGTAGCACTTGAAGAGCTCCTGCTTAAGTCGCTCCTTCTCCAGCTTCGACATTTTGGCGAAAGCAGGAGAAGACTCCTCGTCCGAATCAGCGAGGGGAAGAGCTGGGGGAATAGCAGGGCCTTTGCCCTTATCTGAAAGAGGGGGAGAGTCAGTTATCTTGATAGGAATGACGATGGATTGTCTATCGGACGGACTCATGGACCGTCCACCGACCCGCACCGTCCTAACTATATTGGGGTAATACGACTCACCGGACGAAATAGATGCCGTCCTAACAACTAAGGGCATTTGTGGCACCAGCTTAGCCACCGAGCCGTTGAACCCTGGATAGTTCTCAGCCGCAGCTCCAGATTCTGGTGCAACTATAGCCAAGGCAGACTCCGGTTTGACCTCAGTAGAGTCGGCCAAGAACACGTTGAGCGGAACAGCCCGCATGAGCACCCTCTCCCTCCTCGGTAGGGCAACAGCCGAAGGCCCCTTTTTAGGAACCTTGGCTGATGGGGGAGGCATACTTCTCTCCCCAACCTCGCCAAGTGGAGTCGTCTTATCTGCCTTCTTCCTTGTGAAGCCCTTAGGCTTCTTCGCTGAAGGCTGGTCAGCGGCTGTAGTTGGCCTCTTTTTGGACGAGGACGACTTCCCAGGTGGAAGTTTGTTGGTAGGAGCATTTTTCTGAAAAAAGTAAACAAGTCATCAAATTGGTCGTCCTAGGAACAAAAGTTATAACTGTTATTACAAAGACTTCGTCTGAAAGACGAAATGAAAGATGATTTGCAAATATGCAGACGAGTATGGCCCAAGACTTTCGTCCAAAAAATTGTGCAACTCCAGACGAGAAGGGCGCCAAGAAGGTGCCCGTCCAAGTCTGGACGTTCGCATACTTTTGGTGGCCCTCGTCCAAAAGATTGTGCAACTCCAGACGAGTAGGGCACCAAGAAGGTGCCCGTCCAAGTCTGGACGTTCTCATACTTTTGGTGGCCCCCGTCCAAAAATTCGACACCAATTTCGGACGAGTAGGGCGCCAAGAAGGTGACCGTCCAAGTCTGGACGCTCTCCTTCTTTGGGCGACCCTCGTCCGAAAATTGGATGCCAATTTCGGACGAGTATGGCGCCAAGAAGGTGACCGTCCAAGTCTGGACGCTCTCCTTCTTTGGGCTACCCTCGTCCGAAAATTGGATGCCAATTTCGGACGAGTATGGCGCCAAGAAGGTGACCGTCCAAGTCTGGACGCTCTCCTTCCTTGGGTGACCCTCGTCCGAAAATTGGATGCCAATTTCGGACGAGTATGGCGCCAAGAAGGTGACCGTCCAAGTCTGGACGCTCTCCTTCTTTGGGTGACCCTCGTCCAAGAATTGGATGCCAATTTCGGACGAGTATGGCGCCAAGAAGGTGACCGTCCAAGTCTGGACGCTCTCCTTCCTTGGGTGACCCTCGTCCGAAAATTGGATGCCAATTTCGGACGAGTATGGCGCCAAGAAGGTGACCGTCCAAGTCTGGACGCTCTCCTTCTTTGGGTGACCCTCGTCCAAGAATTGGATGCCAATTTCGGACGAGCTCATATGATCCTCGGCAAAAAAAAAAAAAAAAAAAAAAAAAAATTTATTACCAATGTTTCTGCCCTCTTCTCGGCACTGCTCTTTGCAAACTCCTTCCAAAGGTTGGCGGTAAATTGGGACATGCTAATCTCCCCCGTCCAAGATGCTTCGAGGCGTTGTCTGGCCGAGTCTGCAAAAAACAAAAATGTGTTCGTCAAATGGACTATAGACGAAGAGTTTTAGTTGGATGATTTTAAATGTACCTTTATCATCGGCCAACCGCAAGGGCAGCAGCAACCAAGAAGTCGTCTTGGTAAAACATTTCCTTAAAAGGTATCCAGTTGGATGGCCCTTTAATAGAACGTCTACGGCCCGGGAGTACTCTTTTTGTTACGAAGTACTCCACAACTTCTTCATCGAAATTGTCCTCCAATTCCGGCCAGGGATCGCTTCCGTCCCGTATTCGTGACGGACCGGTTATAGAATCTATAGCTCTCGAGTCGAATCATTGGCCGCCTTTAAAAAGATGAAGTCGGCTTTCCATTCATGCATTTTCGAAGGCTTCCCCCAAGCCGTCAGGAAGCCAGGGCGGTTGCAGATACTGAGCCATGTCTCGTCCACGGCTCTGGGTACCTTGGCCGCATAGTGGATGTGGGTAAAGGCCTGAAGAGAAAGGGCTAGGCCGCGTAGCTCGCAGACGGTGATAAACGTCAGGACGTTGTGCCAAGCGTTGGGAGCCAGCTGATTATGGCCGATGTGGTAGTGCTGTAGCACTTGTTCTATGAAGTCATGGAGGGGAAACCTCAATCCAGCGTCTAAGGCTAGTTAATAGACAGCGAAATGGTTCTTAGGTGCGCTCAGGATCGTCGTGTCCTTGTTAGGAATGACAAAGGAAAAGCCCGGCATGGGCATGAAAGACGATAAATAATTAGGGTCTGGTCCTAGTTTCTCTAACCACTTACGGTTGACCAAAATGAAACCTGGATCAGAAAGGGGACCTAAACGTCTTCTAATCTCCGACGAGGTAGTAGAGGCCTCGTCTGATTCTTCGGCGGCTTCAGAATTGCTACCGTTATTGCCTTCGCCGATCTCTACCATTTCGGCGTCCCTACCAGAAGTACTGGTTTCAGGATTTATTTCGGAGTCTTCTGCCTCATGGTCAAAAGGGTGCCTGTCCAAAGACTGAGCACTTTGGACCTCTCTTGCCTCCTCGGGCACCCGTCCAGTGGATTCCTCCATGTCCGAGCTATTTGACGGGATTATTGCTTTTCGTCTTAGACGGGCCGTTTGCTTGACGCGCGCCGATTACCCCGCACCAGGTAAAGACTGGGTCGTCTGACTTTCTCGGCCAAAACTATGAAAATATATATACTCGGCCAGAAGAGGCCCAACTCTAGAATGTGCCGAAGAAGAAGTATCGGTTCTAGGGTCAAGACAAGCTCTTGGTTGGCTAAGATTATTTGACGAAGATGATTCCATTTTATTGATTTTCTAAGAAAAAATAAAGAATAAAGAGTGAAGAGTTCAAAGAAACGATACCTGCTAAGAGCGTCTGGGCGATTCGGTGAAAGATGCTGAAGCTGGACGATCTATCTCTCTCTCTCTCTCTAGAAAATTCTCAGAGTTTCTCTCTCTAGACAAATTTGATCGAAGTGCTAAATGATTCAATGTCTTCGCTCCAAGGGTATTTATAGAGGAATAAGAAACTTGTGGAACCGGTCAAGAATGACCGAAAAAATCATACAACGGTCGAGTATGACCGGTAGAACCCAGAAGAAGGCGCACCACTTTACCTGGATTTGAACTACCTTGAGGGTAAAAGGGCCTTAACCGTCAGATGGGCCAACAGTAAAAGCCCTTTTAGGGGCAAATGTTGTAGTCTAACATCTACGGCTCTTTTTGAGACACTTGGGCTTATCAGAGCCGTACACGTGTCACCTGAGTTAAAGAGAAGAAATGCCTTGCATCTTTGGGCTACCCTCAGGAGAGTTAAAAGGTCTAGATTCTGGCCCAGCAGTCAGAGCCCAACAATGTAAGGTGGCTGAAGGAGATTGGTTAATAGATATCCACTAGTCATGATCTGCCACGTGTCATGTTTTGATTTCTCACCCAATCAGAAGCCACTATTCTAGGGCAGGTATTAAGGATAGCTGTCAACTTGCTATCACTATAAATACCCCTGAAATCAGGAGACACACAATTCAATGCAAATAGTGTAAAGTTACTCTGAAAAACTATTCTCTCACTTTCTCTCTCTATCTCTATTTTTCTTTTACAACTCCTGATACCTGACTTAAGCTTCGGAGGGGGAACCACCACCCAAACCTCCAGGGTGGGTCCCTTTTTTGCAGGTTCGGGAGTAAAGCTCAGGCTTGGACTGGATTGATTCAGACATTGTTGCACAAGTCTCCAAAGAAGAACATCTAAGGGATACTAGTTTACTTGCTCGACAAGAAAGCACCACCTACAGCTTACTTGTTGGACAAGAAGACGAAACAACTATATTTTACCTTATATATAAATCACCAAAGGTAGTCAAATGCAAGAAAGTAAATAATGCAAAATCTCAAAAGTTGCAAGTAAAAGAAAATGGAGGCAATATAATTTTTCCCTAAATAATGCTAGCTTAAAAACATATTCTCGATTTACGCCAAGTCTAAAATTATTTCCGACACTATTGTCCACGTAGGATATGTGTAGAGGACATTCTTTTAAGAAAAAAATCAGAGCAAAATTGCTAATACTAGGGCTATTCATTTCGGATATCCGATCCGAAATTTCGGATCGGCAAAATTGCGATCCGAATCCGATCCGAAAAATCCGAAATTTTCGGATCGGATAACCGGATATCCGAATTTTTTAAGAGGGTCCATTTTACACGGTTTTGGGCTTTTGGTGGCATTATCCATGGACCATGATTCAACTTCCAAAACTAAAAGCAAGTCACTTAAGTAGGGAAAATATGTTAATGGTACAACTAAAGCAAGTCAGTAGCAAGTTTGTAAACAAAAGAAATCAAAATCAAACAGAAATTCAGTGAAGTATGGAAATCCTAAATCCTAAGAACTAATAAGTAATAAGAGACTAAGTTTTACTGTAATGTTAATGACAAGAAACAACAAAACAAAGAAGCAGAGAAGTGATATAGCTCATTTCATTCGCAGAGCAAAGAAGAAGAAGAAGAAGTGAGGTGGGTCGTCGTCGTGTCGCGGTGGACCTGGCACCGTTGCCCAGTGGTCTCCGGTTGGTGGTGGCGACTGGACTGTGGTGGGAATAAGTGGGATGGTGGCGAGCGTCGACCATGTGCAGTGTGGAGAGAGAGAACTAATGGTGAGTGCGGCGTCTAGGGTATGAAAATGAAGGCTTCGGTTCACTGCATTAGTTATTTTACTTGTTTAGGGTTTTTTTTTTAAAAAAAATTATACACTTTTTAAAAATGAAGGATATTTCGGATATCCGAAAACAAAAAAGTGTGATCCGTATCCGATCCGAAATATCCGAAACTAAAAAAAAAGGATCGGATATCCGATTTTTCGGATCGGATCGACCGGATCGCGGATCGGATCATTCGGACCGGATCATTATGAACATCCCTAGCTAATACCATTAGCGGTTCGTTTATGGAAACCGCTAGTGATAATAGCGGTTTGCTCACCCACACTATTACTATGCTCTCTCCCTCTCTACGCTTTCCCAAACACAAATAACGCTTCTCTATCTCTCTCTACACCTCCATCGCGACCACCCATTCGCATCCTCCGCCGCACCTGCGGCCACAAGACCACGCGATGCCGACCACCTTCAATAATCTCCATTTGATTTTCTCCTCCCTCTCTGTTACTCTGTACCCATATGCAACTTCAATTCGTCCCACTAGAGGTGATTCTCTGAATTCCTCCATCATCGCATCAGTAGTAGCTGCCGCCGTGATTTTCTCACCCATCTACAAGAAGTGATCGAGGTGCCCAAAATTTCTATGTTTTTATTTTAATTAACAAATTAAAGGCACCCATTTAATTTGTTGAAAAACTGGGTAATATTTGTTGATTTTTGCTATTATTATGCTTTTCATCCTTATTCATTGGGAATTCCTTTATTAAAATAAGCAAAATCACACATTTAATAATTTGCTGGAAAATTACGGGTTTGGATTTGAGAAAAAGGGTATAAAGTATCTGATTTTGCTATTATCGATTTATTAGATGTATTATTGTCTTTTTTTGGGTGAAATTTTTGTTCTTGATTGGTTATGAAAAACTTATGTCCTATTTACGTTTGTGGTTTCATTATTGTCTTCTTCTATTTATTTTTTCTTCTTCGTACAAAACCACTACACAGAGTAGATGTGTGATTGAGTAAACCGCTACTCAACTTAGCAGTTTCCAACTAAGGCAATTTAAAAAAATTATTTTTGCATCATTTATCTTATGTGGACGGTAGCACCGGAAATAATTTTAGACTTGGCATCCACGTAGGATAGAATGGTGATCAGAATCGAACTATATTTTTGCACCATTCCATCCTACATCCACGTAGGTATTAGAAGTATATGTTTTTCAAATGACTACTAATCGTATGTTTAGCTTTCGTCATCATATTTAATTAAATTTTGATTGTATTTACTGGATCAGTAACAAAAATGGATACAGTCTAAGCTACAAGTGCTTTTCAACTACAACTTTAGAAGTGTATATCAAATTGACTTATCGTCATTTATTTGTTGTTGAAAGATTTTAGTTTGGCTTTAACAAAAAAAAAATTAAAAATAAAGGTTTTAGTTTGGTTAATGTCATGTGAAAAGTAGCATCCGATTTTTCTTAGTAATGTAAGACGATGGCTAATTGGTTCAAGTTAATCTATTACACTACTGCAACTATCACAAAATGTGATGTTTCAGGATTATTTTATAATAGTATAAAATATAATCTCACACATTAATAAATAAAATGATATGGGCATTACCCGGACCAACAACTAGTTTGTAATTAAAAGGCTCGTGAATAGACTCTATAGGCTCATGAATAGGCTCGACATAATTAAGATTAGTTTCTTTTTTACATATTTCAAAATTTTGATGTATAATAAATGACAAGAAAATTTTATAATATTTATGAGGATATGTAATTTTTAACAAAAAGATTTTAATTGAGATATTATAACATTAAAAAGGAATTAAATTCGTTATAATTTTTGAACTCAAGTTGATATTAAATTAAGTTCATGAACTTGAAATTTTTTTACCCTAAATAACTCGAGACTTAGCTTCAACTTATAAGTGCAATTAGGGGTGTGCACCGGTCCAGGATCGGAATCCGAAACAATTCCGGTCCGGTCCGGTAGTGGACCGGTTGGACCGGTTGGACCGGAATCTATATTTTTTTTGAAAAAAAAATCTTTTTTATTTGATTTAAACAAATTTATATATTAAATACATTAACATTTAATAATTTTAAGGGAAAATTTCATAAAACTACCTTTTAAAAATTTTCTTTCAGAAAACTACCTTATATAACAAATTTGTTTCAATATACTACCATTTTACCATAAATGGGGATTAATCACTAATAATTGAGTCACCATAAATTGATATTCTTTCCTCCCCTATCGTTTCTCTCTTCTTTTCTCGCTACTCCATTGGCAGCAACACCTAGGGCGATTGTCATTTATTGATTAGTATTAAATATAAACGTAATATGGTAGTATATTGAAAGGAATATGTTATATAAGGTAGTTTTTTGAAAGAAAATTTTAAAAAGATTGTTTTTTGAAAAAAGTTGGTTATAAAAGGTAGTTTTTTGAAATTTTTCCTAATTTTAATAACAATATTCCTAAAGGTAATAAATAGTATGTTTTTTATTTTCTAACTTTATACCTTTTAAACTTTTTTTAACATATAAATTTTTTTTTTACTAAAAAATCTGAAATTCCGGTCCATCGGTCCGGATCGGAAATTTTCCGGGTTTGGACCGGACCAGACCGGAAACCCGAAATCGGGATTTTCTGTGGACCGAGGATCGGAATCTTCGGTCCGGTCCGGTCCAACCCTGGTCTTTGCACACCCCTAAGTGCAATGATTCAAGGGAAGAAATTACTTATACAAGTTCGGCTCATTATCAGTTATCACCCTTTAACTACTGCATGCCACATCCTAAATAAGTAATAGTAATACATAGGACTCATAGGTTACAAATCTATACTAATATATTAAAAGGTGTTCATCAACAAGGAACAGTGTCACGTGGCGCTATACCTTAGAGTATTGACTTCATGTACTCCACTTACAATAAAAAAATATAAAATGCATGGTATGAGATTTGATCCCATGACCTCGAGCTTATATACTAAAGTCTTAACCACTAAACTAAATAATGTTTGGTGTTATAATTTCAATGTAAAATACTAATAAATGAAAATTATAATTACCCGAGGTATATCTCGGGCCTAAAAACTAGTAATAAATTAAAAAGAGAAGTATAATTATATGGAAAAAGCTGGTGTGTATAAAGACTACGAAACCCACTAGCATTAGCATTTTTAAATAATAATTTTTTTGAGTTACTTTTTTCGGGGGAGGGGGTTATATTTGTTTGTGGATTGTGGTGTCGGTAAACATTTTCCCCATTAGATATTTTTTTTGTTGGTTTGTGACGGATACTATACGTTGTGAACTTGTGATGTTATTGTTGAATAGTGGTGTCAAGTTGAATAGTGGTGTCAAGTTGAATAGTGGTTTCAAACACGTTCTGGGTATACCTACGGCGAATCAGGTCAGATCCGGACATGTCAGGATTCTGACAGTTAGTGCCCAGGTCGTGATTGGTCAGGTTTTGTTCAACTGGGTCGATCACATTTGAATCATGGGATTGTCGGACACGTCGGAGCGTTCCATTTACAAGTCGATCCATTCCCGGGTATGATTGCCCATGTACATTTTTTTCCCGGGTTTGCGCATATCGTAGTTGGGTTTCATGTACGCTTGAGTAGAGTCAAGTGTACTCGGTTGAATCACTAATAACCTTAGTTCGATCATTGTGAAGCATCGGGTCCATTCGCTATTGAACGTCAATTCAACTTATTCGGTTAACTCTTGGTCGGGTCATTTTGATTTTGTTATGGATTTTGTAAACGAATCATATTATTAAAAGTATTAAGATCGATATATATATATATATATATATATATATATATATATATATATATATATATATATATATATATATATATATATATATATATATATATATATATCTGTGTGTGTGTGTGTGTGTGTGTGTGTTTGTGTGCGCGCGCGATAAATATATGGATGATAACGAAAAACTAATAAAAACACTATATTGTTTACCGTGATGTTTAGTGTATTCTCTTAGTCAACTATTATTTCGACTAATCAACTGCGTAAAACCACTCTAATGAGTAAAGGAGTAGAACGACTCTTCATATGTTCTAATATTTTATATTATAACCAACGACAATAATAACGAGTAGACGATCAATTTCAAGCTTTATATAAATGATTTATTATTTTGAGCATTATGATTGATATATAAGTTTGTAAATAGCTATGATGATAATGAGAATAATAATAATAATAAACATAAAGCGATGATGATAATAATAATACAAATAATAATAGTAATAGTAACAATGCTAACAATAGCAATAGTAATACAAATAAGAACAAGAATACTAACAATAACAATAACAATAACAATAACAATAACAATAACAATAACAATAACAATAACAATAACAATAACAATAACAATAACAATAACAATAACAATATAAATACTAATAGTAATAGTAGCAACAATGCTAATTATAACAATAACAGTAACAGACATAACGCGGTATATATGTATTATGTTGTGACTATATATGATAAAGTATAAACAAACTATTGTATCAATATGTTTAATCATTTTAGTATAAAATTGGTATCAAAATAATTGTAAAACCAATATAATACTCTATTGATTATAAATTAGTATAACGACTCTTGATATACTATAACAAATGACAATCATACATTCATATATTTACAACGACGGTTCATATGAGGCCTAAGTGATTATAACGAGGGTTCATATGTTGCACAATAATAATAATAATAATAATAATAATAATAATAAAAAATTATACCCCCAAATCATTCTCCCCTATAAAAGCTAACCATAACTTATTAAAAAGTAAAATCAATAAGTTAACTGTTAACAAGTAACAACCATAGGTAAATTAGTTAACAAGTATAACTATACACCGAGTATCATTTTTGCTCCTTACCTTATAAAGATTCAAGATAAATTTTCAAGTATCTTTTTATATGATTGGTTTATCTATTTTATGATATGAATCTTTGTTATTCCCTAATTAATTTACCGATAAATGAGACAATAAGATCATTGACACGAGCAAATATCGGTTAAATAAATAATATAAATTATGAAAATTTTAATTACTACTATAAATAATTATGATTAATATTGAAAATTGAGTTATAGGGTATGAGATTTGGGGTTTAGTTGTTTTAAATAGTAATTTGGTAGGATTATTTATTTTCTTAAGGCAAAATCCAAAACCATCAAATGGGCAAAATCTAAACCGTTAGATCATCATAATCAAGAGCACACAAGAAAACAACACAAAGCACACAGATAATAGATATTAACCGTTGGATACAAGTCATAAACAAACTGAACCGTTAGATCATCTCCTAACCTATCACCTTCTCCCTCATCTCTCTCCTCCAAAGTCACATTTCCCACCCAAAAAACCTACTAAACTCTAGTTGCTCCCTCCTTCCATCCTCCATTCCTCCTGCCGGCTGCCTCCGCCGGAATTCGGCAACCACCACGACCACGCAGGCCTGCTACTGGCAAAAGACAATGTCATCTCCAAACTCGCCTTCTTCGACATCGCCGACCTCTCTTTACGACCCCTCTTTACCCCTCTCTCGTGATTCGCAGCCCTGATTTTTTTCATTCTTTGCTAGATCTGGGGCTCATTTCATCTTCCCTCTCTCACCCACTCATTTTGCTTCGGTTCCTACAACACCTAATGATGTATCGGCCCCGGGTGTGGTGACTGATGCTTTCTTTAACGGGATTATTGATCAAACTGATGGTGGTTGTGCTGGTGAGATTATACTATTATAGCAGGTCTACTTTCTTGGATGCTCTTAATAACTACCCTCAGTTTGGCACTGTTGGATCCACTGATGATTCTAAGCTTGAAATTGCGGTGTTTTTTGCTTATGTTATTCATGAGACTGGACATTAACGGCCATGGCGTTTTCTTGAATTAACGGCCTACAATTTGCCGACGAGGTGTTGTTGTTATTGTTGTTGTTGTTCGAGGTGTTGAAGTATTTTTGGACTGGACTTGACTTATTGGACTCCAAAGGGGTGAGTCCAAATCCAGTCCGAAAATATTTGGACTCGAAAGTTTGAGTCCGAGTCCAGTCCAAAAAATTTCCAGTCCAGCCCGACAAGTTTGGACTGGACTAGATTGGATTCTGGACTTTTCGTAGTCTGCTTACACCCCTACATATAGTATATATTTAGTAAAAGATAAAATTAACATATTTAAATGATTTTGTACATATAGAACAATAATTAAATTTTAATAATTTTATGGGGTTTAGTCGTCCAAATAAGTTGGTTTGAAAAATTGGATCAAATAAGGCAGATCTTATTTTATCTGATTCAACTAAATTATAGTTGAATTCGGGTCGGTCATAAACAAAAATCAAGTTGAACCAGGTATTTATTGGGTCTAGTCGAGTTTTGGGTTAATATCTGGTTTGGTTACGATCAGGTTTGGGTTTGAATGCAGGTTTGTGTGGTCAGGTCATAATATGATCTTGTCGGGTGCCGGTCAAGTCTGGGTAATCCCAGGTCAGGTTTCGGTCAGGTCTGGGGACTGACCCTCACAGGTCGAACCAGGTTCAAGTCAGGTCGATATCAGGTTGACCCAGCGGTCAGATCTGTTTCTGACACCACTATTGTTTAACCATTTTTTCTTGGCAGGCTCTTATTGGTTAGGGTTACCCTATAGAACTTAGATAGCTCTTTTTTGCCAAAATAAACTTAAAAGAGGAAAAAAGAAAACCTTCGGCAACCCCCGCCCCCCACGGCCCACCCCACGCAGGCAAATATGACACTTCCCGTTGATTAGTGAAGTACTAGTCGTATATGCACGTGATGCGTGCGTCAACAACCTTATGTAGCTATATGCATGAATGAACATATTTTTTTAATCTAAAATTATTTTGGTAGTGATGTAAATTATTGAAGTTATTTTGTAGATGTTATTATCTTTTTATATTGAAGGTGACCGGTTTTTAACTGTTCAATACCGTAACTGAAAAATTTGGTCGATGATTTAATAATTCCTTGTCAGTTGCTTTAGTATAGTTTTTTAACGATTGTAAATGTTAATAAACCATATTGTTTGAACTTTGTTAATACGAAATATTATGTTAGGATATATCGCAAACTTTTTTTTATTTAAGATTCTAATTAATTTTGTGAATTGATTGTGTCAATCTCTTTTGTCAAGTTATTAATGGTGATTGCATATTCCATTTTTGACTTATTCCAAATGAAAAATTGCATATATTCTCATTTTTGTAATTTTTTTATAAAAAGAAAACATTGTTTTAAATTATTAGAGGGTATTCTAGTCATTTCAAAGGGGGACACCACCTCCTCCCTTGGCTTATATAACAGAGATTGTAGTAATAACCTATGTTGCTCGCACCTTCATTTTACCTCAAGTACCCGTGTCGAATCCTCGACACTCGGACATAAGTGAGACACTTGAACACATCATTTTGGGCCAAATTTTTTTAAAAAATCCACAAAATAGCCGAGTCGGACACGTTCCCATATGGAACATGGGTCCCCGAGTCTGAGTACCACATGTAATAACTACTAAAGGTTTTTTTTATATAAAAAAAACTAATAACAAAAGAGGAAAAAAGAGAGGAAAAGTCTATGGCTCCACACCCTGATCTTAGCTGTGATAGGCATCTATCTGATGATATATTTAAAGACTTCATCGGACGTGATTGATACCAAACTGCAAGTAAAATGGTATCATTTGCTAGGCAGATTGGTATCATTTGAGTATACAGTGTTATTGTTGTATGTATATTTGGTATTTAATCTAGTACAAATTTTTCGAACACTATTTAATACCATTTACTCACTTTTTAGTACTCCTTTCGTATTTTTTTAGTTTGCATGTTTTGACTGTGCGCATTTGTCAATGCCCTTTATTGATCTTAAATATCATTCATCACATATTAGTAAAAGTTATAATGATTGAATATTAATAAAGTACTCAATGAGATGAATCAAACAAGAACCTCCATGATTATTATGGCAAAATTGGCCTCAACACCCTGAACTATAGCTCGGGTGCACCCAAGCTATAATACAGGGTGTTGAGGTCAATTTTGCCTATTTTATTATATATATTAAGAAGAATTTAGAAGATTTTCTCCAATTGTGAACAGTGTCAAGATTCCAATGAGCAAACTAAAAACATACAGAAAAAGTACCAATTAAACACTTCTTAATATCAATTCAACCTTATTTTTAAAAATGGTATCGTTTTAACACAGAAATAGTACCATTTTAACACAAAAATGGTACCAACATAACCACGTATTGGTATATGATGGTAGTTGCCTAGCTGGTGATGTATCTTACCTATAGTTACCAAGATTATTCTTCCTCATGACCCCATCCCCCCACACACGGGCCCAATAAGAAAATATATTAAAAAGGATAATTTTTTTTTTGACAATGGATAGATAAACAAATTAACAAGACTACTCACTCGTGAACCTTGCTTTGACAGCAATCAAGTGAGCTTTAATGACTTTACTTCTACTGACATGTAAAATATTAAAACTAGTTAAGTTGTCTAATAAACTTCTAATATAAAGCAGGATTTTCTTAATTGAGGTTGGAGCTGCTTCAGGGGAGCATAGACCCACGACTAGTGATTTACAATCCGTCCAAACTTCAATGTCCTCTTTATGGATTCTGAGCAACAAGGCTTGGGCTTCCGCTTGTAGGCTCGACATTGCTTGTATTCTATTACCCCCGCGCCTTGTTTCCCTTCCATTTTCCATTAGAACCCAACCATGCGCAGCCCTCCAAGTTGTGTGCCCGTCCTTACTATTTTCCTTTCATGCCCCATCAATTATCAAGCACCATTTACTGGTTGTATTTGTCCAATTTTTTGCATATTTGGCTTGGCTTTCAACTTTCCACTTGGTTTTGATTGTGCATTCCTTCGTGTTGAAGTCTAAATTGTCCTCAAAACTGGTTCTCCATCTCTGTTTCCACGCTTCAATATGTTTCATGGTAAAATTTGGATTCATTGATTTTGACTCTTGAAAAATTAGCTTATTCCTTGTAATCCAAATATTCCATAGGATATTAATGTAGTCCGATACCAGCCCTGTTGCATCTTCTTCCATATTCATCAAGAACCACTGCCATTGTCTCGACCACTTGGCTATACTGCAATCTTGCGGGTAATTAGCAACAATTCCCAATGTTGATGATTTCCAAATGTGCATTGCAAAGTCGCATTCTTTGAAAATATGAGTATCAGATTCCTCGTGATTCCCACAGAGTGGGCAAGGTCTCTCACTTAGGATTTTCCTCTTCCTAAGGTTTACTTTGGTGGCTAACGTACCATGATATAGCTTCCAATAGAAAAATTTCCATTTTGGCCAAATTTTTTGTTTCCAGAATTTATTCCAGAATTTAGAACCTACTCTACTCCTATCTTCCAATTCTTGTCTAGTCCAGTACCCTGACTTAACTGTGTACTGTCCATCCTTGGTTTTGAGCCATGTTACTTCATCAGTCTCTTCCTCATCGGGGATGTAAGTTGCAGTAATAGCCTGAACAGCTTGATGATCGAACCAGCTCTCAAGCTTAGCTTCATCCCACTTTCTATTTGCTGTGATCAACTCTGCAACCCATATTAGACGTTCCACTCTCTGATCCAGCGAGTTATCCTTGAAGCATACCTTAACCCTCGAGTTTGTCCAATTATCTTCAAGGATTTGGGTTGTTTTCCCATTTCCTATCACTCTTCCCACCTCTTTATTCATCAATACTGTGGATTTCATTATACTCCTACTCCCTCCACGTGCAAGTTTTCGGGATGTTTCCTTTCAAGCTTTTAGCGAACCAATTTTCAGAGTATTTGGCTTTGAAAACCCTGCTTATTAGAAGGCTCTGTTTCGTTTCCATTCGCCAAGCTTATTTGAACAAAAGGGCTTTGTTCAAAGTGTGCAAGTTCCTAAGCCCCAATCCCCCACATGATTTATGGTTCTCAAGCAAAGATCTCTTTTTCCAGTAGATCGGTTTCCTATCGTAGCTTGAAGCCCACCAAAATCTTAATAATAAGGAAGAAACTTTTTTCAAAACATTTTTTGGGAATTGAAAGATAGCCATGGTATGTGAGGCATAGGCAATAAGGATGCTATTTATCAATAACAGTTTTCCCGCTTGGTTCAGGTTTTTGAATCTCCATGTTGAAATGGTGTTAGCAATTTTGGAGGGAAGGCTATTGAAAACTTTAGTAGAACACCCATCTACATCCATTGGACAACCTAAGTATGTTCCGAATTTATCTTTATTGTTTAGACCCAATCTCTTACTAAGGAGTCTAATAAATATTGGGGGGTATTTTCTTGCGAAAACTCGTGAAAGATTTTTGGGTATTCACCATCTCTCCTGAAAGTTTGCAAAACTGCTCAAGAGTTTTCTTTAGATTCCAGCAATTATCCATTGTGCCCTTCATGAAAAAGAGTGCATCATCAGTAAATAACATATGGGAGACCTGTGGTGCATTCCTTGCCACCTTGAGCCCTCTAATGGTACCTTCCTGCTGTTTCTTGATTAAGTTTCTAGATAACGATTCCATGCACAATATAAAGATATACGGTGAAAGAGGATCTCCTTGTCTTAGGCCGGCTTTAGGGATAATTTTCCATGATGGTTCCCCATTCACTAAGGCCGGGCGGGGAAGGAGGTGGGGGGGCCGCGGCGGAGGGGGAGGGGGCTGGGCGCGGGGGGGGAGAGAGGGTGGGGGGCTGCGGCGGTGGAGGGGAGGGGAGGGGGGGTGGGGCTGGGCCGGGGGGGGAGAGGGTGGGGGGCTGCGGCGGTGGAGGGGGAGGGGGGGGGGGGTGGGGGGGAGGAGGGGTGGGGGGGGGGAGGGGGGGGGAGGGTGGGTTAGGGTTAGGGTTAATGTTAGGGTTAGGATTAGGGTTAGGGTTAGAATTTAGGTGATTAGGAGTTAGGGTTAGGGTTAATAATGACAAAATGGTAAATAAAGCAAAAGTCAAGTTAACGTCCGTCAGAAAAAGTGTATTTGGTGAACGTTTTCAGAAACTCAGGGGTATATGGTGAATATCTGAAACATTGAGGGTATATGGTGAATTTCGTGATTTGTCGGGGGTATTTGGTGAAAAAACCGTAATAATTAACTTTGCAAGATTCAAATTTCCCCCTACAAGATCTCTGAGTGATTTGTGCTAAATTAGTACAAGTAGTATTGGCTTGGAAGATAAGCAAAACATCATTCGTGAAAAAAGATGGGAAATCTTTGGAGATCTTCTTTAGAGGCTAATACCCTTAAAGAGTTTAAGATCCTAGCCCAAAGTAAGCATTCTGGAGAAAATATCCATACAATAAAATAGAAATAAATGAGGAGATAGGGGGTCACCTTACCTGAGACCACATGAAAGCTTAAAGCTTTAAGATAATTTCCCATTTAATAGCATGGAATAGGAAATAGTTGAGACACAATGGAAATTGAGATGTATCCAATGGTCAGGGAAACCAGAATTCTGGAGCACTTTAATTAAGAACTTCCAATGCACTCTATCATGTGCCTTATTCATATCAATTTTGACCATCACAAAGGAGGTTTTCCCTTTCATATGGTTGTTAATGAAGTGTATGAGTACATGGGTCAGAAGAGTATTATCACTCATCAACCTCCTCGGTGTTGAGCATCTGAAATCAAATATGGAAGCTCATTTTGTACTCGTGCTGCCAAACATTTGGAAACACACTAATAATATAGGCTTATATATATGTTATGTTGTACTCCCTCCGTCCCTAAATAGAGTGCCTATTTTTCCATTTATGTTTGTCCCAAATAGATTTCTCATTTCCTTATTTTGTATGTGTCCACCAATTAAAATATTGTTTTGCTTTCAACTTTTATAATTTCACCCACTTTCCCATATGGCCCACATTGTATCTCCTTAATAAACAATTCATAAAAAGTGTGCAAACTTTTATATTTAATTATGTTTTAATACAACTAAGGTCCTACACATGATTTCTTCTTAATACTTGTGCCTAAAAGAAATGGACACTCTATTTAGGGACGGAGAGAGTATGTATTAGTATAAATGAGTGGTAGTGATTTTAAAAAAATTTAGTCAACCTTGGTATTTAAATAAAATTTTAGACAACCTAAATATTTATTTAAAAAAAAATGCCGAAGTATAGTATTATTGACATATTTTCCTATGAAATTACATGAGAGCAAACTAACGCTATATGGTACAATGGTATAATCTCCGTACGATCTCGATTTATGACTAATAGGCTGAGAAGTCGGATCTAATACCGATTCCTCCCTCATAGGCGTAGCTTAGTCAACAAAGATAGCTATGCGTCAATTTATGCATGGAGTAAATAATGTCGAGATTTTGTCGACAGGGCCTGGTCAACAAAATAGTCGAAGTATATTTATGCATGCATGAAGTATAATCGTATATCCCCTCAAAAAAAAAAGTATAATCGTATATAATAATGTATTAATTTTGTGGTAAGGGCCTGCAATTAGGAGAAATATTCAGATAATTAGGTGAAGCCGTGAATGCGTTATTCAGATTTGTTTGCCTTTGAAAAGAGGTGACTAATGAGTAATGATCAGGCATTGTTCTCGTTTCTAAAAAGAATTAAATTTAGTGAAATAAGTTTAATAATTTTAGCAAGTGAAAAAAAACCAGTTTTTACTCATTAACTTCTAATGAGTTTCGTACAAATATGCAACTAATCAATTTTTTATAATTTTTTTTATCATTTTTCTTTAATTGATCGACGGTTTATCGTTTTAAGATTGCCTTGCTTAAGACTTCGCCATATGCAGATATGCTTAATTACCCCCAGGCCCCAAGCAATCAAGCATCTCCTTTCTGAAAAGTCAATTGATCATAATGTCTAGCTAAGTAGCTGACTCTGGCCTCACGTTTGTGGAAGCCAAAATAGTAGTCTGGTTGACTTTTAGAAAGAGATTAGTTTCAGTAAAGGAAATCATTTGCATCATTACTATTTTTCTATAAAAGATTTTAATTTTTCTATCTCTGATGTTTTTTTGAAGGAACTATTTCTGATGTTTTGATTTCTCTTTGACAATAAAAACAATCTTAATCAAGCCTTTTATAGTGGAGTTTACAAGTACACGAGATTAAAAGTTTGAATGCGTCTTGGATGTAACATGTTACACTATAACTTATTGTGTAATAAAACCTTATATGTACATATTGATACAGACTTCAACAATAATAACATGAACTACACAAATAATGACATGAATTATTTGACGTCTTTTGAGTTTTTTTTTTTACAAAATAAGTGGTGGTTTATAGGTTGTTACACCAAAAGTTATGGTGTAACAGATACACCCAAGAATTTCTGTAAAAGTTTATATCAATCTTGTGTTTCAATAGCAATAACTGGCCGCCATCACCCTAATTAACTCCACTTAGCTTGTTTTGTAGGCGATAACCTACCCTATAATTTATCTCTCCACCTTTGAGTTTCTCTCTCTCACTTCTAAACATTTTTTTAAGTGAAAATTCATTTATTAAAATGAAGTCATACAACATCTATGATATAAGTTGGAAACTAAAAAATACAAATCTAATTGAATATAACTTAATTCTAAGCTGGCAAAACCACGACCGTTGAGCAGAAATTACCCATCTAAACAACCTATTTCACATCGTTGTCCGATGCAGTATTTTACGAGGGGGTCTAACAATTTGATGTATTTTTGATATAGAACTAGAGTTAATTCAGTCGATTGTACACGAAGTATTGACCACTGTTGCAATCCCGCACATAATCCTATCAACCTTCAACTGGAGCAAGGATCCCCCCGCTAAAACACAAAGAAACCAAACTAATACACCCACCGTGAAGGGGGTGACTACAAAATCCATAAAGGGTACTAGAGCCATCACATATATGGGACTTATTGAAAACAACGAAATAGCAAAAAAAAAGTAAGAAAACAAACTAGAAACTGCAAAAAGGAGAGAAAAAGGGGTTTATCATGGAAGAAAGCATCAATGGCAGCCCCTCTAGAGGGTTTTATGTGAAAACAGGATAGAGAGAGGAGAGGAGAGGGGATAACATCTAGGTTTTCTTTCTCTAAAGTTGAGTTTATGTCACTTCTAAAATTCAACCTTGGTTCTTTTCCACTACCTACTCTGGCTATATATACACTAGTGGAATAAAGTTCAACCGCTGCGGTCAAAACCGGGCTTACCGCTGCGGTTTTTCGCCGCAACGGTTGGACTAGCAGCGGTAGCCAAATTTTAGCTGCTGCGGTCAAAACCGCAGCGGTTAATCTATTAACTGCTGCGGTTCTGCCCCAAAACCGCAGCGGTTAATGATTAACTGCTGCGGTTTTGGGTGAAAACCGCAGCGGTTAACCAACCCAAAAACCAAAAAAAAAAAAATTTTTTTTTTTATATTTTTTCATTTTTAATCAATACAAAATCAATAATATATATCAATAATCATTTTATTAAGCATATTATGCTCAATTGAAGTATAAGTATAAATAATTAGATACATAAGAATATTAACAATTATAATCTAGCCAAGTCTACATATATTACATGGATGTCTGCATTTTCCATCAAGAATTGGAATGATCAGTACTCACATGCTCATCTGCAACCTGTGCCATTTCCAGAAGCTGCATCACAAGAAAGACAAATTATCTTTCATCAGCACTAATTTTAACATTGCCCCAACAATACAGCAAAAAAAGCAACAAATTTCACAAAGACCGACAACATTATACTTAAAATGGCTAGCAAGCTTATTCAAAACATGGCACTAACATTAAAATTAAACAAAGACGGCTTCCCCCCACCCCCCGCATTGCCCCCAAGACCGCCCCCACCCCCGCACCGCCCCCCCCCCCCCGCACCGCCCCCACCCCCACCGCACCGCCCTGCCCCACCACCCACCGCACCGCCCCCACCCCCCTGCACTCCCCTGCGTAGCCCCCACCCCCCAAAGACTACCCCCCCCCCTGCGTTGCCCCAAAGACGCCCCCCACCCCCACCGCATTCCCCCATCCCCACTTGCATTCCCCCATCCCCCCGCACCCCCCCCCCCCGCAGCCCCGCACTCGCCCTCCACCCTCACCGCACCGCCCTACCACCCACCGCACCGCCCCCCCACCCCTACCGCACCGCCCCCACCCCCACCGCACCGCCACCCACGCCCACCGCCCCCACTACCCACCGCACTACCCCCATCCCCCCGCACCGCCCTCCACCCCCTGCGTTGCCCCCCCCCCAAGACTTGCCCCCCCCCTGCGTTGCCCCCAAGACGCTTGCCCCACCCCCTGCGTTGCCCCCAAAGACGCCCCCACCCCCCCCACGCCCCACCACCCACCCACCGCACCCCCGCCCCCACCCCCCGCACCCCCCCCCCCCTGCGTTATTATTTAGAAGTTGATAAAATTCAATTATTCCCGATGTGCGGCATTCTCTCGGCAACGTTTGGCGATTTTCCTCATCACATAAAGCCACTAAAATAATGTTCGGCAAATACAAAAGGAAGATCAAGACATGACGAAAACCAAGACAATCCATAAAGAGATAAATGATTCCATCAAACAAGCAATAAATGATTCTATTTACTTGGACAACAAACTGAATACAGGTTTGATTTGAGGTTCTTATATCAAAGATGCTCTTATTGTATTAAAAGCAAGGAAGTACTAATTACGAATAAGCTTACTATGAAAATATAATGCGAAGTGCCATTGTCTATCTAATCAATGGATAACATTCTACTACACTAACTAGACAATACAAGAGGCATCCATGACAAGTTAGGACCTTGTACTTTAGAGTCTTAAGAGTTCCAAATTAAGTAGGACTAAGATATACCACATTATTCTATAAAAAAGAAGAAGATATATCACATAATAGCTTTTGTAAGCAGCACAAGCAAGTCTAGGTCCTATGGCTTGGGAGTGCACACACAATTTTTACTAGAAGATTATAAAGTATCTCAGTACATGGCATCTGAAACGCAATTATAGATTTGAGTATTGAGCTATTAACTAATATTCCAATTTTTGAATACGAATTCAAAATTTCATCTCAAACACCTATAATTATGAACTAGAACAATTAATCAAAGGGAAAAGCACTATCATAATACCAATATATGAACCTAATCAATAACTAAAATTGTTCTAATCACAAATGGTGATTCAAAATTGAAGCAGGATTTCTCTAGAGCTTGAATTTGTGTGCCAAATTGCAAAACTAAGTCCAATTCATTAAAGATTGACGAAGTAAACAGGTTAATCAAGATGATCCAACCACTAACCAGAATGAAATACAAGCATTCACCCTCACAAATCAATTTTAACTTACATTGTAAAACAAAATGTAACTTACATTGTAAAACAAAATGCCGACATGCACAAACAACAGAAACAACATCGCAATGCCTAAAAATGTACCTTACGAGCTGCTAATTTTGACTGATTTTCACTCTTAGCTCCAGTGCAAACCTATGTTGATTAGGTAACCAGAAACAATGAGCAAGCATCAATGCATATTGAGCCATAGAAACTCAGCAAAAATGAGCAATACTAAAGAGTAAGAAGTTCAAACAACACTAATTGAATTTTAAACTTAATGCTCAAAGAGTAGAAAGATAGACATGTTGGCAGTGAGTAGCTAGTCTATATAACAACCCAGGGCATGCATTGTTATAAAACAACAATACAAACATTTATAGTGGTCGAAAGAAAAAAATATTGGATTGCAAGCTCCTGGAACGTCCTAGAAAGAAATAACAAACTAAATGGGAAATTGGACAGAGAACTACAATGTGGGGCACAGGACAGCAAGCATTGGTCAGTTTTGTAGCTTACCTAAGCACTAGTCGCGATACGAGCTCCAGCTTTCTCTGCAGCATGGTTAATGGATAAGGATACAGAGCCCATTCCCCCTTCGACATACCTGCAAATACAGTATAAAACATAATTGGCAGAAATACATCTCCTCATGGCCAAGATGATTAAATTTGCTTCACATCTAAAGCAAGAACTAAGAAGACAAAGGTTCCCACAAATTAAGCTTCCACCGCTCTTGCAAATCATTGGTCATATCATAAAACATTACAAGAACCAGATTCCGTGACGCTACTTCATGCAAATATATCCAGAGTATAGGCTTTTGATGTGAGGATGATAATAGTTACTTCAACGAAGTAGTCGCCTCAATCCCTCAATTACGTACCTAAGAGAAATACCGAGCCGGGTATCGACGGAGTAGTCGCCTCCAAAAATCGATCCTATGCGAAAACCAAGAGACACACGGGGCACTCTCTTTGACCATTGTAACCAAAAGACACAACTTACTCTTATCGGCAATTGACCGTAACGACGTAACTTCCTTAAATCATAGGCAAATGTCTCATACTTTCCATTTATTTTAACCTATATTCATGACTTTACAACCGATTTTAGACTCAACAATATCATTTAAACAAAAAACCAAGAGCAACCACAACGACCAAGAGGAGCAACTACTACGGTAATAACAACAACCATAATAGAACAACAACAACAACTAACAACAACAACCAACAACAACAACCAACAACAACAACAACAATATAACACAGCAACAATAACCCCAACAACTACAACTCATTAACAAGGGCAGCAATAACAACAAGAGAACAACAACAACCAACAACTCTCAACTAGCGGGAAAGTACCTCCGTTACTTTGCGAACCACCAACCAAGTGAGAAATCAGTATAAAAAAAAGCCTTAACGTAAAAGCAACCCCGCTTGCTAATCTAAAGCCTTTATAATCACTACCAAAGAATCATCCCTCTTAATTTAGTTTTACAAGTACAAATTACTCCTCAACCATCATCATCAATGCTCATCTAAGCACCCAAACCATATTTAATTAGGTAAAAACCCGAAATCAGCTTCCTACAAGCACCCAAACCATATTTAAATTAGGTAAAAACCCAAACCATCATCATCAATGCTCATCTAAGCACCCACTGCACTACCCCAACCCCCTTGCACTGCCCCCACCCACCGCACCGCCCCCCCCCCCCCCGCACCGCCCCCACCCACCGCACCGCCCCCCCCGCCCCGCCCCCCCACCCACCGCACCGCCCCCCCCCGCACTGCCCCCACCCCCTGCGTTGCCTCCACCCCCCCTTTCACCGCCACCCACCCCCACCGATGTTCCCGTGCTAACCGATTGTTTTTAAGGACAATTAATGCATCGATATATCCATTTCAACAAAAGCTCGGTGGGGCGTAACTTCTACCATTTCTAGCTGCTAATTATGGCAATTTGAAAGCAGCAACAGCAACCGAACAGAGCACTATTTTTCTTTTATTTATTTATGCAGAAAATTAACCTCAGCACAGTGGAATTTTAAGAAAGGAGACAAAGAGGTAAATCAAGAGCATTAATTTATCATGGCTTTACAATTAACTAATTAGAAGCAAATCTAAACCCTATCAAATCAAACAAATAACCCTTAATCATCAATTTCACATTAAAATCAATGAAATTCATCAAATTTCACATAAAATCACCTTAAAAAATCTAGAATTTCTCAAAGGAGAAGGGGCTGGAGGTGGTTTGGTGTGCGATCTTCTTCGAGAAGCTTCCGCACCGCATCGGCGTCGTTTCGAGAAGCTTTCTCCTTCTCCTTTCTTCGCCTGATCTGGTGGCTATTCGTGGCAGTTCGTGGATCAGAGAGAGAGAAGCGACCGCGATGAGAGAGAGAGTTGTTTCCGATCTCACGAACCGTAGTGGTGGTTCAGAGAGATAGAAGGGAGGAGTGGTGGGTGATTTGTGGGTGATTCGTGAGGGTTGAGGAGAGAAGTGAGGGGATGAGAGAGGGAGAAAAAATCGACTGGGGTTCAAGATCAGATATGGGCTTTCTTCGTTTAGTGGACTTCATCTCCGTGTCTTATTAACCGCTGCGGTTCGGTTAATAGAGAACCGCAGCGGTTTTCTGTTAACCGTTGCGGTTTTCTGAGAACCGCAGCGGTTTATGTTCCTAATTTTCCCACCCAAAATTTCGAGGATTTACCGCTACGGTTCTCTTAAGGACCGCAGCGGTTGTGTTGTGACATATAGCTTTTTTTCCACTAGTGATATATATATATATACATATACATATATATATATATACATATACATATATATATATACAGGATAAGGCCAAGGATCTGGGGATTTTAACAGAGTTTTAACAGATAAGCTTTAAAACTTAAGGCGGTTGAACTGGCCATGGTTTTACAGATAAGATTTACAAAGAGTCTTGTATGAAACTTGATACTTAAAGAGTGTTACAATTTTTTGTGAGAGAAAGAGAGAGAGAGAGAGAGATTTTAATTTGGAGGAGCTTGTGTTGCTGGATAATGGGGTGTAGTTATATTTGTTCCTTATAAAACTTGTTCTTTTGTTATCAGTACTTTCCAGTCTGATTTCTGGTTTATGTCCTATTTGTTACTCTGCTCGTTTTAACGTTTGTAGAGGCAGTAAGTCCCGTGTGAGGCAGTCAGACCATAAGGCTACAGTTACCTAAACGGCGGGTAGGTTATAGGGCTTATTTCTGGTTTAAATTCTGGACTAAGTTCTGGTTCTTAATTATGAGTTCTATTTGGAACAGAGGAACTCCATCATCTTCTCGTGATAGTAGTAAAGCCAATAAGCTGGTTAAAAATGAAACCTTTACTATAGAAAACCTTGAGCAAAGCATTGACAATTGGGAATTACCCAAAGTTAATAAATACCAGATTTATTAAATGAGTAGATATAATATTTTTAAAACTGATTATGTTATCAAAATCCAAGAACGAGATATCCATTTAACAAAACCTATTGATACTATTAAATTATTTTCAGCAAAAACTTTGCAAAAACATGTCGAAAAAGGTTATCGATATATTCATATAGGCTTGGTTCAAGTTGGTTTAAAACCTCTTACAAAAGAAGGATTAAATTCTTCTGTCCTTGTTGCCCTTAGAGATGGACGATTTAAAGACTTTAATGATTCCTTACTAGGAACTATAGAGTCAAGCTTATGCATGAGTCCAGTCTCTTTTGATTATTATCCAAATTTCAGTGTCTCTTTAAGTGATAAGAATATCTTATCTTCCCTTCTTTTACAAATTAAAACACATAACTATAAAATGTTTGATGGTTCTATTCCAGTAGCTTTGATCTATAAAGTCCATTACAAAGCCATGATGTCTGCTTTTAATACTAGAAATATACAGCATAGTAAAAAGGGAGAAACTCTCCTACTCCAAACCGACCTTTCAAGATCAAACATAAGAATCCCTTTACGACAAATTACCTTCCCTGTAGGCGATCATTAGGTAGAGGCCTCTCCTCTTAAGAAACCTCAGGAAGAAGCCACGGCAAATCTTAAAAATATTGTCTTACAAAACAATTTTATTAATATCAGTCTTAACACTCTAGGAAAGCAGCTTACTAGAATTGAGAAACAAAGCCTTAAAACAGAGACAAGTTTAGTCTCCACTTCCTTAGAGAAAAGCCTCCGAGATCCAATTTTTAAACCCTATCAGATTTCGCAGAAAGCTCAAAAGGAAGTTACAACTTCAAGAACTGAATTTCTTCAAGCTATTAGAGACCAAATTAGCAGGGTTGAACCTTCTACTTCAAAAATAGTTGAGGAAGAAACAGTCCAGAATAACACTGTTAGTGTCCTAGATTTAAGTGACAACACTGATCCGGAAACTAGCCCCAAAACACCTGAATTAGCTAAACTATTTTGGCAACATACTGGCCCTCTCGATATTATTCCTTTAAGGTCTAGTGAATCCCAAATCGGAAGTCAGCCTAACACAATTGTTCAACCAAAATATAATGCCTCTTCCATCTACGAATGGAATATTGATGGTATGAGTGAACACCAGATTTTAAACCTTTTACAGCAAATGACGATGGCTTCAAATGCTTACAAAACCCAATCTGGTACATCAGATAAAACGGTTGCAGAACTCCTTATTGCAGGCTTCTCTGGCCAGCTAAAAGGATGGTGGAATTTCTATCTCACCAAAGAACAGCAGCTGGACATCTTGAATGCAATTCAGACAACTGAAGATGGGGTTCCCATTCTTAACCTAAATGGAGAACCAATTCAAGATTCTGTCTCGACCCTAATATTTACCTTATCACTTCATTTCATTGGAGATTCCTCCCATCTCAGAGACAAAAATGCAGATCTTTTGTCTAACCTAAGATGCAAAAAACTTAGTGATTTCCAGTAGTACAAAAATACTTTCCTAACCATGGTTATGCTTAGAGAAGATTCTAATCAACCCTTTTGGAAAGAAAAATTCCTAGCAGGTCTTCCAACCATATTAGGAGAGAAGGTCAGAAACAGAATCCGTGAGGATTTTGGAGAACATATAATCCCTTACGATAGGCTAACCTACGGTGAGTTGGTTAGTGTAACCTCTAAACAAGGCCTTCAAATATATATGTCAAGATTTGAAGCTCCAAAAACACCTAAAAAGAGAGTTAAAAGAGACTAAAAAGGAATTAGGTTTCTTCTGCCAACAATTTGATGTCTCTTCCCCTCAGACAAACACTTGTAAAGGGAACTGTAGCAAGATGACCCATTACCAAAAACCCTATAAAACTCGTAAGTTCTATAAGAAGTTTGAAAAAGTCTTCCATAAAAAACCCTTTGAGCAACGAAAATGGAAGCCCCATAGGAAACACCAACAGACCACCACAAAACCCGACTTAAAAAACATAACTTGTTTTAAGTGTGGCAAAAAAGGTCATACGGCTAGATTTTGTAGAATGTCCAATAAAATCCAGAACCTTGACCTAGATGATGAAACTCTAGGAAGGATTTCAGCTCTTTTAATCGAGTCTTCTGATGAGGAAACCGAATCTTATGATTCAGTTGAGAATTATGGCCCTCAGAATGATGATATAGATTCTTCATCTTCAGCTAATGATGAGGATTGTACCCTAAACGTTCTCACCAAAGAACAAAACCTCATCTTAGATGTTATTCAGGATATTAACAATCCTGATTTACAAAGACTGTATCTTGAGCGTCTTCGTAAATCCCTTGAAGAAAGTCCTAAAGAAAAGGACCCTAACCTCCCTTCTTCAAGCACTGAACCATACAACCTCACTTCTATTTTAGAAAAGAGAAGTTCTAGAAAAAAGCCAGAAAGAACCATACAGGACCTTCAGGCTGAAGTTAAAACCATAAAAGTCGACATAAAAAACCTTAAAACAAAGCAGCAGCTTTAAAACTATTTTGCCTTAATTTTTTTAAAAAGTAAGAAGTTTATTTAAATCTAATATCATGCACAATTAATATTGAGTGACACATAAAATAATACAAAAAATATGGGACACACGATTTGGACTCGTGATTTGATCACTAACCAAGGAAGATGACTATCCTTGATCTGGAAACATATTCTAGCTAATATAAGAAATAACTAGTTCAACTGAAAATTCAACTTTTGACAACTAATCTCCAACAACCAACCATTAATACATCACAACTAACAATTATAGTTGTTGACTAGGGCTTTATACAGTAACTCGATCAATAGATTAACATCACAATAGTAATAGTTTCCAAAAATATTACTACTATTTTGGCTGGCCAACCTATATTCTGTTACAATGAAGGATATTTCCTTGAGGTAATCTGTTACAATGAAGGATATTTCCTTGAGATATTACTACAAGGTAGATCTTAGGGTAAATATTACTACAAGGTTAAGGTAGATCTGTTATAATCTACCTTGAGATATTTCCACTTATCTTTCTTTCTTCTTTCTTTTTGATAAACAGATATCTCTACTTATCTTGATCAATATTCTATCTTCGTACCATTGTAAAATTCCGCTTAATTTTTAAATAGAATTATCATTAACTTAAAATGTATATACTACTAGTATGTAATATTGACTGTTCTCCAATTATTGAAACTTGTAGGTCTAATGATTTCAAAACAATCTGGAGGCTTGTGAATTTTGTATGTGCAAAAAATGCCATTCATCAATCATGACCCTTTTCGGTGGAAACAAGCATGTACCTACCATGTTACCAGGCTAATTAATGTCAGGTCATAGAAAGCAGGATTAATTATACGTTACATCACTTAGTTGTATAAATCAAGTTGATAAAATTCGTCCTATTTTTTTAAGTGTCGTCTTAATTTGAATAGTATCAACACTCTTCATTCATTCCACAGTCCACACTCACCATCTTCTCCTCTCCCAAATCCTTCCTTATTCTTTCCTTCACCAACCTAAATTTTTTCGGACCAAGTAAAAACTTACAAGCTAGCGGAAGGAAAATCTTCCTCCACCTAACATGCGCAAGCGGAAGGAAAAATCGCTCTCCCCTAGGTTGAACTAAGAAGCAAGATTTTATAGCCAGAAGTGAATTCTTAATCTATCTATGCCTATATGGAGATTGATTTTCCATTTGCCTTAGGTAGTGCAAATTTCTAGGGCATAAATTTATTTCGTCCACTTTTTACCTCTCTTATTTTTTTCCCTAAAAACTTCACGTAGTGCTTTAGCGAAGCGTATCAAGTATATACTACTATGATACAAGTGTTTGGCTAGAATTAGGAAACTATCACAAAATATTCCTAATAGATATCCAAAGATATTAAATATTGATAGAGTATAAATATTAATCTTGGGCTTCAACCATCAACTTAAGTTTTTGGTTTCTTTTGACATGGTATCAGAGTCAACGTGACACGGAGTTCACGGGTTCAAATCTCACCCACCCCCACCTTTACAAAGTGGAATTAATAAACGCCAGCGGGTATGGTGGGCGTGTGCTACATCCACATTTCAAGCCCAATGGGCTCTCATGTGAGGAGGCGTGATCGAGTATAAATATTAATCTTGGGCTTCAACCATCAGCTTAACCTTTTGGTTGAGTTGGTCCTTTGACAAATATCCTAACACGAAGACAACGACATATATTTGTTATTAACAATTAGATGGTGAGACATGGCATGGATAGGTGGTGGTGGGCGGTAAAGCGGGTTGGTGGATGAGAGAGAAAGTGAGTTAGGGAAGAGTAGATAGAGTGTTTGGCGGGGTCGGGGAAAGTTTATGGCAATCTTTAGCTGCCCACATAATTTGTACTTGGTGTTTAGAAATAGGAAGTAAATTTGAGGTTTGACCAACCAAACTGCTATTTTCTTGTTTCGTAACAAGCAGGATTTCATTCGCTAATTGTACTCGATCTACAAATTTTGAAAAAACCCCTTATCCCAACTTTTTGAAGAGAGGTTTGTAAACCAAACTTACAAATATACAACCTAATTTCCAATTGTAGAAAATTAGATACATAAATATACACTAGTTACTATCGTCTAAATTAATTACCAATCGTTATATATATATATATATATATATATATATATATATATATATATATATATATATATATATATATATATATAAATTCTAAAACAATTACCCAATATAAGAAGTTAATCGTATCAGCTAATATAATCCGTTAAGATTAACACAGAGTATCCCGTAAAAATAAGAGATTAACATAGAGTAATTACCCAACAAGCCATAAATTTTCATGTGGTTCTTCTCCCCTTCCCCGACTCCTCAATTTTTTAATTTCTCTCTTTTATTTGTCGCAAGACATGTGATCTCTCAAGTATGCTATATGAACATTTGTACTTGGACATTTAGAAACCTCTTTTTTATTTATTTTTGGCGACAGAAAGGGGCAAAACCCCAGGACCGGACATGCAGAAATTGGAATCTATTAACTTTGCGGAAAGGCAAAGTCATTTTAATCCACTTATCATATCATATGGTAGTGGTTTACCTTTAATTTCCTGCCATTTAAAGCATTATTTATAATTTATACGTACAATATACGACAAACTATTATTTTAGCAGTATTTGATGAAAAGCATCCTATGATTTATCATAGATTCCTGCAAAAGTATGGTTAAGACCAAGAAGCATTTCTCAGTGTAAGATTGCACATGGACAAATGGGATTTTACGTTGACAGAGGTATTGATGCTATTAAAAGAGTACGCAAGAAATAGCAAAAAAAGGAACACTATGACATATGCATGGGTAAGGGTGAAGAATGAAGATGAGCCTGTTTCTATTTCCTAAGTTGTCATTGTTTATGAACAAATATATATCTTTCATCATGTACCCTTAAAATGTCGATTCTATATATGTTATTGTTATTAAAAAGCTTAAATCACTATATAAACCTACTTTTGTCTTCATTGTGCATCAAAAGTTTATTGGATGTTGGTGAATGGGTATATCTCTGACTTTGAGAATCTAAATGTAGGTATGATTCGAATATCAGTTTAAGATGTAAGATGTCCATTTATCTAATGTTAATTTCGTAAAATTTTAATATTTGGGGCCTAATTGGGAAAAAGCAAATTAAATTAATTATATCGTCTTTTATATAAATAACTAGGTTTCGGACCCGTGCATAATGCACGGGAACTTCTTAGTATAATAAGAATGTTTTTACATCAGCTACATTAGAAACGTATAAATATTTTTTTACGTCTACTTGATTAAAAACTTTGTGTTTAAGATCAGAAATACACATTTATATTAATCATAAAGTTGTTTAGCAGATACATTATACTCATATATTTTGGAAGACATTTTTCAGGGCAACACATAATTTATTAAGAAGCTACTTTCTCCGATCTTATTCTATTGCAACAATGAGATTTTTATATTATTCATTCACCACCCTTTCACTATCTATTGTGATTTTTATGTAAGGAAAAAATATAGTCATGTGGGGTCCAGTTAGATTCGTCTCGATTTATACTTTTGGTGTTTCAAAATTTGTGTAATTTTTACTAAAAAGTAATAAAAGATATTAATAGTTAAAATTGTGTATTGCAAGCGTAAAATCAATTGTTGCAGTAGAAAAAGAACAGAGGAAGTATACCATAGTCAGAAGCAACTACATCATCATAAGCAAAGCCAACAACACCTTAGGAGGAACATCGGAATTCTAGATTTTCTTCCACACTTCCGATACAATAGAACAGCCAACAACATATGTATGGAAATTCTTAAAAAAATTAATAAAGTGATGGTCTGATTTAATAGAATACTTACCAATTTTGGTGTAGCCCTACACAAAGCCATCATCTAAAGTTGAGATGGCTGAGGTAAATTAAGGATCTCAACCGCTTCAAAAGGGATAAAATTTACACGAACGTTGTCTTCATCCCAGTAAACAGTGAGGAGGTCAATTGTCTCAGAATCCCTCTCCACATTACAGTGTTCATTTTTTCCTCGAAATGGCCTTAAAGTATTAGACTTCCCATGTTCTTTCTCATAAATTAGTACTATTAGGCAATTTTTACTTGTGACTGAGAAATGGCGCTACATAAAATTGGCCATGACTGAGAACTGGTATAAGGAGATACAAACCCATTGTGCGATAAGTATTGTCCTTGAATTTTAACACACGGCCAACGAAAACTGCCTTTTCCGAAACCTCATAGGAAATTTTGTTCCATCGTCTGACAGAATGAGTACCGTACGGGGTATGAATACCTTATTCCCCATTGCTACCTTTTACATCTTACAATTTTGATGATATATTGTATCATACCTTATTCCCTATTCCATCTGACGAAATAAGTATCATACGGGATTTCCCACTTTACTTTTCACCTAAATACCTTATTACTCGTTGCTACCTGAAATGACCACAATTTCGATGATATATTGTATCATACCTTATTCCTCGTTCCATATGACGGAATGAGTATTATATAGGGTTTCCCACTTTACTTTCGCTTCTGAAAGACTACGCCAAGTGACTCCAATGGCCCACACCATTAACCCTTACTCATTAATTTCTTCTTACAAATAATTTTAGAATATATATTTCCTCATAAAGGAAATAAGGTTATTAAATGGTATATTATATGTATTTTATTTTAGAGCGTCTTCTAACAACCTATGAATTTTGTTATCATTTCCAACCAAACGGTTCATTAAGACAACTGGAAGAAGATTATAAATGGATCCAACAAAATTTTAGTATTCATTAAGACTAATTTAGAAAATGTTAATGTTGTATAGTAAACAAATATAAATACGCAGTACTTGTATATTGTATGTGTGTTTTATAGGTTCTCTATATGATTTACATTTCAATATTATCTTTTACATCAAAGACAAAAGAAGCTGTCAAAACAAAGTGAATAGGCAAATCAACAACTTTTCCAATTCAATAAGTTCATATGATCTTTTCACAACAGTTTCAATCTCTTATAAACCAACTAAAATTGAATACTTATAAATCCCTCTTTTGACATATAAGCTTGACAATTAACTCATTTTGTTGCTTCACCTTTCTCAATTAGTGTCGTGATGCTCATTAGATTTTTGTCTTTCGTGTCTAATATCTATACGATGTATGGTTTACAAATTGTAACATTACTTTTTATACAAATCCAACAACAGATTAATCATCGCATCGTTATTTAATTAAAATAATATATGATATACAAAGTAAGGAATGAGGTTTTGAATAATATTTTTAATATTTTGGAATATGTCCCCAGCCGTTTATGTACTAATACATCCAAATTACACATTCACCATTTCACCCACATAAATAACCACCTTAGAACTGATATCATCACTCGAAACTAACCCGATCATGGACCTAAACAAAACTAATGACATGTTTGCCATATCTACTTCCCTCAATTTCAAAATAATCGTTTCATAGATAATTGGGAGTCCATTTAAGTGAAGAAATAGAGGAAAATAGGTTCATAGGCAAGTACAAACCCCAACTTTATAATAACTATGTTACCGTGTTATTGTATGTGGCATTAACCCACCATATAGCTATGTCATCTGTTAATCACCCATACCAAAATGATTATTATAGAAATTTTACGAACCAAGTTGTAGAGAAAATGTAAAAACGATATGAGCTTGTAAATGGTAAATGTTCCATTAAAGGTTAAACTTTGAAGTCCTCCCAACACTCCTTTCCTTTTTTTTGGTTGAGAATTTGAGATAATCTTTCTCCCTGATTCTTGTATTCTCGTAACCCAAATCATATACTCCCTCCGTCCCAAAATATAATTCATGTTTCCATTTTGGGAGTCAAATTCTAAAAACTTTGACCAAATATTCTCATTAATGTATACAAAAAAAAAAATACTCATGTGGGATCTTATTAGATTCGCCTTAATGTAAACATTCATAATATCAACTTTTTATATTTTTTACTAATACGAAATAGAAACTATCGTAGGTCAAAGGTACGTATTGGAGACTGTGCAAAAAGAAACCGGAACTATATTTTGAAATAGAGGGAGTATCATATATCATCAAATATAAGCTTGGGCAAAATCAATGATGAAAGAGTAAAGCATTAATTTCACTTTCTCTCTCCTCTTGTTATAGTTGTTGCTCCAACAATTTTTCACTATTGTCGCTGCTTTCCTTGGTCTGGGCTGCTGCCCATGAGCCACTGATGTTGCCACCATCACAGGCATGGTGTTGCACGCCCTTAAGTTGGTGCTGCCAGCGATTGTCCTCTGCTAGTGCTATATCGCCTGCAGCTTTTAGCTCTCCGTTCTTCCTCTTCTGCATTGTGCTGCAAGAACAAAGTTGATTCTTCTTAATTTGATTTATTAAAACATAATTAAACCACATCGAGAAAACTTGTGAATTATTATTAATTAATGCAATTAATAAACATTGAGATTTTGCTTCATTTAAAAAATATGATTTTGATGTATTGACTACTAAAAAACAATTCAAATTTTTTCCTACTATAATAAAGAGTTAACATTATATATAAAGTACAGATCATCTTAAATGGGTCGGAACAAAAATACATATATGAACTTGTTCTTTCCTATAATAAACGAAAATAAATTGAAGATCAATCATCTTATAATAACTAAAATTAAGGTGAACATAATAGTCACTTATACGACTCAATGTTCATCGACCTAATTCTAAAATAATATATAGGTATGTCTAGAAACCAAAACTTAGCAGTACCAATGTATAATAATCTATAAAAAACAGATTCCATGAATTTTTTTTTATTAGACGAAATATTTTACCAATAATTCTATCAACTTTGTAGACGACATCCCCATTGTGTTAGCTATTTTAGAACCATCACCCCCTTTCTTATCTCTTCTAGAACCATCATCTGACGGTTCATATATATACTTATTAAACCATTCTATTCTCAACCATTTTAGGAAAAAGAAACTCATGCTATCCTGTCCTAAAATTTCCAACTATTCCATCTTTAAAATACCAAAACTTCCATTTCAACCAAAATTTAGCTTCCACACCAAAACCGATTCTAATGTACCCTCTCCCAGTGCTCCAAAAAATCATGTCATTAAAAAGATAATCAAATTAAAGACATCAAGTATTTATCTTCTCAAAGTGTTATTCTGCCATGGTTCAACAATGATGGTTTATGAATATCAAAGACGCAATTTTTTGATGTTTAAGTTTAGAGGGTCCTACAAAAAAAGAAGTTTGGATCATTTGCAAAATCGAAATGGAATTGCATGCATGTGAAGGAGATGGATTTAAATGGAGTTCGGTAGAAGTATTTCAATGGGTAATTGCATAGCTTTCGTGCAAATATTATCAGTACATTATGTCATCCTATGCTAATGATTGACTCACTTGATTTCATGTAATAACTAAAAAGAAAATTACTAAACAATATTACCTTGAATTATTTTCGATTTTAGGTGCAAAGAAACTAACCTGCTGGGGTATTCTTCACTGTGCAATGAGAATACTTTTGAAATTTTACCTTTAAATTATGAAACAAATCAGCTTTTAGCTCTCCGTTCATCTCTCTCATCTGATGCTACGCTTGTTAACTTTCTCTTCATTGCCGCACCATTTTTCTCTCTTGATGGTATGTTGTCTTATATACTCTGCTCGTTCATCACTTGCTTTACAATTCCTTCAGCTACTGGTAGCACTAATTGTTTGGGGGATTGATTTTGGGAGTGAATTATTATGATTAACTTACATAACCGGTATATAATACCAAGGTTTATATTTAATTTACTAAAATTAAGGAACCATTTTTTTTTGGATATAATTGATTTACAAATCACTAACATAACCGGTTAAATTTGAAATTGTGTGAGATACTTCTATTTCATTGATTGACAATATTCCCTTTGCTATAATCACGGATTATATTTGATTATAATTGATTTCTTTCCTTTCACATCAATTTGTGAAAAAACGATTAGCAATCAGGCCTAAATCAACAGGATTCACAAGATAGCATTTCAATCAATGACACGTGGCAAGTGATTGAGAGGGGTCGAAAATTCAAGGAGCAATGAGAGGCTTTGAAGAATATGGGGGTGCCACATAGGACGGAAGTTTTCTTGCTTTAATATTATATATGATTGTGATGTAAATAGATTAGACTTTTTAGATTGAAAGTTTTTGGATATGCTATATTTATTTTACGTGATCGATCTCTAATTGTACTAACGTAAATTAAGTGTTTTTGTTAAATGGGGGGTTGGGGTTTGATCAATGTTTCAAGGCAAAAAAAAAGTTGATTCCATTTGAGAATTGTAGGTTCACTTTTGAGCTACAATCCTAATTGCTTAAGGGTAAATGAACTATTTTTTTTTTTATTAGCTTAGATATCTAAATCTGAAGATGGAAATCAGAAAATTTTTAATGGCCAGGATAAATTTTTGATTATTATTGTAAGAAATATTTAGACATGATAATAAGGTTTGAGCTTTTCCCATCAAAGAAAAACAAAGGTTTGAGCTTTTCAATTGTCCTTTACCCCCACCCCACTCAAAATTTCTTAAATAATCAAGAACACATCAAAGCTAGCTTAGATACTAGGATACCAAAGTCCTCCCAAATTTTCTTTAAAATTCAAGAATGCAAAGCTACTTATAGGATACCAAAGCGTACGGGATTCGAGGCATTTTAGGTTTGATTCTATAAGCAATGAATTAACGGAAGTCAAAAACAACACCGGCTCGAACAATATGGAGGCCCTGTGCTAATACTGAAAAATAGGCCCCTATATAAAAGAAATTAAAAGAAACCACCAAAATATGCAAGTAAACCAAATAACAAACATGCATCAAACTAAGTTTTTCTCTTCAAAATCTTTTGATACATTCCAAGAAGAGCTGAATTCAAAAAACTTGCAGAGATTTTGACTATCAGCTTCAAGTCTTTTGTGTTTAAGGAATCTTCTTTTTCAATTTGGAGGCCCCTTTGAAAGTGAGGCTCTGTTCCATGTCCCACTTTGGACATGCTATAGGCCGGGCCTGGTAAAAAATATTGGAACTCTATAGTTGTAAAAGGTTGGCAAATGGTTTCTTTATTTTTCTTTACAAGGCTTTATTGTATTTAGCTAGTTGTTGGCTCGGGCGATGCCCCTAATTATTTATCAATGTGAATTTGAAGTGTTAAATCAAACACTTGAGAAAAGTGGAAAAAAAAAGAGTTATAGGCATTGAATTGTGCTTAGGAAACTAGATGATCTTCGAGTTCTTTTTAAATTTTCTATATAATAAATTATAACATGAATTATTCATCAGTATAACCTCGATATCAAGAGAGTACATATATATAAATATATAATTACTTATAAAAAATATAATACAATCTTCTTTTTAACATAGGTTGATGTGTAAGAATACAACCAATGCAATGAAACGGTGTAGTAGTGTTAATTACGGATGTTATAAAATTTGAAAAGTTTGAAAAGTTGTAATTGTGGGGCTTTTAATTGGGCAGCAGTTACTAAATAATGAAAAGTGGAGGTGGTGTCTTAGCTTGGTACCATGGCCTGAGCTGCTTTTGCGATGACATATGCTGTTGCCAAAAATGCATGTTATTTCCTGCCTCTGGTCTATTAATCCAATTCATAGGGGGTGATGGAAGCTGGCCAACATTTTGGACATGACTGTTTTGTTGATTGGGCATGGATGTCGGCCCAGTATTTTGGTTCCTTGGTCTCATTGTTGCTGGTGGTCTATTCCTAATCTTAGATGTATATAGAATTGTTTTTCCCATAGAAACCAAAAAACTATTGTAGAATAGTTGGTTAGTGTCTTCGTATTTCAAATGAGAGGTTGCCTGTTCGAGTCTTCACACATACATTTATGTTGATTACAATTTGTATCATTTGTTTGGGAGAGGGGAGTACATGTGGCAGCATGGCATTTGGTTGCTTTGGGTATATATATATATATATATATATATATATATAGATTTGCACTAAATATGTGCGTGAAAGAATTCTTTGTGGTCATATAAGTATCTTCTACTTGTAGCATCTCATTCCCACAATTTTTTTTTTTTTTTTTTTGGGCCCCTTTTCGAGAACCCGTGGTAAGATGAATTTCCTCCGCCGCCTTCGCATGGGCCACTCACCCAGGGCCCAACAAGCCCCACACCCCCCTCCCCCCCAACAATATTGAAATTTTGCTTCCACCAAGATTTGAACCTTGGTCTCCCATGTAGGAGATAGGAAACCATACCATTGGACCCAAGGGTCCTTGGTATCTCATTCCCACAATTGCACTTAACATAAATCTCTGCAAAAAACTACTTAACATGTACGGAGTATGTCTTTTTTACGTAGCATTTATTTGGAAGAAAGTTAGTTAATTGAAAGAGTGAAAATGACACTTAAGATTTAGGAAGAAAACTGCCTAATTAGATACTTATACATGCATTGTTGACCTTTTCTTTTCCTCCTACCAAAAAGGGACTAAAAGAAAACTACAATATAAGCTTTAAATATAGAAGAAACCCAAATAGTAAGCACGCTTAGACAAAATATTTCCATCCATCTTCTTTTATTATGGCTGATCAAAGTTTACCAATTTTGGAAACTACTTTCTTTTTATTAGAAGTCATACGATTTTATTCAAGTTATTGTAACTTATTTTAGATCAAATATGTTAAGTTAATATAAGTTTAAATAATTTCGATTAGTTTCAAATAAGTTGTAACACCTTATAAAACAAGATCCAATCAGTCTCCATAAATTCCGGTAAGTTTTAATAAATTTTGTTTTACTCAAATAAGTTAAGATTAGTCAATAAAGAAAAGTCAAAATATTCTTTTTAATTTAACACACCCTTAATATGATATACTGTAAACATATATAAGAGGAGTTATTAGGCTATTACATGTTCAAATTATTCTTATTAATCAAAATATTTATCTTATCTATCATCATCCTAAATTTGTTTGCTAAAAGAGTTTGAGTGTGAGTATTTTTGAACTTATTAGAGTATAATCATGAGATGTCATACCAAGAAACAAAGAGATGCCTATAAACTTGATCCTCAATTTGCCTACTAATTAAAGTAGATATTTAACAATAATGATAATAATAACACAAATCTTGTATAAGACCGTTGGACACTTAAATAACTGTCAGACGAGTCCAATAAGCCCAGTAAAAAAAAAAAGCCCAATGCCCCCCAAAATCTCTACGACTCTACCCCACGCGTTTCCCTAAGATACAATTCAAGTGTTTGAGTACATGAAAATTCACTTGTGAAGGCTGGTTTACTTCTAGTATGTGGAAGATGTACAAATAACTAAAACGATGCAAAAACTTGGGGTTGAGCCTAATCTTCATATTGTATTATGTGTTGATTTATGGTTGTTGCAAGTCCGGAAATGTGGAAAAGGCTGAAGAATTGTTGAATGAGTGGGAATTTAAGTGCATATTGCCTGATCGTTTCACTTATAATACGCTGATTTCTTTGTATATGAATATGAACAAGGGTAAACACTATGAAGCTTTGTCGGTTCAAGATAGGATGTAAAAAGCTAGTGTAGCCCCATATATTGTAACTTATAATTGCCTCTCTTATTTGGATGTATGGATGGTTATGGACTTATGGTATTTTGGTTGATTTTATAGTTTGGGGTTGGGTGTTATGATTTTTTGGTTAATACTTATGATTTTTGAGTTAATAAATATGATTTTCTGCTAGTTAGGATTTTGCGGTTAAAAGTAGCGCCTTTTGAGTATAATTAAGGTTTTAAATTTAGTAGCTATAGTATTTAGGTAAATAGTTACAATTATTAGCTCTATAGTTATGATTCTCGGGTATTAATTATGGTATTTAGACAAATAGTTATACTTTTAGGGTAATAGTTATGTAGCCTTTAGGAGTAGAAAGTTAAAGTTTTATAACTAATTTGTTATGAAATCAGCGTAAATTGTTAGAATTATTTGGTTACTAATTTGGGTTAATAGTTATCAGTTATGTATGGATACTAGTTATTTGTTTAAAAAGTTATGATTTTGGATAATGATAATGGTATTAGAATAAATGATTATAATTATTAGGTTAATGATTTTGAGTTGATAGTTACAATTTTTTTAGCTAGTTATGATATTTGGCTACTTAGTTATGGTATTATTTGGGCAATTACTTCTGATTATTAGGTTAATAGTTATGTTTATTTTATTATATGTTATGGTTTTTAAGTAATAATTTATAATTTCTGTCTTATATATGGTTTTGGATAAAATTATAGTTTTCTGGTTATCAAGTATAGTGCTCAGGTTATTAATGCATATAAGCCAATAGTTATATTTATAAGGTTAATTGTTATGTTATTTTAGTTATTAATAATTGTTTACACAATATTAGTTATAGTTTTCATGCTATTAGTTATAGTGTGTGGGATGATATATGATTTTTTCGATAAACACTATATAGTTATGATTTTCTTGTTATTTGTTATGGTAATCTGGTTAATAGATATTGTTTTTTATTATTAGTCATAGATTTGGATAAAAAAGTTATTCTTGCTTTGGGCTTATGATTATGGTATTTTGGTTGATTATGGTTTTGGGTTGACATATATGGTTTTCTTGTTAATACTTTTGCCTTTTGGGTTAATAGTGATGATTTTCTAATAGTTATGATTTTGGGTTAAAAGTTATGATTTTTCGATTACTAGTTAAGGTTCTCTATTAGTTATCATTTTTGGGGTAAAAGTTAATGCTTTAAGTGAAAAAAGTTAGAAAAGACTGATGAGGTCTTGATTTCTTAGGGTCCGCGTGTTTGAGTCGCGTTTTCGGCCTCATTACATGCGTTTGGGCCTCGTCTGACATTTAACTTAATTGTCAAACGGTCTGACCAAAGACCTACTTTAATAATAATAACAAATAACCCTCTTATCTATGATGAACATTAGGGCTGGCAATCAGGCCGGGTTGGGTCAATTCCAGGTTGACTTGATTTATATTTCAGGTCACTTACCCCTAACCCAAACCGACCTGATTCTAATTTCAGGTCGAAAATCATGACCCAAACCCGACCTTACCGATTTCGGGTTGACCCGAAACCAACCCAAAATGACCTGAAACGAAGTTCAACTATACACGCTAAGTTATGAAAGTATGGGTTAATGACCTGAAATGAAATTTAGGTGATCTAAGAAATGGGCTTAGCCCAATACAAAGAAGAATAACAAAAGATAGATTTATAAGTAATGAAAGTCTGGGTTAATTTCAGGTTGACGCGACCTGAAAATAATCCGACTTCTAAATCAGGTTATTTGGGTTATTTTCAGGTTCAAAAAGTCAACCCGAACCTAACCCATTATATTTTCAGGTCGGGTTGGGTCGACCCAATTTTTATTTCAGGTCGAAAATCTCAACCCAACCCCGGAATATTCAGGTCAGTTTCAGGCCGGGTTATCGGATTGGGTCAACTTTTGCCAGCCCTAATGAACATCGACATATTTTCCATTTGTGGCCCACAGGGAGTACCGACTTCATACAACCTGGGCAAGAATAGGATAAGCTGAGCTGCTATGGGCTAGAGATGAGCAGATCCTTCAGCGTTCAGACCATCGCACCAACAATGTCAACTGTCAACATGACTCAACAATAAGTGCCTTCAATATTTTAAATTGCTAACTACTCCCTCCGTCTTTTAAATGTTGCTACATTTTTCCATTTAGGTGTGTCTCAATTTAGTTGCTACATTTACAAATATTTCCATATATAGTACATAGGTCCCACTACAAGAAAAGTGGTAATTAACGACGGCTAAAAGCCGTCGGTGAGCAAAAGAAAACCGTCGCTAAAATATCAACGACGGCTAGCAGTCGTTGAAATGCAGCCGTTGAAAGGGTGGTCGCTGATATTGGAATCAACGACCGTCAAGCCGTCGGTAAAACTTTCAACGACGGTTCCCTGCTCATCAGCGACCGTTTACAAAAATCGACGTTGCCCACACGCCAACGACTGTTTTAAACAGACGGTAAATTATCGACGGTTTTTAACCGTCGCTGATTCACCGACCGTTGGTAACCGTCGGTGTATCACCGACTGTGATAAACCGTCGTTGATTTCGCTGATTCAACGTCTGTTAAAAACCGTCGCTATTGTATAAAAGCAGTCGTTGATGTGGAAGTCCATGGATGCATAAAGTACCTTACTGCGACTGCCTAGCCGTCGTTGATTTAATGTTTAGCCATCGTTGTTGTTTTAAAATAATATTATTTAGAATATTATTGTTCTTAATAATAATTAAACCTGTACCTGCACAGCTGCATGCTTGTGGACCACACTAAAGCTGTTCCTCCATCGCATTCAATTTTTTCAATTACAAAAATATGCAATTTTGATATATATTACAATTTGCATAGATACTTGTATAATTACATGAAATATATTACAATTATGTACACAAAATAGATCCCGATGTCGGGAAATAAAGTAGAAGTCGGTGTTTACAAAAAATATATATCGACAAAGCTAGAAACTAATAAGCTAGATGCCGATAAATATAGACACTAAATGTCTATAGTTAGACAAACTACCTAGATTAAATATATGTACGCAAAATAGATCCCGGTGTCGAGAAATAAAGTAGAAGTCGGGTTCCAAAAAATATAACCCGACACATCTAGAAACAAAGCGAGATACCGATAAATATTGACACTAAATGCATATAGTTAGACTAACTATATCCAATTATAAGTTAGTTACCTAGTTGCCAAAACCAAAAAAACTACACTATCAAGGGTGTCTCTGTAGCACTACTGTCACCACCAAACCCTGGGTCATCGTCTGGTCTGCGTTGTGGAGGGGGGCCTGGGTTGCAACCTGAGGACATGTGGCCGAAACTAGACATGTTCCTCATCATTTCCTCAACGATGGCCCGACTTGACGCTTCCACCCGTGCTGCGACCATTGCCTCCACCTCTTCCATCCGCGCAACGACCTTTGCCTCCACCTGCGCCTCAATCTGATAAAAAATGGACGGCTCATATGGTTGTGAAGAGCCGCCATCTCCTCGCCCTGATGAAGAGTTGTAGTACAAATGATCTCCCTGACCCAACCCCTGAACTTTTCCTCTGTTCCTCCCCCCAACTGTCTCCCAATACAACAGATCAGGGTTCGACTGTGACCCCTGAGTGGTACAATGATCCAGCTTCTTATTGTATGTCTCCTGCATTTGGTTAAATATACTCATATTCAAGTAATATAAAGTGGGCAAAATGGCGTAGATTTGGTTCTAACTTGCCTATATTGTGTATTTTCAATAAAAACAACTTACAATTACATTAAACTAACTATATATATGATGTTTGAGGTGTTTATAACTTAAACTAGCATCAAACTACTCGTATTCATTCATTTTCAAGTAAAAATGGCCTGAAATGGCCTATATTTGCGTAGATTTGGTTCTAACTTGCCTATTTTGTGTATTTTCAATCAAAACAACTTATAAATACATTAAACTAACTATATATATGATGTTTGAGGTGTTTATAAGTTAAACTAACATCAAACTACTCGTATTTATTCATTTTCAAGTAAAATGGCCTAAAATGGTCTATATTTGCCTATATTTGGTTCTAACTTCCCTATATTGTGTATTTGCAATCAAAACAACTTATAATTACATTAAACTAACTATATATATGATGTTTGAGGTGTTTATAACTTAAACTAGCATCAAACTACTCGTATTCATTCATTTTCAAGTAAAATGGCCTGAAATGGCCTATATTTGCGTAGATTTGGTTCTAACTTGCCTATTTTGTGTATTTTCAATCAAAACAACTTATAAATACATTAAACTAACTATATATATGATGTTTGAGGTGTTTATAAGTTAAACTAACATCAAACTACTCGTATTCATTCATTTTCAAGTAAAATGGCCTAAAATGGCCTATATTTGCCTATATTTGGTTCTAACTTCCCTATATTGTGTATTTGCACTCAAAACAACTTATAATTACATTAAACTAACTATATATATGATGTTTGAGGTGTTTATAACTAAAACTAGCATCAAACTACTCGTATTCATTCATTTTCAAGTAAAATGGCCTAAAATGGCCTATATTAGCCTATATTTGGTTCTAACTTGCCTATTTTGTGTATTTTCAATCAAAACAACTTATAAATACATTAAACTAACTATATATATGATGTTTGAGGTGTTTATAAGTTAAACTAACATCAAACTACTCGTATTCATTCATTTACAAGTAAAATGGCCTAAAATTGCCTATATTTGCCTTTATTTGGTTCTAACTTCCCTATATTGTGTATTTGCAATCAAAACAACTTATAATTACATTAAACTAACTATATATATATGATGTTTGAGGTGTTTATAACTTAAACTAGCATCAAACTACTCATATTCACTCATTTTCAAGTAAATGGCCTAAAATGGCCTATATTTGCCTATATTTGGTTCTGACTTTCCTATATTGTGTATTTGCAATCAAAACAACTTATAATTACATTAAAATAACTATATATATGATGTTTGAGGTGTTTATAACTTAAACTAGCATCAAACTACTCGTATTCATTCATTTTCGAGTAAAATGGCCTAAAATGGCCTATATTTGCCTATATTTGGTTCTAACTTAAACTAGCATCAAACTTTTCAATCATAGTTGCCTATAAATATATGTTTAGAAGTATGTACCGAGATTTGCTTTGCTTTCTTGTTTGCTGGAATTTCTCCTTTTCCTGGAACTGTCTTAAAATGAGTCTTCAAGAACAACTCGGGAGCAGTAGGGAGTACTCCTCCTCTACTCTTTGCCTGTAGACATTGTTGAACAAAGATTTTTTTTTACTCATACCGAAAATGTCATGTAAATTACACTAAGTAGTAGATATGAAACATATTTATCATCTTCCTAGCATGCTGTGCCGCCGAAATAGAACCCTGAAAGTGTGACGGCTCAATTGGATTAGACAGGGAGCCACCTCTTCGGTTCTTCTTCGCCTTTTCAAATTTTTCCCGAAATGTTGGCTCTTCACTTCTCTTCTTCATGTCTTCGTAGATCGTCTCCCCCAACCATTTTGGCCTTTCTTTGGCTTTCTTAACCACCCAGTATCGCAAGTCTCTCAGATGAGATGAAGCTTTTTTCTTGTAATCCTTCCTCACTAGGCCTTCTAACTCAGGAGCCCATTCGTAAATACCCTTTAGTCAAACATTAAACAAAGATATTAATAAAGTAATATAATCAATTTCATTTTTCATAATTCGATTCATACATACTGTGAAAATGTTCCACCAATGCGTCTTTGTTGCATTGTCGACCTCACTGTAATTGAACCAAGGTTGTCGAAAATGGCCCTGGAAAATGTCAGTGATGGACCCACTAACCTTGTTATCATCAAACCTGAATTGAAAACCAAACAAACACGTGAATTGTGAATATCATTGCATACAAATATCATGAAGCATATAGTAGCTTACGAACTTACCACAATCCAGTAGGGCTTAAAACCTTTCTTGGTGCACGGTTCAAACCTTCACCTTCCTCCGTATGAGTGTTCGGAGTCTCAGGTACGTGGTTACCAATGTCACGTGCCTGTGAATCATCTCCCTGTGTCTCTGACATACGGTTCTGGCTTCCTTCTACTTCTGGTGACTGAAAAAGCTCCCTCGGAATCAAAGTCCCACGACCTTGGCTCCCACCTAAGCCACCTCGACCTCCGCGGCCCTTAGGATTAGACATGATTACCTAAAATGCAAGAAATTAGAAACGCGCAAGATTAAACAAAACAATTGAAATAAATTCTTGTTACATTAAAGTATGAATAATCCAAGAATAAAAATTGTTGTAAGAAGAAAATAAACACTTATACCTAAAAAGAATGACCAAGAATAATCCAAGAATAAAAATTGTTGTAAGAAGAAAATAAACACTTATAAAGAATATTAAAGCAAGGATATAACCACAACGATATGAAACAAGCTCACAAAATTCTGTTTGAGAAACAAACAGATTTGTGTGCCCACACCAAATGAAAGCTTCTAGCTCTGATTTGATCTTCACTCCAACACTTATTAAGTAGTGTCCTCTGTCATCTCCAACTCGTGTAAAAATAAGATGAAGAATATAGTGTCTCCATTATGAAGGTTAAATCTAGAGTTTCTCAAATTTCAGGTTAACCGGAGCCACTTATCAATACAACACCTATGAAACAAATGAAACAACTCCCCCCCTCACTGACCCCCTGCCCTCCCCCCTGCACTCCCCCGCACTCCCACCCACCCCGCACTCCCCCCCTCACCGACCCCCTGCACTCCCACCCACCCCGCACTCCCCCCTCACCGACCCCCTGCACTCCCCCCGCACTCCCACCCACCCTCACCGACCCTCTCGCCCTCCCCCGCCCTCCCCCCCCCGCACTCCCACCCACCCCGCACTCCCACCCACCCACCCACCCCGCACTCCCCCCCCCGCACTCCCCCTCACCATTCATATTTTCACCATTCATTCAATAAAAACCATTGAACAAAAGCATCACAACTTCAACATGTATCAAACAAATTTCACACACCCAATTTAGAAGAAACATAAAGCAATCCAAAAACTATAGTGCACTAATGCAAATGTGGGCATACAATCAACTAACCCAAAAACAGAAAGTTAACAATTTTACTGAATTTTTCCACTACAAATCAAGCAATGAACCCAGTCACCCACCCTTAGAGAAAACCAAAACACAATTCACATAAGCATTTCTTCAAACAGATAAGAAGCACAAACAAGAACACTTCTTTTGCAACGGTTTTACAATATGAGCATAGAATTATCTGACCAACAATCATATTTTAACCAAAAATTAATGTAACAAACGAAACAGAATAACTGACATTGCAATTTTAAAGGCAAAGATAAAAGTGAGAGGGAATTTTACCAAGTTCAAAGCCTGAAAATTGGATAAGGGAGGAGAAAGATTTTCCGGCGGCTTACGGTGGTTTTGGCCACCTATATCCCAAACCAATTATTAGGGTTTGGTTTGATGAGATAAAAAAAATTAAAAAAAAGACAAGAAAATGAAGCAGTACTAACCGGCGGCAACGGCAGGTGGAGGTGGTGTCGCCGGTGGAAACGTTACGTGGCGGTGGTGTCGCCGGCGGCAACGGCAGGTGGAGGTGGTGTGGCGTTCGTCGGCTTCTTCAATTCGCCTCCTAACTTCTCTCTCTTAAATCGTTGAAATAAACCCGACTGAAAGAGGCAATTTCATTTTAACCTCCCCTCGACATCAGCGACGGCTTAAGACCGTCGCCTAAGGTAAAAAAAAATTCAGATTTACATTAACCTCAACAACGACGGCTTAACACCGTCGCTGATAATCACCGACGGTTAATCCGTCGTTCTATACATTATAAACAGTCGGTGACCACCGTCTGCTTTAAGCCGTCGCTATATTTTACATCACCGACCGTTTTTTTTACCGTCGCTGTGAAGCGGTCGTTATTTTAGCTTTTTCTTGTAGTGTCTCACACTTTATTTACAAGTTTGCCATCACTTTTGTCTCCATCCTATTTACTAATGATATATAAAATAATAAAATATTCCTAATAAAACCCCTAACCCTTATTACTCCTCTCTCTCTCTCTCCGCCCCATTTTCTGCTCTCTCTCTCTTACTTTCATTTCTTCTGCAACTTTTTTCTCTCTCTCTTCTAACTTCCAAAAATTCAGATCTTGTTAATTCTAGTTCAAATTCCATAAAAAAAACACCAAAACAATAATCTAGACTTTCTTGTGATTGTTTTGATACCAGTTTCTCCAACTTTTGTGCCGTTTGGAATTTTTTTCCTCTGTTTCAATCTCGTCAGTCCTTCCTCTGTTTCGATCTCGTTGATGAACAATAATCTTCACGTCATTACTGGCTGCTCAACCCACTGTTGATGAAAACTAATCAGAAGATTCGTGAAGAAGACCACCAGATCTGTCGATTTCTAAGGTTTGCAAGTCCGAAAAAAGATGAGTCCACTCAACTTAGATCTCTGTTTTTATTTATCTTTTTTTCCTTGAATTTTGGTATGATTTCCCTTTGAAGGTTGGTATGTGGTTGAGATGTTAGTGCAATTAACTTAAAAATCTTGTTCTTCATTTTCGAAAATTTTATTTCCAGAAAAGTTTTATTTTTCGTATGTTTTCCATATCTGTGTGAACAAGAATTTCCAGATTTTTTTTTCATTTTTCGTTGTTTTTCATTTGGGTGAAGATTTTCCAGATTTTTGGTGTAGATTCTAACTTCTTTTTAATATTTTTTTTCAAATTTTTTGTTTTCCAGATTTGAGTGAAGAAGATTTCCTGATCTTGGTGAAGAAGCTTTAAATTTTGGTGAAGAAGCTTGTCCAGATTTCTATGGTGAAAAAAAGTTTGGCCAGATTCAGTTCAAGAACTGTGTAATTATGTGTATTTAATTACTTTAATCAAAGAGTTTAAACCACTTGCTTATTCCTTAACTCTCTATCTGCACGCTGGGGCCCACAATTTCCTTGGTCTTTGTGAAAAAGTAAATGTAGCAACATTTTTAGGACATAGGGAGTAAGGAGATAATTCCAGATAAAAAAAAGAACATAATTTCATAGATTTTTGACTTTTTTTTTGGAGATTGTTAAATGTCGCCCCAAAATTTCTTGAAATAGCCCCGGGTTCATTTTTAATAGACTATTTTACCCCTTCTCTTTTTTCCACCACCCGCCGCCACCAGCCATCACCTGCACCACCAGCCACTACCCATCACCTCTACCTCCCACCGCCAACAGCACCTCCTCCACCACCTATCCCGCGATTTTTTTTATATATAATTGGGCGATGGGGAGGAACGTCTGGCCAGAACGTTCCTCCCATGGCCCGAACGTCCAGTCGGAGCGTTCGGGCCATGGGAGGAACGTCCCGGCCGACGTTCCTCCACATCGCCCAATTATAAATAAAAAAAATTCGCGGGGTGGTGCCGATTTCTGCTAGTGGGTGGTGTCGATTTCAGCGGCTCTCATGGGGGGTGGGGCTGGCTGGTGGGCGTTGCGGGGGGGTAGGGGGGCTGCTGGTGGGGGGGTTGCGGGGGTTGTGGGTCCGCTCGTGGGACTTGCAGGTGGTGGGGGGGGCTGGCGGTGGGGGTCGAGGGAGGGTGGGGGCTACCGGTGGGTGATTGTGGCAATGGGGTGGTGGTGGCGGGGAGGTGGATGGTGGTGGAGTGAGGTGGATGGTGGTGGAGTGAGGTGGCCGGTGGTGGGTGAGGTGGGTGGTGGTGGGGGTGGTGGTTTAGCGAAAAAGAAAGGTTATAAATGTAATTTCAACTTTTTTTGGGCCAATTTTAAGAAGTTTTGGGGCGGTATTTAGCATTTCAGTTTTTTTTGTATGATCAAATCTCGTAATATTTGTTAGATTGTTCACATCACCATAGAATAGTACAAATTCATCAACTCTCACTTGAGAAATTCTAATATAAATTTTAAAATGTATATTGGCGGAGATAATGACATGGTTGACCTTTTCGAAACCCCCCACAATATATCTATAATAAACTAAGGTTTACATCATATTAAAAATATATTCTTAGGTATTCGCTATTACACCCCTTTAATCAGTAAAGAAAACCACATGCAGATTGAAAAGCAAAAACTCAAAATGCTAAACAGACAAATTCTTAGTAAGACTGTCGCTCTGTCAGCTATCTGATAATGAGTAGGAACATAACTAATTATTGCCATGAACAACACGCTCCCTAAAAAAATGATTATCAGTGATAATGTGTTTGCTAAGTTCATGTGGAAGAGCATTAACAATCGTATGAGAACTGAGAAGCATACACATTATCACAATACAAACGAGCAGGGTGATGAATGACTGGAAGGTAAACAATGATAAATACTCATTGGGAATGAACGTCCAGTTGTTCAGGTCATTTATTAGTTGCATTAAAAACCTATAAATTATAATACAACATAGATCCAATCTAGGCATTGATACCATGTGGAGATAAATGATATGGCTCACCCTTTTAGGGAACTCTGACATTATTTATAATAAAATATAGTTTACAATATAGTACAAATATACCCTTAGGTATCCACTATTATATATAGGTCTTTTTCTTTTCTTTTTTTGACAAGCCATGATTGAAATTTGAATGTTTGATTAGATTTAAGTGTGTCTATCTCTAGTTTATACTCAATCCTTGTACGACCATAAATTGTCATATAAATTATTTGGGTTAGTTTGTAAAGAACCGTCATGTTAACTCAGATAAAAATCCGACACCATCTAAGCCAATCAACTCATGTGATGTAGATACCTCCACTACTAGATACTTCTTCTGTTTTCTTAGATACAACATTTGGATTTTGTGCACTATTTATCAACCAACTTTGATTATATTCTCTCACCATTATATATATATATATATATATATATATATATATATATATATATATATATATATATATATATATATATATATATATATATATATATATATATATATATATATATATAGTCAATTGGAATCTAGCTAAGTTCGTCTCACGCGAGGATTTCATGTAATACCCTTCATGATTGCTTTAAAGGGATTTAGCAGGCTACTCATTCCAACAAGACGAATCTTTCTTTTAGGGAGCTCATTTCTTTAGTTACTCCACAGTTAAGCGTGCTTGGTTGGGAATAGTCCAAGGATGGTGACCTCCTGTGAAATATTTCAGGGTGGGCATGAGTGGGGGGTAAAATGCGCTAGAAGAACTTATGTTGGTTATTGATGACAGTTGTTGGCCCTGGATGCGCATTGGTGGTGATAGACTCGACTCCGTATAAGTCGGGTGTTACAAATTGTATCAGAGCAACCCCACGACCGCGTGCTGATCGTGTGGATAATTAATCCAAGATTGGTCGCCTAGTGAGGGAGGATTCTAGGAGCTATATCATCGGCTGTGGTCGAATATGTGATTAGTTTCCGGGCTGGGGAGACCCATAGGTCGTTGTGGCCGAATATGTGGAGTTCTTAGGCGCAGCGAGGACGTTGCTATCATCAAGTGGGGGTGTATGTAATACCTCTCATGATTGTTTTAAAGGGATTTAGTATGCTACTCATTCCAATAAGATGCATCTTTGTTTTATACAGCTCATTTCCTTAGTTACTCCACAGTTAAGTGTGCTTGGCTGGAAGTAGTCCAGGGATGAGTGACCTCCTGGAGAGTTTTAAGATGCAATGAGTAAGGACAAAATACGTCGGGAGAACTTGTGTTGGTTATTGAGGACAGATGTTGGCCCTGGATGCGCATTGGTGACGATAGACTCGACTCCGTATGGGTCAGGTGTTATAATTCATGTCAAATTTTTATAATTTTTTGAGTTTTTTACGGGGATATACCAGGGTAAATTGGCATTTTGTGGGGATATACCTCACTAAATTTTTTTTGTGAGGATATACCAACCTAAATTTAAGTTTTATTAAAAGGTACCAAAAACACTATTTTCGGCGAGAAAGTCAAATTTCCTGCCTTTGACTTGGTAGGAACTCGCGAGTGAGCCACAAATGTTGTGTTTTACCCCCTCAACCACGCGCATACTTTTGAAATGTTTGTTTTTAACAATTTTTTTAAGAATTCCCTCCCTTAATAACTAGCCCCCTCCCTTAACATTTCCCTCTCCTTAAACCTTAAAAAAGAACGCTCTTCAATTCAGCAAGAAAGGACAGCCCAAAATCATCAATTACAAGGTATGATGTCTTATTTTCGCTTTTATCTCAATTCAATTTACTTCTTGTGTTCTTCAATTGTACTATGTGGTTTGAATTTGTGCTATAGGGTATAAATTAGGGTTAAGTTACCAAGTCAAAGGCCGAAAATTTGACTTTTTAGCCGGAAATAGTGTTTTTGGTACCTTTTAACAAAACTTAAATTTAGGTTGGTATTTCCCCACAAAAAAAATTTAGTGAGGTATATCCCCACAAAATGCCCTATTACCCTGGTATATTCCCGCAAAAAACTCTAATTTTTTTATACACAATTAGAGATATTAATTATTAAAGACACGTTTTGGGTAACATGCATGAAAAAGCAAACGTTGCATCTAAAAAAAAGCATATGTAGTATTAAAATTAGGGGGCTTATCCAAATATATAGGTAAATGTGGGTCCCCCCTACTAATTTTATGTATCAAAGAACAAAGAAACCCTTATGGCTAGAGATGGCAATGGGTAGGGTGTGGGTAGAGTAAGGCTAGACCCTTACCCATAATCTAATTTTTGGATGTGGACCCATACCCTACCCGTACCCATAGGGTAATTTTTTTTAGGACCCTTACCTGTACCCGTAGGGTCCGATAGGGTATGGGTAGGGTCTAGGGTCGAAAATGGGTCCAACACAAAAAAATTCCGCTTACATTTTCACGTGTATATAAAATGGTTAAGCACAATTTTATATATTAATTTTGCAATTAGCATACATAATATCACATATTCACATTCCATAGCAATACATAGTTTTTGCATATCCCAAAAGTCTCATACATCAAAATATAAATAAAGAGAGTGACACTGTGATAGTGATAGTGAGAGACTGATAGTAGAGAAAGAGAGTAAGAGTAGAGCGAGAGAGAGACACTGTGATAGTGAGAGACTGAGAGAGTGAGAGTAGAGCGAAAGATGAGACGTGATTGCGATTTGCGGCTAGGGTTCCTAGGTGAGGGGGTTTTTAGTTTTACTGGGAGGATATGTTTATATATATATTTATTTTAATTTAAAAAAAATAAAAATATATATTTTAATTGGTGCGGGTCCATGGGTAGGGTATGGGTAGGGTCTGGGTATTTGAGAAGTGGACCCTTACCCTACCCTTACCCGATAGTACCAGGACCCATACCCTACCCTTACCCATAGGGTTCAAAAAATTAAGACCCATACCCTAATTTTAGGGTAGGGTCTGGGCGGGTCTCGGTAGGGTCCTGGACCCATTGCCATCCCTACTTATGGCATGTGTCACTGTCTATTTTGACCAAATTATACTGTTATTGAATAAATGGAAGAGAAATATACTTCTTCAATACTATAGTAATCACTCCATTTCCATTTTTAAAAGTTTCATATTAATCTCTACATATTCACATTTAGTAACTTATTGCTCTTACAGATCTACTTTTTCACATGGTAGTGGTGACCAATTGTCTCCAACTATTTACGTTTTTCATTACAATAATATTTGTGTGCTACCTATACATAGTAATTATAAACAACGGAGAAAATATATATGTAAGCATTACGTTTCTAGACACACCATCATCATCTTCAAACCATCCAGGCCTATTTCAACATGAAAATTCCCTGTCAATATATCTGTTTCTAGCATTACGTTTCACATGCACAATTACACACATTTACTGATACTACCTCTGGCTTTTTTAAATGCAACATTTGATTATTTTAAACTACTCACTAAAAAGGCAGATGTTGCATCTAAAAAAATAAAGGAAGTATATATAAACTGGTGCCTTACATGGATTTTAAAATATACATGTCAAAAAATAAATATTACATTGTATACGTACCTTTGGCCTTTGGGCAAAGACAAAGGTTAAAGGTCAAATGTAGAGGAGACATAATAGCCAGGGAAGAGGCAGTGCAAGGGTAGAGCCAAAACACATGAAAATGTAGTTTGCTAAGCAGCTCTATCCTTACACTGCTTCTTCTCCGACTTTTATCCAATCTCTCTGGTCTCTTGTTAGTTCCCATTCCTCACTACATCTTACCTCATTAATAACACTATTTGCACGCATATAGTGAAATTACAAAAATGCCCTAGAAATTCGAAAAATATTTCAACTGATCGGCTATTGTGACATATTTGTTGATCAAGTAGGATAGAGGAATTTATGAGGAGAAAGCTTTATAAGATCTAGGATGCGAAATATTTAACATCAGTGGGCATACTTTGAGGTTTACATGAAGTAGATATATATAGATAGAAAGTTTGGGACATGATGATATGCACGTTAATTAATTGACTAACAAACTGCAATGTGATGCTGTGCAGTAGTACTAATTTGAGGGTAATGGCCGGTACAACTACGAGTAATGTTGATAGTTGTAGTACACCTTTTATTGTTGTACTCTCACCCTCTCTATGTACTGCTATTACTGCATGTTCGGTTGGATTAGTCGATTAGACACGCATAGTGAAAGCCCAACCCGGAAATGAACCTATGTGTTTTGGTCAGGCCGGCCCATCTTTATGCTTGTCAATGGTTGAGTCTTGAGTCAATCTATACAAATATATTAAAAGGTGTGCTTGATAACGTCTATGCGCCACGTGGCACCCTCCCTCTCCCACTAGAATTCTGCCATGTGTACAATTAACCAGGAATAAGTCAGATGATCATTATTTAAAAAATATATATCTTTCAAGCCTGCTCGAACCCCTGACCTTAGGTAAGAATTTCTAAAGACTCACCATCTCAGCTAACACTTTTTAATGATTCATATTTCCACAAAATAATGAATATGTTTGCAAAGAATTTAGTAATGTGGTAGTCAACGCCTACTTGCAGTCAAGTTTATTTTTCTTATTTGTTTTTTTTTTCCTTGCAGTCAATTAGTCATCCCCTTGCTCCATCTCCCCTTTTGAAATTCACCATGAACGTTACACTCCTCTACTTCGTACTTAATGGGCTAGCGGTTAGGGATGGCAATGGGTCCAGGACCCTACCCAGACCCACCCAGACCCTACCCTAAAATTAGGGTATGGGTCTTAATTTTTTGGACCCTATGGGTAAGGGTAGGGTAAGGGTCCACTCCTCAAATACCCAGACCCTACCCAAACCCTACCCATAGACCCATCTAAACTAAAATATATATTTTTTTTATTTTTATAAAATTAAAATAAAAATATATATCAACATATCCTTCCAGCAGACTTCCAATAAAACTAAAACCCTCCCTAAGTTAGGAACCCTAGCCGCAAATCGCAATCACGTAAAAATATATTTATTTATATTTTGATGTATGAGACTTTTGGGATGTGCAAAAAATATGTATTGGTATGGAATGTACGTGATATTATGTATGTTTGCTAATTGCAAAATTAATATATGAAATTGTGCTTAACGATTATATATACATGTGAAAATGTAAGCGGATTTATTTTTGTGTTGGACCCATTTTAGACTCTAGACCCTACCAGACCCTATCGGACCCTACGGGTACGGCCGTATGGGTAAGGGTCCTAAAAAAATTTACCCTATGGGTATGAGTAGGGTATGGGTCTACATCCAAAAGTTAGGGTATGGGTAAGAGTCTAGCCTTACCCTACCCAGACCCTACCCATTGCCATCCCTACTAGCGGTACAAATTAATTATACTTGCTACTAATCGAACTTTAAAATTGTTGTTCGAGAATACGGATTAAGAGATGGAGTTCAAAGGTCAGACGACAACACCCATAAAGAAGGTAAGTGAAAATGTTAATCGTAGCACAAATCCGTTGATTGCATATATAATTTAATTCGCTAATCACTCCTAAATCCTGTTAATATTTTCATTGCACATTGAAGTTCAATTATCAATTCAGTAATTGCATAAGTTCGTAACTGAAATCTACCCCTCTCTCTATATATGTATATATATAACTAATAGTTATGTAATTGTATGATCCTCTAACTTTTGTTGTTCCTTTTCAAGAAGGTATTAGCTAATTTGGCATAAATTTTTTTTGGTTTTTGGAAACTTTATTTTTAATTCTCTTTTTTTTATTTAACGGATTCGTTTTCTCTTGGTTATTTTTGTCTAATGATTTCTCTAATCAATCAACTTTGCAAGGTAATATGTTCATCTTCTTCTCTTTTTCCTTTGGTATAAATTTAATAAGAACACATGTTTTTTTTATTTGTTTTCTAGATAGATTATACCTCAAAAGTTTTGAGTACATCAACCCAGTTTTATGTTTATTGTACTGATGCTGGTGTGTGAAGTAGTTACTCATGAAACTAACTGGATATGGAGCGTAATTCAATTTGGTCATGTAGTGTTGGGTTAAACGTTGGGTAGGTGGGTAGAGCAAGTCATGCAATTAAAAAGTTAAACTGATAATGATAAATAAAAAGTTATGAAGTTTGGTTGTGAATTTGTCTTTAGTTAACCAATGTCAATATAATAATCCATTGCATAACGCAACTTACAAATTACATGGTATTACAAACGACAGAAAGGAAATCACACGATAAACAATAGAAACAATAGTTAAACCATACAAAAAGTTAAACAATAACGCCCGGGCCACACACTAGTTAGAACATAATAGCAAGGTAACTAGGAATAATGGTCATAACTCATAACATCGATTTTTTTTTTGGTGAAATATAGGAATGGCAACCAGCCAAAATTGGGTTGGATGTTACAATTGCACATTCGACCCACCTTATTCAGATTGAATTTGAATATAAGTTTTATTTATCGGATTATTTTTGCCTCATATTAGATGAGATTGAGTCGGATTGTTATTATTTTATCACTTAAAAACACAAAACAAAACAATGTATTAAAATGTACTTTTACTACTATGTATTTACTTGTTTTGTTAAATAATACAAACATAATTGTCGTAATGTAATGTAGATTTAGTCTATAAATTGATGAAATGACATTAGTAATCATATTAAGGCGGGATTTTACTTAGGTTCCACTTTCTATAGGCATCACCACTAACACAAACGACACCGTCATACTTGGTAAGATCTAGTCCATAAGCAAGTTCTTTTGCGTGCAGCTGGTATTTAGTTTCTATTTACAATAACATCAAAACAAACACAACATAAATATAAATTGGAAGTCTCAATGACTGGTGAAGCATAAATCAACTGAGCAAAAGAAGAAATGTACGAACCTTGCACCGTAAATTGGATTCCGGCATCCTCAAGCAATGGTTGCACGGTGTCAACATATACCTTTGAAGCAGACTTCTTCCCACCATACGGGTTCACCAAAACAAATAGCCTTTTTGGCCGACCTACATCCAAATAAACAAAATAACTACCATCGCCACCTATGGTATTTGCAAGATCTACTAAATTCTTTCAGCAACAACCTAAATTAGATAAACTAAGAACGACATTCGTGAAAGGTCAAAAATCACATCTTGCTGCTGCTTTCGTTCATAAATGACAAAATTACCACTAAAACAACCCTGCACAACTATGAGAAAACGGCATTGAGCCACTAATTATCATGATCATCCACATTTCATATTCATAGCCATCTTTCCACACAAAAGCAGAGTACCTAAATTTTAAAATTTGGCATCAATAAGCTCTTTAATTACCTTTGCTTAACAAAAATAAAACACTAATATCATCAGATTTAACGAATTTCTCATACATTGACCTGCTGTCAACCTCATTCATCAAAACATCATCAAATTACCTACATGATCCCAAAACACATCAAACTGAACAATGTGATCACCACTTTTACCCAGAAACTACATTTAAAGCAGCTTGATTTATGAATAATGAAGTCTTGGTTGAGGTGTGTTGTTCAGTATGTTCTAGAATATTTTTGTGGAAAATTCTCTATAGATCTTTGTGCATGATAGTGCGTATTATGTGGTATGGACTGTGAATTTATTATGTTTGACTGGTAGTGAAGAATTGAAGACTTATAGTAAAATGATACCAAGGGGGTAATGAACCTATTATAAAGGAGGTCAAAGGTCATTTTGACAAATTATGGCACTCCTATTATGATAGGTTTGGCTTTATGATGTTAAAAGTATACTTATTCAAACTAAAGAAACGCAAACACGCCACTAATTGTGAATTGTTTTGTAGAAATTCATGTTGGTCCCTAATCGTTTTCTTACATCCATTACAAGCCGTATCTAGCACAACTATTACCAGTTTACCACAAACACATTTTTGCCCCTGATTGGGACATTCATTTTGAAAAATACCCATGTTTGCCGTTTATGGCTAATTTTTTCACCTATGTTGCAAGGAGATGGTTGGGGACTTGGGGGTCAGGAAATGAAAACATTTTCTGAAACGGGTAAACCTCAAGTCCTAGTCATTTTTGGCTTCATTAGCTCAAAAATGGGTCGGGGTTTTGGGAGCAGAAACGTTTTGCAAACGGGGAAACAAGTCCCAGTGGTTTTTGTGCTTCATAGGTTGTCAGATACTCATATTGACACAACATGAAATGGATATGGGTACGCAATCCTAGTCCATTCCTCCATTTTGCACTTGAATGCGACTGCCTATACAAACCAGAAAATCAGAAATTGGAGAGGGGAGAGAGATTTGGGTGAGAATGTCTTGGTTTCAGAGCCAATCTTTGACAATAATTTTTCACCAATATAAGAAAAAACATTATCATAGGGGGATCTTATTAGATTCGTTTTAATGTGTACATTGTAAATTTCATTCTTTTCTATAATTTCTATCAATAGGTGATTAAAGATAATAATGGCCATAGTGCACATTAAATACTTTGAAAAAGCAAACATGAAGAATAAAAAGGAACTAAGGGAGACAGGGAGTCTATACAATTTTATGAATATTGTATCCCCATAATCGGGTTCATATTCAGTTTGGTCCAGTGTCCCAAATTTTGGAGTCACCATATCAAACACAGGTTCGTACTTATAACCAACACCTTTACCCAGTGACTGAGTCTAGGTAACACAGCTAAAGTAGCAAGTAGGACGACATGACTATGAAAATGAGAAAGTATCATACTGATTCAAGCTCTGCAGATTTTGGATTATATATTCATATGTTCAGAGTCTTTGTAATTAATGCTCTTTTTTACAGCATTACATGTTATTTACAGGCATTCTGAACTTTAGTAGGTAACGAATGGCTTGCTGCAAAGTGATGATTGGGATGCTGCAATAAAAATGCCTATTGGAGTGATTCCGGCAGGTATTTATTATGCCGTTTTGTGTTTATGGTGTGTCTCTGAGAATAACGTTTTAAGATGTTGCTTGAGTTTTGTATTTATTTTATTATTTGCTGGTTTCATGCTTGAAATTTGAAACCTTAACAGAAGTTGTAAATCTTATTGTCCAGACAGACTTATGAAGCACATTTGTATCCTTTATCTTATTCAAAAGTACATATGTTTGGAAGCTGTTAATTTGAATGCATTAGTAATTCGTGGGCATTTAATTTAGCTTCATTGGTCATGGCCTCATGAAAGCAAAGAGCTTAAAAACTTGCTAAACAGAAGGAAACAATAACTAATTTGGATTGTCGTTTGTCACTTTGAAATGAATCTCAGAGATCTTTGGGAATACACTTAATCTCTAGGTCTCATCACAGCATAATCTCAGAAACATTATCTGAACTTTGTATACAGTCATATGTATAGTGTATATGACACTTACATTTCAGTACGGGGGCTTCTTATGCTTATTTGTGCTTTTAAGTCAACATGAATGATTGGCCGTGAAGAGGAGCCTGCCCGTATTGAAGCTATAATTTTCTCACTCTTGTGATAAAACCTTTGTGGATGTAGGTACTGGAAATGGTGTGGCAAAATCTCTGTTGGATTCAGCTGGCGATCCTTGTTCTGCATTTAATGCCACGGTTGCAATAATTCGGGGTAAGTACTGCTCTGCTGTCAAGTAACTTCACTTATAATTTGCAATTTTCATTCATCCAATCAACCAGTATTTTTCTGTGACAGGGCACAAAACGTCCCTCGATGTTGCTACTATTTCACAAGGGAAGACAAGGTTTTTTAGTGTCTTGATGCTTGCATGGGGTATGACTGTATGAAATAGTCATCCATTCAAATTCTCCTACGCTATGTTACTCAAACTTTTAAATATGATTTCAAGTACCTATGTTGGATACTTGACACTATATTGTGGACCACAGACTTGCAAAATCTTTTAAAATAGTTGAGTCTGAGTAACGTAGGTACTATGTCATTTATGCTACTTGGAATTTTCCTGTGTGCTCTCATTACTTACCTACTTTTTGATTGCCTTGTTGTGTGAAGGGCTTGTGGCAGACATAGACATTGAATCAGAAATATGGAGGTGGATTGGAGGTGCTCGTTTAGATTTATATGTATGTACTCAGTAGTAAACTCCAATAAGATTTCCTTTCTTGCATTAATTTTTGCATTCAATCACTTATGGTCATTTTAGAACTCTCAGATGATTTACACCGGTTATTGGTACGATTTCACATACATGCTGACCTCTGCAAACCTTAATAGTTGAAACCATTGGTCACTATATCTACCTTAACCAGGGTTACTCCATCCATCTTCCTTCTCGTTCTTCTCTTTCTCATGGCTGAGAACGATATTGCTGATTTCATCAGTCTTTTTGGTGAATGCATGATCATCGAAGCTGGTGAATGTATATTTTTATGTTCCTGTGCCGAACTGTCAGAAAAAGCTTTGCTTCAGTTACGAAGATTTAGCCATCGGGACTTGTTATTTAGGTCATTTTTATGTCTATTACAAAATCAATTGTGTATGGGTATAACCCAAGTATGATAGCGGATCCCAGTGATAGGTCCGCGAGCGCCATCACGGACGCGAATACTTTAAACTGTTACCCACAGCTCTAACAAGTCAGTACATCAACATGGTCCGACAACGTTGGCGGTCGCCCAACAGGACAAAATAAGGGAATCTTCCCAGTTGTCAGAAGCACCACGACCGTACACGTGTAAAAGGATTACGCACCTCGTCGAGTGAATAGTACTTCTATAAATACCCCACTAGTACTATTCTCGCGGTACATTCTCTCACACCCGTAAATCTTATCTCTCTCTCTACTTTCTCTCTCTAAATCCTATTTGGACACGTGCTGACTTGAGCGTCGGAGGGGGTTTCCTCGCATCCCCCCCGAGGGTAGTTCACGTTTGCTTCTTGTGCAGTTATTCACTAGCGGAGTCCTATCCCAACCTTTGGCGGACTTCTCTCGAGGCCGCCAACCGTTTCAATACCGAAACAACTTGGCGCTAGAAGGAGGGGCTTCCATCTTTGTGAACGCCAACATGGAAAGAGCAAACAATGACGGCCGTGATCCATCTGAGTTAGACATTGGGAACGTCAACGAGCAGCAAACCCCTGGGAACAATGTGTCTCAGGTAAACACTGGAAGCGGATCCTTTAACTTGGCTCAACTAAATCTGTAACACCCCGTATTTTTATACATGTTTAGCAATTATTTATATTATTTTAGCTTATAAAAAAATATTCTTTTATTACATATATTTTGTTCCCTCATGTTGACTCCACCTTAGAAGGGCCAAATAACTAATTCCTAGCTTTTAGGTTAATTACCCACCTAAGCTACCTAACAAATTATAAAAAAAAAAAAAGGAAGATTAGAATTAGAAGAGCAGTATATTAGTCGTCCTCCATCTCAAGAGGTGTGCCTATTATTTCCTTCTTCTTCCACCTCTTGCTCCACCCAAAAGAAAAAAAAAAGGGGAAAAAAAAAAACTCCATTAAAGCTACAACTTTCTTCATTAACCACCATCAAACATCAACCGTCCATCATCCATCTTCACTCGTTTTTGTGGACAATTTCGAAGAGGAGAAATAGGGTTTTTGGTGTGCGGTTTTCGGGTCAAAAATCGGGTCAAGGAGACAAAATTTCGGGTCTTTTTACACTCTTTTACATTCCAATCACTTTATTACTCAAGTAAGATTCTTTGTCATGTTTTAATTTCAGTTTTTGGTTTAATTTTCGAATTTGGGGTTTTGTTAGTTTAGGGTTCTTGAGATAAATTAAATTGGGGGTTTTGATTTTAATTGTTTGGGTGTGTAATTGAATGAATAGGATGTTTATTTAGGTGTTTAGTAGTTAGTTGACATTAATGGAATGTTAAGTAAACTTGTGTTCAAAGTAATTTATAGTGTATCTCGTATGAATTACCCGTCAGTTCGTAAAATGCGGTTTTAAGCAGTTTCTGGGCATTTTTAGCAAAAATACTATTTCACAAAAGTTGTTCGTATCGAAATTTTACTCAGGATAGGCTCAAGAAACGCTTGATTTGGATATCGTAGGAGGAAGTTATGTGCATTTTAAAGTTAGTTTCGAATGTTTTAAGTTTCAATGTTTTCTTATGAATGTTTTATTAATGGACTTTTAGTATTAGAGTCAACTCCATCCTTATTATTTGACTATCCAGGTTTATTGCTCAGGTTGCTTCCATTGACCTTTAATCTATGAACTTTAATTTGTGACTTCTTAGATTGTGACAAGTTGAGTTGTTTCCAGTTTAGTGAAAGCCTATTAACTAGCTTGTGCTATTTTTAGATGAAGTGTATGAAGTATAGTCTAATGACTCATACTATATTATTATATTGTAGATTTCGGGTTCGTAGATGAACCTTTTTGACTTGAGATTGAGATTCATTGACTGTGATTGCTAATAAGGTAAGATTTCTTACTATGCTTGTACAGATGAGTTCGGAAATTATTTTATATTGTTTTGGAAACTTATTTTAAGAAGGAGATCATTTTTATGACGTTTATACATTGAGATTTAAATTGTTCTCGATATTTATATCGAAAGAGTTTATGAGATTATATTAAAAGGAGGAAGTTCCTCGTGAGACAAGTTTGAGATTATTAAAAGGAGGAAGTTCCTCATTGTTACCAAGCTTATTAAGTTTATATAAAATGTGGGGTTGCCGGTAAGCGGTATTCCCCGAGTATGGAAAGTAGGTTGAGTTAACGGTGTCTCAACAATCTATTTAGTAGTTGGGAGTATGTTGATCAATACTCTTGCCAATTGTCTTCCTTCTCGGTTCGTTATCGAGTTAGGGGTATGCATACTAGGGGCTTTGGTGTTTACCTTATCCAGTGAGCCTAGCTAGCTCATTGGATTTTTACTACTTCCTACTCACAGATTACGAAAGGTTATATTTGAAAGTTTTACAGAATGGTTTAGAAAGAAAGTAAAGTGGATTTGAATTATTGAAGGTTGTCTATTATATTCAAGTTGAATGTTGTACAGGTGAAATGATTTTGTGGAATACTATGTCTGTATTCCACCTGCACATTGGATAGTTCAAAGTTGTTATTGGTATGAAATCTTGCTCAGCCTTTTGGCTGATATTACATGTCTTCAATGTGCAGGGCTTGATGGTGACTAGCTTATATTGGGTGAGAGCATTGACTTCACCTAGATGTAGATTTATTAAAGTTAAGACTTCCGCTGCAATAGTTTAGAATTATGGTTTGTTATAGGAGTGTATTAATTAATTGCATTTCCTTTTAGTTGTAATAGTTAATAATTAATTTATGTATTAGTAGTAGTACCTTTCGCTTTGCTGTTATTAAATGTTTAATAACCGCGGCATAACAGCTCTTGAATTGTCCATGCTTTGTACTCTGTTATGTTTTCTAAAGAAAATGGAAATTCAGGGTTGTTACAGTTGGTATCAGAGCCAGCGGCTCGAGTCTATGGCTAGAGCCCAGAGTTGAGCTTAAAGTGATCTAGAGGATTAGCCACTAGTTTAGTGCCAAGGTGTAGGGCCTTAGGTTAGCCCTAGAGGTTAACCTTGAGTTGTGGTCTAGGATTGAGACCTAGAGTTGTGATCATCGGTTTAGAACCTATCGGGATCTCCAAATTCCTTTGTTTATTTTGAAACTATGTTTTTAGGAGAAAGTACCTCTCCCTACGTGGATTGTTCATCACCATTAAGACCACCAGCCGGGTGCGTGTTAATGATGAAGAATAAAGTACGAAAGTTTTAATCATTGTTTTGATTGGAAGTTGGATCCATCCCTACCTTGAGGTAGATCTTTGTGACTTAGTAGGGTGTGCCTAGAGTTGTAACTTTGAGGTTGTAACCTTAAGTAAGACTAAATAAATGAGGTATTAAAATTTGAAAAGCCGAGGTAAGATTGAGATATGGGAAGTAAGGGATTACATGTGGTTGTTGTGTATGGTAGTTGTTGTAGATCCCTCTTATGTGGATGTTTGACTTGATAACGTCAATGAGTTGGGTAAGTGTGGAACTAGTTGAGTTCTATGTTTGATTCAAGTTTAGTTGTGCTTGCTTCCATGTTTGGTATGATTGGCTAGTAAAGGCAAATCATATCGAGTATATCTTTGTTTGGTTGTGATTTTAATTTGATGCATAGCCGAGAGTGTGCTATAAGTTCAAGTTTGAGTCGCATAATGCGAAATTTAGTTCCATTTGTTTACGGGAACTCTGGGGTGACATTCCGTCTTGATGTTAATTTTATCGTCACCTATTTCATTTAAGTATCTAGCTTGTTGGGTTTTTTTTTTTTTTTTTTTTATGTTCGCATTAGGACGAATTATTATTGTGGAGAAGGGTGAGCCTTATTTCATTTAAAGTGGCACTTTATTTTATTTTTTGTTCTGGTGTGTGTTGTTGTGTTAGACCCACCCACCTCCCATACTTTGTCCATCTTTTAGCCTTGAGAATGTTTAGTGATTAACTACTTGATTCTTGAATTGCAAACTGATTGAGTTGCATGATGGCATGTACGAATTGTAGTTGGTGTGAATTGTTAATTGAAAACCTTATAGGGAAGGGTTTGATTATGTCTTGGATATGCTAGTCTTGTTGACTAAGTGCTATGAATTGACTTGTTTGTGTATGCTTGTGTGTTGAGGCTATAACAATAGTTGAAACTCAAGTTATTAGCTTTCTTGGTCATGCCTATAGACCTTGTTTACATGAGTTAAAAGTAGTCTAGCGAGTCATGAGATGACTATCTACTGTAAGTTGTCGTGTTCTGTTGACTTTTATGGAGTACTCATAGTGTATAGCTAAAGGAAAAAGGAATTACGCCAAGTGGGTCGGTTTCTCGTAGCAAACCCGTGACTAGTCAAAGTCAACTCATGACGTGTTAAGGGTCAACTGTTTGACCCTGGTAAAGTATTATTGTTTATTCGTCGGTGTTAAGGAGTCGGCTTGAGACCATTATAGAACAACTAGCAACTGTCATGTATCTAGTACGGCTATAGAGTGGTGACATATGCAAGGCATAATGTCAAATCGAGTCATGTCGATGGTGGGACGCGTAGTTCCCCATTGTGTGAGTTGTTTAGTAGTGATCAAGGTCTAATAACACTAACATGGTTAGCGAGTCTAATGTAGACTGATTTAACAAAGAGAGTCTCTTCTCATTGAGTTTAATGTTAGGAGTATAAGTTGAAGTAATCTAAATATTTGGATTAAAGTCATTGCAAAGTTCTTGCTTGGTAGTTACTAATCTTAAATGACATGCTACAAGTTCCACAGTTTCTAGCACTTGTCTAATGAAATGATTGTAGTCGTGGAGTTATTAGTTGTACCATGTTAATTGGTTAAGAACCTCGAGATAGCTTGGTTATAACTTATAACAAGCTCTTCTTGGTGTCGCCCTGGGCCGTTAGACGCCCACTTAAAGTTGAACAAGTCGTTGTTAATGACCTAGAGGCCATTAGGAATGGTTTAATGTGCGCAAACTCAATTTACTTAAGTCTTGTCCGACGAATGAGACTAAGTTATTATAGTGGTCAAAGTGTGTAATTGATTAATTTGATTAATTTTTAAGTGAGTAAGGGTTAAGTGTATCATGTCGCAAGTCTATGAGTAGTTGTTTGAGTTGAAACTAATTAATGAATTTAATAGAAACTAAGGAAGTATAGTGGACCATATCTATTTCATGAACCTTGAGAAGTGAGTTTAAGTTAACTCTTGATTGCTATGTTGGAGTGTGGAGTATCGGTAGGCAAGGGTAATACTACCATTATTGTTGATGGAGTCGTTAGTTTATGTGATTCACGTATCCATGCACGACTTAAAATTTTATTTCGTGAAACTATAGAGTGTGAACGGTTTATGATGTGTTATGAATGTGTGTTAGTTTTGAGACATGGTTCTAAAAAGGAGTTTTGCATAAAGTAAGCTTTAGTTTCATGTAAATAGAACATATCATTTTCTGTAGTACCTTAGTAGCTCGATTTGACCCTGTTTGGTCAACGAGTAAGTTACCCTACCAAAGGCTATGTGAGATTGTTCAATTTGTTTGTGTAGCATGAGAAAGTGATTTAGACACATTTCAATTAAGGTTGTGGACTCGTTCTCGAATCGATCTAGAAATGGTTTTTCTACAACGATTTGAGTGAATTTTGGAAAAGTTAAGAACACGTTTTTGAAAAAGTTTTGAAAGGGGGCAAGTCTCCCACGATTGTGAGCCTCGAAGGTCTTTCAATGAAGCTTTATACCGCTTTTTAATGTGTTTTGAGTGTTACCAAGTAATAGGAGACTTGGTGTTTAGTAAAGGATATTTGAAATTGTGTTATGTGCTTTAAACTTGTCTGAGTTTCGACCCAAGTAAAGTGGATAGTTAGATGGCTGGCCCCATGGTGGAGGTTTCAAGTCTCGACGCCCCCACTGTCATGACTATGAGTCAAAACAATGCCGGAGATTTTAAACTCCACCTTTGTTGTCAGGATTATGTTCAACCCCATTGTTAGAGGTTCCAAGCCTCAATACCCTAGTATTGGAAATATATGCCTTATTATTTGGATTGATTGGATCCGTCAAGAAATTGCTTTAAAGCAATATAGCTTAGCATGTTGTTACTTCGTGTCTAGAAGACTCGTTGTCACAAGAAGAAAGATTGAGCAAAGTTTTTGCAAAACAAGAATTCTATAAAAGGGTCATTTATTATTGGATTTCTAATAAAGAATCGTTTTGAAAGAAAAAAAAATTGATTGTGCCCATATTCACGCGTAAGGTTATTTAAGTACTCTTTGGATGTAAATGCTTAGTGTGCTTTGATGTGATTTTCGTGGTGTCATTGATTACGTGATAGTCATAAACTCCAAAACACATGCTATGAATGTTTATGGGTTAAGACTTTGCCCAATGTTGATGCGACCATCAAAGTATTTTGTTTTGCCATTTGTGGTATGCCTTGGTGATTGTGAGTGTTATAATAACTTCAAGTTGAAGTTCTAGTTGTCGACTTGTGACTTATTTTATGTTTTTTTTAGGCGAGTACGCCCAACCATGTAATGGTGAGTCCATATTGTATGAGTCTTTACTTCTATTATTTTTAGAAGAGAAATAGTACTCTTGATTTGGATTATTTGTTGCTCCGCGAAAGCGTTGAGTATTGGATTTGGAAATGCTTTTATGTATTGTGATTATAACAGGTTTAGAACACATTTTCTCATTTCGAGTTGTCCATTTTACAAAGGAAACTCTGCCGGATTTTCGAGAAAATCCTATGTTATTATTTAAAGCGCTTTTGAACCATAGTGTAGTTATGAATGGAATTCCACACTCTACGATATAGTCCAACGAGTGTGACGGTAGTGGTTCGGTTTAGCTCGACTTAGATTCTTTCCCGCCGTGTCTAAGCCTTAGTAAGGGAGTTGATTCCCAAGTTTATCGGTCCATATGTGATCCTTAAAAGGATAGTTGATTGTGTTGGTAATGTATTCCATGTTTCTTAGTTACGCCATCGTATTAGTAACTCTTCACATGGTGATAGTTGGAATTCTAGTTGAGACTCTAGACCAATAGATGCGTAAGACCCGTAGGGTTGAGAAATAGATAGTAAAGGTTTTGTGGTCAAACCACAACACCGAGGAACTACTCGTAAGACCGAGGATGTCATGTGTTTTATGTGTCTCCATCTCTTATTCATGTTATTGTTAGTTACGAGGGCGTAACTTCCTTTTTAGGGGGGTAGATTTCGTGCAAATTGTGTGTTTGGTGCTAAAAGTTGTTATGATTTCATATGTGATGTATACCTTAATGTCTAAAGTATACATAATTCTTGTATGATTAGAAGTTCTATGGTAAAGTTTTATGTTAAACCTTGTAATATGTTGCATGTTTTACTTCTTATAGTATGAACATTTTAATTGAAATGGTTGTATTTAAAATGTTCGTATGTCTACAAGGGTGATCAAATGAATTGATCTATGAGGTATTGGTTCTACTTGTTATGGTATGAATATATTAGTTGGAATGATTGTTTGGTTATAAAGGTGATCAATTGAATTGATCTATGAGAAAGTGAATTAGTTGCCGGAGATGTTTTCCGAAATGATTTGGTTGTTGGAGATGTTATCCAGAGTGATAATAGTTGGCTAACCTATAGAGGTAATGAGCTGTTTTCAGAAACCAGAGTATAAGTTGATCATTTGAGTAATACTTTAAGTTTCGGGACGAAACTTATTTTAAGGGTAGATTGTAACACCCCGTATTTTTTATACATGTTTAGCAATTATTTATATTATTTTAGCTTATAAAAAAAATATTCTTTTATTACATATATTTTGTTCCCTCATGTTGACTCCACCTTAGAAGGGCCAAATAACTAATTCCTAGCTTTTTAGGTTAATTACCCACCTAAGCTACCTAACAAATTATAAAAGAAAAAAAAAAAGGGAAGGTTAGAATTAGAAGAGCAAGATATTAGTCGCCCTCCAACTCAAGAGGTGTGCCTATTATTTCCTTCTTCTTCCACCTCTTGCTCCACCCAAAAAAAAAAAAGGGAAAAAAAAAACTCCATTAAAGCTACAACTTTCTTCATTAACCACCATCAAACATCAACCGTCCATCATCCATCTTCACTCGTTTTTGTGGACAATTTCGAAGAGGAGAAATAGGGTTTTTGGTGTGCGGTTTTCGGGTCAAAAATCGGGTCAAGGAGACAAAATTTCGGGTCTTTTTTACACTCTTTTACATTCCAATCACTTTATTACTCAAGTTAGATTCTTTGTCATGTTTTAATTTCAGTTTTTGGTTTAATTTTCGAATTTGGGGTTTTGTTAGTTTAGGGTTCTTGAGATAAATTAAATTGGGGGTTTTGATTTTAATTGTTTGGGTGTGTAATTGAATGAATAGGATGTTTATTTAGGTGTTTAGTAGTTAGTTGACATTAATGGAATGTTAAGTAAACTTGTGTTCAAAGTAATTTATAGTGTATCTCGTATGAATTACCCGTCAGTTCGTAAAATGCGGTTTTAAGCAGTTTCTGGGCATTTTTAGCAAAAATACTATTTCACAAAAGTTGTTCGTATCGAAATTTTACTCAGGATAGGCTCAAGAAACGCTTGATTTGGATATCGTAGGAGGAAGTTATGTCCATTTTAAGTTTCTGCCGAAATTGATAAAAAGTATAGTTAGTTTCGAATGTTTTAAGTTTCAATGTTTTCTTATGAATGTTTTATTAATGGACTTTTAGTATTAGAGTCAACTCCATCCTTATTATTTGACTATCCAGGTTTATTGCTCAGGTTGCTTCCATTGACCTTTAATCTATGAACTTTAATTTGTGACTTCTTAGATTGTGACAAGTTGAGTTGTTTCCAGTTTAGTGAAAGCCTATTAACTAGCTTGTGCTATTTTTAGATGAAGTGTATGAAGTATAGTCTAATGACTCATACTATATTATTATATTGTAGATTTCGGGTTCGTAGATGAACCTTTTTGACTTGAGATTGAGATTCATTGACTGTGATTGCTAATAAGGTAAGATTTCTTACTATGCTTGTACAGATGAGTTCGGAAATTATTTTATATTGTTTTGGAAACTTATTTTAAGAAGGAGATCATTTTTATGACGTTTATACATTGAAATTTAAATTGTTCTCGATATTTATATCGAAAGAGTTTATGAGATTATATTAAAAGGAGGAAGTTCCTCGTGAGACAAGTTTGAAATTATTAAAAGGAGGAAGTTCCTCATTGTTACCAAGCTTATTAAGTTTATATAAAATGTGGGGTTGCCGGTAAGCGGTATTCCCCGAGTATGGAAAGTAGGTTGAGTTAACGGTGTCTCAACAATCTATTTAGTAGTTGGGAGTATGTTGATCAATACTCTTGCCAATTGTCTTCCTTCTCGGTTCGTTATCGAGTTAGGGGTATGCATACTAGGGGCTTTGGTGTTTACCTTATCCAGTGAGCCTAGCTAGCTCATTGGATTTTTACTACTTCCTACTCACAGATTACGAAAGGTTATATTTGAAAGTTTTACAGAATGGTTTAGAAAGAAAGTAAAGTGGATTTGAATTATTGAAGGTTGTCTATTATATTCAAGTTGAATGTTGTACAGGTGAAATGATTTTGTGGAATACTATGTCTGTATTCCACCTGCACATTGGATAGTTCAAAGTTGTTATTGGTATGAAATCTTGCTCAGCCTTTTGGCTGATATTACATGTCTTCAATGTGCAGGGCTTGATGGTGACTAGCTTATATTGGGTGAGAGCATTGACTTCACCTAGATGTAGATTTATTAAAGTTAAGACTTCCGCTGCAATAGTTTAGAATTATGGTTTGTTATAGGAGTGTATTAATTAATTGCATTTTCTTTTAGTTGTAATAGTTAATAATTAATTTATGTATTAGTAGTAGTACCTTTCGCCTTGCTGTTATTAAATGTTTAATAACCGCGGCATAACAGCTCTTGAATTGTCCATGCTTTGTACTCTGTTATGTTTTCTAAAGAAAATGGAAATTCAGGGTTGTTACAAAATCAATTCTCCCCTGAGCAGCTACAAACTGTAGCATCTTTCATCCAAATGTTACAAGCGGGTACTCAGCCCAACAACACTCCCACTCCTAATGCAAGGGTGGGTCAGCTTCGTAGGCGTATGTCGACCTTGAATGGTCGCAACGTCGATGACACCCCCGTGAGAAGAATGCGGACCTTCAATCAGGAGGGACGCCAGATGGAAAGGCAAATTGAGGACCCAGAATATGAGGAAGTCATCCTAGAGACTGAGGATCTCAACAATTCTGAAGATGAGAATCAAAGTCGTTCTCGTCGAGAACACAACATCAGTGACGCGAGCAATTATTCTGCTGGCGGGCACTTATTGATCAAGCCCAAACAGTCCCCTTTCATTCCAGAAATCTTGAACCACCCCATGCCGCGAATCAAGATGCCGTCCTGCAAGTATGATGACACCTCAGACCCAGACGATCATGTGGCCGCTTATGAAGGGCACATGTATTTATACACTCAGGTGGACGCTATCTGGTGCAAGGTTTTCCCATCTACTTTGACTGGGATTGCCTAGACATGGTTTAAAAGTATCAGAGCCGGTAATGTTTCTAGTTTTTCTCAGCTTTCGTCAATGTTCAGCACTCACTTCGTGAGTAATAGGCGCCGCGAGTGCACAACTGGCGAATTGTTATCTATCAAGCAGAGGGAGAATGAGAGCTTGCGAGATTTCGTCGGCCGCTTCAATGCTGAGGCGGTCACCATTCCCCGCCTTCAGCAGGACGTGGCCGTTTTAGCTCTGATGACCGGGCTGAGGGAAGGGTCCGCGTTTAGAAGCTATCTGGGCCGTAAAACCTTCACATCACTTGAGCCAGTCTTAAGGAAAGCAAACGATTTCATCAGGGGGGAAGAGTTTGACAAGGCCGCAAGCAGCCAAAGTCGTGAGTCGGAAAAGAAGAAGGATGATAAGCAGAAGAGAGAAAAGGGTCGCGAAACTGACCGCGGTCGGGATGAAAGGAAGCAGGAATCAAATGTGGTCAAGAAAGGAAATGACCGCGAGAAGAATGACCGCGAAAGGTTCGAATACAAAGATAAATTCGATACATATACGCAGCTCACGACCTCAAGAGCTCAGATATATCAGATGAACAAGGACAGTGATAAATGGCAACGTCCTAAGCAAATGTTTCATAAAAACCGTGACAAGAGCAAGTGGTGTGATTTTCACGGTGATCATGGTCACACTACCGAGAATTGCAGGCACTTGAAGGATAACCTGGAGGATCTGATAAGACGGGGTAACTTCACTCAATACAAGGCACAATCAAAGGACGGAGACGTAGTGAAGCCTAATAACCGGAATGTGCAATCGCGGATTGCTGAGATTCATGTTATAAGTGGCGGTCCAATTCATGGCGGCAGCGTCAATGGGGCCAAGGCAAGCCTGAAGGAATTCAGGCACCAGGTCAATTTCAATGAAAGCATGCAGTGGAGAATGCCGCCAGCAATGCCCGCCATGTCTTTCACGGTTGAAGATGCAAAGCATGTCGTCTACCCTCATGATGACCCTCTGGTGGTCACGCTGAAAGTGTCAAACTGTTTGATCCACAGAATCCTGGTAGACGGAGGAAGTTCCGCAAACATTCTGTACTTCTCAACCTTTGAAAAATTGATGATTGGTCGGGAACATCTGAAGCCTGTACGTTACCCAGTAATAGGATTCACGGGGGCGTCAGTGATTCCAGAGGCCTTGATAACCTTACCGGTCAGAGTAGGGGAGGATGAGAACGCCAGGGATGTGATGGCGGAGTTTTTAGTGGTCGACGTGCCTGGAGCTTATAACGCAATTATCAGACGCCCTTTCATCCATGACGTCCAAGGAGTTGTGTCAACTTATCATTTGACTATGTTGTACGTCTCCAATCTCGGGACGACATCAAAGCTTAGAGGAAATCAAGAGATGGCGAAATCATGCTACCTAACAGCACTGAAGCAACCGGCAAGGAGAGTGCCGGTAGAAGAATTAAATCCGCCAACTCGGAAACAAAGGCGAGCTCAGAGGAGGGCTCTGGCGAATGATGAAGGATCCGAGAAAGGGGGTGAAGAGACGGATGTTTTGATGGAAGAGCTGGAGTCCAGGCCTGATGTTACTCCAAGGCCCAAACCGGATGGAGAAACGAAGCAGGAGATGCTGGCGGATGATCCGGCAAGGACAGTGGCTGTTGGAACAGACATGGACCCAAAGGTCAGGGTCAACCTGGTGACTCTCCTAAGAGAAAACGCGGACGTCTTCGCGTTCTCAGCGGATGAGATGCCTGGAATCGACCCGGCCGTGATGGTACATCGTCTAAACGTTGACGGCACTGTCCGACCTGTCAAGCAAAAAAAGCGAAATTTTTCGGCCGAAAAGAACAAGGCCATTAAAGAAGAGGTTGATAAGCTATTGGCAGCTGACTTCATTGAGCCATGCGACTACCCAGAGTGGTTGGCCAATGTAGTCATGGTAAAGAAAGCTAGCGGTCAATGGAGGATGTGTGTGGACTTCACAGACCTCAATAGAGCTTGCCCTAAGGATTGCTATCCGCTGCCGAGAATAGACCAGCTAGTAGACTCTACTAGCGGTCATGCATTGTTAAGCTTCATGGATGCCTTCTCGGGCTACCATCAGATTAGCTTGCTCGAGGCCGATAGGAAAAAAGCTGCGTTCATCACCGATTGTGGAGTATATAATTATAAGGCAATGTCGTTTGGGCTCCGTAATGCGGGGGCGACCTATCAAAAGCTAGTCGACAAAGTGTTCGCGGATCAGAGAGGGAGGAATATCGAAGCATATGTGGACGATTCCATCGTCAAGAGTAAAACTGACCGTGAACATTTGGACGATCTGGAAGAGACCTTCAGAACTTTGAGGAAGTATAAGATGAAGCTCAACCCAAAGAAATGTGTCTTTGGGGTGAGAGCGGGAAAGTTTTTAGGCTTCTTGGTAAGCAAAAGGGGGATTGATGCAAACCCAGACAAAGTCCAAGCCATTGTCGACCTGCCCGAGCCAAAAAGCGTCAAGGATATCCAGCGGCTAACAGGGAGAATGGCGGCCCTCACTCGATTCATTTCAAAGTCAGCAGACAAAGCTTTGCCTTTCTTTGCCCTGCTGAGAGGGAATAAGAAGTTCGAGTGGGGAGAGGAGCAAAGCAAAGCATTTCTGGCGGTAAAAGAGCATTTAAAGAAGCTACCTACCATTACAAGGCCCGAGACTGGAGACGTATTACAACTATATATCTCGGCCTCGCCGAAGACAGTCGCGACCGTGTTGTTGGTAGAAAAGGAGAAGAGGCAGCAGCCAATTTATTTTATCAGCCACATTCTTAACGGTCCGGAGAGCCGTTACCAGCTGGTAGAAAAAATGGCCTTGGCCGTGGTAATAGCCGCCAGGAAGCTCAGACCATACTTCGACTGCCACCCCATTCAAGTTTTAACCAACCAGCCGCTAGAAAAAGCATTGCGAGAAGATGGATAGTTCCTACGCTTCTTGAAATGGGCCGTTGAACTATCGGAGTATGATATACAGTACAAGCCCAGGATAGCTATCAAAGCGCAGGCCCTGGCAGACTTTATCGTGGAAGCCTCATATGAGGAGGAAGAAATGGAGCAAAAGGAAGTCTGGCGGCTGGAAGTCGACGGATCGTCCGCTGTTAGCGGATCTGGAGCGGGTATAGTAATGACCAGCCCTGAAGGAAATTCTTATCGCACGCCATCAAGTTCGCCTTCCCCGGCCAAACAACGAAGCAGAATATGAAGCGGCAATTACCGGATTGAGAATGTGTTTGGCAGCGGGTGCTAAGAAAGTGTCTTTAAAAACGGACTCACAGTTGGTGAGCGGCCAGCTGAGGGGAGAATTCGAAGTCAGAGAGGCCAACATGCTAAAATACGTTGAAAAGGCCAAGGAATTGATAGCTCAACTGAATCATTTTGAGATTCAAGCGATACCTAGGGCCGAGAACACAAAAGCGGACGTGTTGTCCAAATTGGCAAGCTCTGACTCATTTAGCATTGAAAGAACCGTCACGGTTGACATCTTGAAGGAAAAGAGCATCACAGAAAAGGTCGTAACCGTCAACAGTATAAACCCGCAGGGAGAATGGTTTAGTGAGTTGGTGGCGTACAAGTTTACCGGGACGCTTCCGAATAATCCTTCGTCTGCCAAGAAATTGAAACGACAAGCAAGCTGGTACGTCATATACCAAAATGAGCTATACAAGAAATCATTCAGTTTACCTCTGCTTAAATGCGCAACTGCATGGGAATCCGCGAAGATCCTTGAAGAAATACATGAAGGTATATGCGGTAACCATATTGACGGAAAGGCTCTGGCACTTAAGGCATTGAGGGCGGGATTCTATTGGCCAAGTATGCTGGTGGATTCCCAGAGCTATGTTAAGAGATGTGATAAGTGCCGAGATACGCTCCCGTCATTAACGAGCCGCCCAACGATTTGCGGCCTATCCTATGCCCAATCCCGTTCGCACGATGGGGAATGGACATCTTGGGACCGTTCACCACAAAGAATCGGGGGGAGAAAGTTCCTAATAGTGGGAATTGATTACTTCACCAAGTGGATAGAGGCGGAGCCGACAAAGAAAATCAAGGCAAATCGAGTCAAGAAATTCATCCCGCGTAATATTATGACAAGATTTGGGATCCCCATGGCGATCGTCTTTGATCATGGCGTCCAATTCGATTGTCGACCCGTACGAGGCCTTCTTAACAGAATTTCGAGTAAAATTTGCATACTCAGTCGTTTGCCACCCTCAGAGCAACGGGCAAGCAGAGGCCGCGAACAAGCAGATCCTAAACGCCTTGAAGAAAAAGCTAGATGAATTCAAAGGGGGATGGTCCGATATGGTACCGGCGGTGCTATGGTCAAACGAGAACAACGAGAGAAAGAAGCGACGGGAGAGAGCCCATTCAAGTTAGCCTTCGGCGCGGAGGCGGTGTTGCCGCGTAGAGGTGGGGTTACCCTCTTACCGGATCAAGCACCAAGATCTCGCAAAGAAATGACCGAGGCACTTAGGGAAGACCTAGACTTCTTGCCGGAAACAAGGCTCATGGCGTAACCGAGAGCACCGCTTACAAAGACAGGATCGACAAGGCTTACAATAAAAAAGTCATGGAGAGGCCATTAGATGTTGGCGACCTGGTCCTTCGCAGAACAGCGGCCACTGGCAAGGCGCATATTGAGGGAAAGCTGACTGCTAACTGGGAAGGTCCCTACATCATAGCCAAGAAGATTGCTCTCGGTTCCTTCATTTTAAAGAACATGGATGGCAAGGAGCTTAAAAATTGCTGGAATGCTAGCGTCCTAAAGAAATACTATGTTTGAGTTACTAAATGTAATAGGTCGAGAACCACCCTTGATTACTTAAATAATACAAACTTCTGTCAGCAGTTCATCAATTGTCTTATTATTTTCATGTACATTAATCAAAAGCCATATGACAGGCTCAAAGTACGTAAACGGTCATATGACAGACCTAGTACAAATCAAAAGCCACATGACAGGCTCAAAGTACATAAACGGTCATATGACAGACCTAGTACAAATCAAAAGCCATATGACAGGCTCAAAGTACATAAACGGTCATATGACAGACCTAGTACAAATCAAAAGCCATATGACAGGCTCAAAGTGCGTTAACGGTCATATGACAGACCTTGCACAAATTAAGCCATATCAGGCCCAGTGCGTTAACGGTCATATAATCAGACGATAATTTAACAAATAAAAATATTGGCGGACATACAACAATCAGACGATAATGAAAGCGACAGAAACACAAGATATAAAGTACTTTCCCATAAAATAAAAGCTACTGGCTTGGCGGCCAACTACAGGTAAAACGATGGCGGCCAGATGAAAGGCTTTTAGTTGGAATTGTACTTATAAAATTAAGAAACGTTAGCGTTTACAAATGCCAACATGGGCCGAATAAAGAGTTGAAATATTCAAAAAAATACAACTATAAGCTATTAGAAGAACAGGAAGAGCTGAAAGAAGGCCGCCAAAAGTTTCAAGAGGGAGGGGTCTCCTGATTTCCTTGATCTGGAACATCTCGAGGATCCGCATCAGCAATAGCGTCCTCGTCAGCGAACTTAGGATCCCCCTCAATAGGCGTGAGATGCTGGCCACCGGCATGAGCGTCTTCGATAACGTTCCAGTCAAATCCTGGAACCGATTTGCAAACGCATCTCATGGCGGCAGCCCATCCGCCATCATACCTCTTGTGCAAAGCTGTTGCATATTCATCAGACTGTTTAAACTGATCAACAGCCTTAGCAGCTCCTCTGGCCTCAGCTTCAGCGGCAGCATCCAAGACAGTAATATCCTTCTCGGTTTGAGCCGTGTCCAGAGCCTTGGTTAACGTCTGAACGTTAGCCTCAGTCTCCTCTAGAAGAGATGCTCGCGTCCTTAACGTTACCAGCTCATCTTCCTGGGCTGCCAACTTCTCCTCTCGCATCCTTCAAGCAGGTCCCGGCAAGTCTCTAACGATCGCTTATGGTCGTTCGCCAACTTCCGGTACTCAATGTACCGCTTCTATTAACTCAACAAGAAAGCATTGTTGGCCTGCAAAGACAAAAAGAGAACGTCAATAAAAAAAAAAAAAAAAAAAAAAAATGAAGAGAAAAAACAAGCAAATGATAAAACAAGTGCTAAAACGTACCACAAGTTGGTCGTGAGCCAACCTAGCAGCAGGAGTAACCAGGGACCCTGCCGGCCTGTCTAGAGGCAGCTGCATACCTTTCAGGATACGGTAGGCTAGAATGCCACCGTTTTCAGGAATATCGGCATACAACGACTCGTCCTCCCCGACGTCCCAATCGAAGTTGGTATATCTTACCGGGGGACAACAGCCGGCGACCAAAGGATGCCGCCACAAAGATCACTCGGCGGCACTTCCTTCTTCTCGATCCACTCATGGTACCGAGAGAAGACGCCGGGGGATAGGTTGGATAAGAAGTCGGGCATTGAGATAAGCTCACGGATCTTCTCACGAATACCGGAGTAAGATCCGGATAGCCAAGTCGCCCGTTGTGATGACCGGGGCCGTAGTCGCGACCTCGCCACGATCTTGGCCCTCAGAAGCGTTCACGTCCACATTCTCAACATGGACGACATCCCGAGCAGGGACAGAGGCCGGAGGATCCGCTGTAGCTGGCCGCTTATTAGCAGAAGTATCCTCCGCTGTCGGTTCACGTTGTCGTCTCCTTGTCCCGCTACCCCTAACAACAGGCCGTGAAGTAGAAGACCTGAGTGGGGCGGCAGAGGAAGCCGGGCCGCCAGATGCAGAGATAGTAACACCACCACGGCCAGGAGTGCGACCGGTGTGAGCGCCGCGAATACGGCGGATGTTCTGGGGACCATGACGGTTTCCCCCTCTACGGCCATTTACAACGCCATGCACGGTCTCAGGACCTTCAGCAGGAGCAGGCTGCATGTTGGTTAACGGCTCGAAGTTTTCGGAGATGCAAAGGGTCTGCAGGTCTAATTGATCAAAGCCTGCGCAAGACAAGGCTAAGTTAAAAAAAAAACCGTCATCTTCTTATCGGCCGTCATTAGTGACCACCACCCCGCTTGACGGGCAGAACCATTTCTTTTCAACCAGTGGAGGTGACGGAATAAATTCAGAGTTTCAGGGAAGTCCAAAAACGGGATCGTCCAGATATACGCAATCAAGTTTCGGACCGCTAACGGAGTCAGCTGGGCTAAGCAGACGTTGAAAGAGTTTATGATCCTCACCAAAAAGGAATCCAAAGGAAAACGTAGCCCAAACTCAAAATGGTGAGTATAAACGGCCACATGACCGGGAGGGCATTCCGTTACAATGGAACCCTCAGAAGGAATCACCAGCCTATAACCGGCCGGGAACTGAAATAAATGATCAGCGACTTTAGGGTAACCAAGGTCAAGGGCATCCTGTCGCCAAGGAGAATCAATTTCAACCGTTAACGGCCCGACACACTCATCCTCGGGCAACCATAAAGCATCAGTGCCGGGACCTTCAGCGTCCTCTTCAACATCTCTTTCTGGTACGTTAAGATCCACATCAACTCTCCTCTCGCCTGCGCAAGAATTTTCTCCAACCACGCGCTCCGACAGGAGCACGCTAGTGCCGAGGTTCGCGGTTGTAGTATGTGTCGTGTCTCCGGAGGCGCGAGCAATGGGGGTGTCAGGAACAGACCGACGGTGATAAGTGGACCCTTGATTAGCCATAACAGTTGCAATAGAATCACTGTCGTCACCTAAATCAATGATAGGTGGATTAGCGGCCATAGTGTCGTGCAAACGGTCATAAAAATCAACCGTTACTCCAACCCCTGCGTCAGCCATACTATCCAACCAGGCGTGCTCTCTTAAAGGGGAAACATCAAGGCCAGGAGCAGCATCAGTTGGCGGACTCCTAAGGGACCGTCTAGCTAGGATTTGGTGTCTAAGCTCCCTAAGCGTCTGTCTATCACCGCTCTCCCTGGCGACCAGATATCTCCTAGTCAAATTATGCTCCTCAGGAGTGGCGGGGTCGTTAAGGAACTTGGACCTCATTTCTTTTTCTCTCTCAGCCGTTAGGGGAATGTCCGACAATAACCTAGTTCTCCCCACGGGGCTAGAATCAGAAGAAGGCTCATCGTCGGCCAAAGGGGAAGAAGGTTCGCTTTCGGTCATAAGTACATCACTAGGGGTATTCTGACTATCAGACTGGTCCGACATAACGAAAATACAAAAAGAAACTTTAAGCTTGGAGAAGAAATGAAGAAATACCTGGAAGAGTAAAGTCGCCGGAGAAAGAAGCGCAAAGAGCAAAAGGTTGCCGAAAAGAAAAACGAGCGAGGATTCCAAGGAGTGAGTGCAGAAAAGCCCGAGCTTGAACGAAAAGACCACCGGAAAAGTAAAATTATCACCGGCAAAACTCAAACTCAAAATCCCAGAAAAAAACCCAGAAAACCTTCACGAAAAAATGGCAAATTTTTAAGCACAAGAGGACCGGAAATCGAAAACTAAAAGATTTGGCAACTTTTCAAAGAAATTTGAGCACTGGAAAGGCGATTTTTAAGCAACTCAAACTTCGGCTATGGAAGTTTTGTCAGAGAAAAAATGGAGAAAGAAAGAGAGCTTTGTGAATGAAGATAAAGAAATCCGAAAAAAGTTAACTGTTCCAGTATAAAGCGTGAATGAACGACTGGGATTAAAAGACCTCTCAACTCCCTCTCCAGATCCCTGCCAAGTGTCGAAGTATGGTAAACCCTAATAAAATAATGGGCGGGATTTTCGAAAAAGTAATCATTAACTTTTCGAAATTTTTTCAACTCCCTACGACGACACGTGGCACCCAACGAATGAACTTCCCCAAGAAGTCGAGCAAGGCAACAGTGACTCGCAATCGCCGACAACATCACTAGCGGTCAGGACCCCAAATGATGCTGGGGGGGCTAGTTGTATGGGTATAACCCAAGTATGATAGCGGATCCCAGTGATAGGTCCGCGAGCGCCATCACGGACGCGAATACTTTAAACTGTTACCCACAGCTCTAACAAGTCAGTACATCAACATGGTCCGACAACGTTGGCGGTCGCCCAACAGGACAAAATAAGGGAATCTTCCCAGTTGTCAGAAGCACCACGACCGTACACGTGTAAAAGGATTACACACCCTGTCAGGTGAATAGTACTTCTATAAATACCCCACTAGTACTATTCTGCAGGTACATTCTCTCACACCCAGAATTCTTATATCTCTCTCTCTACTTTCTCTCTCTAAATCCTATTTGGACACGTGCTGACTAGGGATGGGCATGGGTCGGATCTGGGGCGGGTCCAGCTAGACCCAGACCCAGACCCGTAAATTTTGATATAGACCCAGACCCACAGGGTCTAGAAAATCTGGACCCTTACCCAGATCCAATGGGTCTAGCGGGTCCTGGATCCAAAACGGGTCCACAATGGGTCTCAAACTTATTAAGAGTTTCCATTATTTTTTCAACATGCGTTTCATTTACGGCTGTTTTATTAGTTATTAAAATGATAAAATACCAACATAATAGTCTAATACTTCTACAAAACATTCCAAATTAAAATATCCACAACAAGTTGGCTTTGTCCTGGTCGGTAATGGATAAAATGAGAAATTTAGGGATCGAGTACTAGACGCGATGGCTGCTTGAAAATCTAAAAATTCATATGTTAAGGTAAAAAGTTTTATTGCTTTTTAAATATTTATTATTATTATTATCATTGTATATATATATAAAAGAATATGGGTTCAGGGCGGGTGCCGGTCAGTCCGAATCTATCGGACCCGGACTGCACCCATTTTTTTACACCCAGACCCAGATCCGACCCAGACCCAATGGGTCTCAAAACTCCAGACCCAGACCCTTTAAAATGGGTCGGGTCCAACCGGGTCTGGGTCGGGTCCTGGACCCATGCCCATCCCTAGTGCTGACTTGAGCGTCGGAGGGGGTTTCCTCGCATCCCCCCGAGGGTAGTTCACGTTTGCTTCTTGTGCAGTTATTCACTAGCGGAGTCCTATCCCAACCTTTGGCGGACTTCTCTCGAGGCCGCCAACCGTTTCAATACCGAAACAAATTGCTTTTGATTATTGGCATTGCAAAAGGTTCTAAAGGGGTACCAAAGAATTTAACTGAAAGGTGATAATGTAAAGTTTTTCAAGCTCTTAAAGTGATCCAAGGTCCTTGGTAGATCTACAGCAGTAGAATCAGTTAGGGAAGGAAGCTTAGCAAACAAGCATGAGACTTCCTGGAAGTAATAATTGTTCGGAAGTTTCTCCAATAAGAGAAAGATCGTATATATTATTGATATCTTGTACAGCTATTTGATCTCGCTCACTTGCTGATCTATAAGATGTATCTCAGAGCCACTAAAGCAGACTTTAGCCGGCTACTGACAGTTCCTGAATAACTCAAACAATGGGTTTAGCTGCCTTATTCAGTCCTTAAAGTTGTCACTGGAGATGATACATTAGGTTAAATATTCAAGATGAATGTGTTTTCACAATTTTATGGCTTCCTCCTCCGTCATCATTGGACAAAAATGGAGAAGAGACTTGTGGGATTCATGTGAGGGGTAGGTAACTGATGCTACTTAGGAGCATCTCAAGATCGAAAAAGAACATTCTAAGTCTAAACTAGCCAGTTACCCAGGAGCTGGGAGTGTGAATTCTAATGCAGCTGTTGGTTCCTTTTTCTTCCTGTTTCTAGGAGTAGTAGGCTAGACTTGCTCGGGTTTAGATTTAGATTATTTTGCACGTAACTGTACAGTTGTTGATGCTATTCTTTTCTTCTAATTTCCCAGGCTGTAAAACGAATATTTCAGTTGAGGAAATATAATGGACGTGTTCATTTCATCCCTGCATCTGGTTCTGAAAATTATGCCGAGAAAATAAGCCAAAAAGTTGAATGGAAAGCAAACTGATGTTGATGAAAGGGGCTATGTAGGGCCTAACATTGACCTGGAAAACATGTGCTGTCGGACCATAGAAGGGCCATTTATTTCAGTTTGGATCCATAATGTACCTTGGGGTAGTGAAGGTGCTATGCCCGCTCCTGATGCCAAGGTAAATTTTCTTGACATGTAGTCGATCTTGAAAATCACTTTTCATGCCAATTTGAGCCTTTTATAGAAATCATGGCCAACCTCTTTTGCTAATAAAATGAAAAGAGCAGAACGACAAGGACCTAGTCTCAATATTCCTCTTTTTGGTGAAATATTTAGATGCAAGAAAATTATAACCTCAAAATAATTGAGGAAAAACACCTTTTAATGTAGAGGATTTTTTAGAGTTCTTTTTTATTTTTGGTAGAGGGGTGGGATGGGGGTGGGGGAAGAAAGTATCCAGGACCCTCAAGGAGAATCTGTCATCCTAGGTGATCAAGGAATTAGTTTGAGTTGCATTTCCACTCTTTTACTTTTCACTCCCATTAATTCTATCTGTCTGATTTTCTTCTTCTATCTGTCCGTTTACACACCTCTTGTTTATGACACTGGCAATGTGCAGTTTTCAGATGGTTGTTTGGATGTAATCCTTATCAAAGATTGCCCGAAATTGAGTTTGCTATCACTAATGACTGAACTGAGCAGTGGAAAATTTGTGAAATCACCACATGTCTTGTACTTTAAGGTGAATATTTTGACTGTTAAAGATGTAATGCAACTTTATCTCTGGTATATATATTTTCTCCATTCTAATGGTTTCTGCCTTTGGCTTATACTAATAACTTGCACTGTACTACGAAGTGACGAATTCCAATGGCTAATAACTGATTCATATTTTGTCTGTGGGAGTGGGGTGCTGAAAGAAAAAATTGAAGGAGAAATAGCTCTTGAAAAATTAGATTCTAATATTAACTCCATGTTTAATTAGATTGCAAATTGAAGCCGAACTTGTCTCTTCACCATAACAGGAAATGAATAATTGAACACGGATATGTAGCTCTATTTGATTGGAAGGCACACATTTTCTATGAAAAATGATTTTCCATCAAAAAATTATTTCCATAGATCACGACAATTTGAAATTAGTTTTCTGTTGTTTGGTTCTTTACAAGTAAAGTTAGAGAGAGTAAACTATAAACCAAATTAATGGAGGGAAAACTACTTTTCTTGGAGAATGTTTGCTTCCCAACTAATCCCAGTATGTTATTCTTGTTATAAAAACTTATTTTTATTGTATTGATATTAGGTAAAATCCTTTATTTTGGAGCCTGGTTCACGTACCAACGACTCAACCAAGGGAGGAATCATAGACTGTGATGGTGAGGTGTTGGCTAGAGGTAATGGTACATACAAGTGTGATGAAAGGTCGTTGATGTCATATGATAATCTTCAAATTACCGTTGATCAAAGTTTGGCTACTCTTTTTTGTCCTCTGCTATAAGTTTATTGTATATATATATATATCTGATTTTACAATTCACCATTGTATTTCTACCGAAGGTCATCAATTTGATTCTACTTTCAATCAACTATTGTGTGTATTTTTGGAAAGGAAACTCGATGTTTATTTTCAATTTTACTTGGTAATGGTTGTGGATATTTTGAATTCGGATGCTAAATGTGCTATTATTGGCAAAACTCATGAACAATTGTGCTCTTCCTTTGGAAAATCTAATTGGTAAGAATGATGGCCCATTTTGAGGCTTAATTAGGTTGGCCTCCAGTGACATGTTGAATTGGAAAATATGTAGTATATATAGATGACATCCCTTTCAGTGATACACAGATATACTTGCAAGAGCCCACGTCTCAGTTTCTTTGGATTGTTTTCTATGTACCCATAATAGGGATCATAACTTTCACATCCTCCTCGTCGATAAATGTCTAGTTAATCTCCAAGATAAGCATGAGAAGTGTTACATTTGTAATAAAAATCAAAATAATATGCTGTAAAAAAATTGCGATCAAATTTATTGGATAAAATGTGTGAGCAAAAACATAGGTTCATGCAAGTGCACACACATATTATGATTGTATTGTGGAGCTGAATTATGATAAAGATTTGGTTGGATTGAAAACTAGAAAAAACATTTTTTTCCCCTTTGAGGTAGAAAACATTTTTTTCCCCTTTGAGGTAGAAATACACATGTTAGAACAAAATCAATCAATACATTAGAAAACGAACAATCAGCACATGACTTTACATGGTTTCACCAACAATGATCAAAATGTTAATAAGAGATCAATCCTTTGATCACCCATTCTAAATATCATTTACATGCCACCAAGCTATTAATTGGATTATCACATTTTTCAGTTTAGATCGATTTTTTTTCCAAATCGAGACGGATTGGAATGAGATTGGATTGAATTGCTATCCCTACATATATTTACGGTATTTACCCTTAGCTTGTTTTATTTATTTAATTTGATGGGAGCCCTTAGCTTGTTACGATGATCTCTATAGGCCAAAACTTGGTCAGCTCAACTGCCCAACTACGATCAAAAGTGAACTATTTGAATTATATTGGACTGGTCGGCCCACCTTGATATTGGTGATTTTAGCTAGGTTTTGAACTCTCCACATAGTTTAACCAGTATAGCACTTTATTCATATAATTGCCTTCACTGCTTCACCATATGTATAGTGTTTAAATAACTATGGTTAAAGGTTCAAAAGCTTGAGATTTTGCTACTATTTAACTGTATTTGGCAAACTAGTAGCTAAAGATCATGCGTTAAGTTTCAATTGGTTAGTTGCTAATTGCTCCTCGATGTGCCTCATGTCAAATTTTGCAAACGTAGCCCACTCACGGCAAGAGAAATGATAAAGAGCTAGATGTGTTGTGAGATGCAACTTTTGTATCGAACAAATAGGTATGTAGTGTTTGTGCTTTTTTTTAATAGGTAAGAATTTTTTTTTTGGGCTACTCTCGTGCATGGCCCCTGTTCAAAGGCTCATTAAAACCATACACTTCCAAACTCCCCTTAAATTCCAAGCTTTTGCTTGGGGTAGGAATTGAACCCTAAATTTTGCTAAGGGAAGATGAGAAAGCTCACCATTTTAAAGCAACCCCAATTCCTATGTAGTGTTTGTGTTACATATATATATATATATATATATATATATATATATATATATATATATATATATATATATATATATATATATATATATATATATATATACTTTTAATAAGGTAAGATGAAATCCCTTGCAAGTAGGGGGGAAATTGGGGATCCTTCCATGCAAGGGATGAGACTCGATCCCAGGATCTCAGGGATCGGAGGTGATGCCAATACCACTAGGCTATCACCTGCTGCTTTGTTACATAGTCTATATGTGTAGATAAAATACAATGTATGTGTGTATTAGTGTATAAAGTAGGAAAATAATGCAACGATGAAAAAAAAATTGACGCTCTTTACTAGTCCGTATTTACTTAAAATTGACGCTCCACATTCAAGTAATGATACAAGATGATTAGTTTTAATTAAACAACCAGTATTTAGGCCCGCGCGTTGCCCCGGGTGGTATTTCCGAACTTCATATGCATTTCTTTTCCTTTCGCATTAAAAAATAATAAAGAAAGCTCAACATTTAAATGATATAAATATAATAATGTGGACATTCAAAGCATGATTAAAAGTTGGTTGAGATGGTAATTGAGCTATGTATAATAGCAAGATATCACGGGTTCAAATCTTGTTGCAAGCCAATTTACTTTTGTTAGTTGACATGACATATATACACATTGGACAATTCTAGTAGAGTAGGAGATGTGCCACGTGGCGTGTATATGTTGATAGACACACCTTTATATATATTAATATAGATTATATGCTATATTGAATTGCAAAATTTACAAAGAATAAAATATTGCAATGGAATAAAATATTTAGTGAGGATTGGATTAAAATAAATGACTAGAGCTTCACAAAGTACTGGTAAACAAAGGTTAGATTAATATGATGGTATTAGTAAGAGGAGAAGGAAAAGAAAAAGAGGGAATGAAAGAAAGAATTAATAAAATAAAAAATGGAAACAATGACTTGAATTTTTCCCCAACTCCTTCACCTTTCTCTCTCACAAAACTCAACAATGGAGTTTTAAATCAAATTTAATTTCTTTGTGCACCAAAAATCAGCTCCCAACCCAAACTCTACGTCATCGACTCGGTTTGGCAGTACTGAAACTGATAAGATAAAGCTGAAACTGATAAGGTGCTGGAACTGAAAAGGTAGTTGATTAACTTAATTGTTTGGCAAAATTAGTTGCTTAAATTGATAAATATTTTGGTAAAATTAGTTGATATTAGAATTTTTAAAAGTTTTTCCAAAATTTCAGTCACCTGATTTTGAAAAAGTAAATTTTTTAACTTATCATTTAAGTCTTTTTAAGCATCTAAAATTTTATTTTAGGCACTCCCCAAACACTGCTAATCATTTTTTTTACAATTGGAGTTAAATTTCATTAAATCTCAAGAGCTAGAAAGCCTCAACTAAAAACAAGGTATTCCTTCATAAAGAAGGAAACTTTTATAGTGAAGACCACACCCGGTATTGACTATTGAGGAGGCAATTTAACTCTCGCAATCAAGTACAATTCCAAACATGATTATACATCAAACTAGACATGGATAATGTGAAATCCTACATCACATACAGTTAGGGGTGTTTATAATCAGGTACCCGGCTTTTCGGGTACCCGTATATGCGGGTACCCGGATATTCGGGTACTTGAAAAGACGGCACATGACCCGGCCCGGGAAACCGGATACTCGGTTATCGGGTATCCTATTTTCCCGGGTCGGGTCATAGGGTACCCGGCTCATTTTTCCTTTTTTTTTTTTAAGCTAGCCAGTAGCCACGGCCAATTAAAGCCATCCATAAAAGTAACACTTACACTGCCAAAGTGCCACTACAATATTCATGCAAATCCAAATAAGCAAATATCCAATACACTAGCCACTGCCAATTCCAAATCACAAATGCAAATAAAACTATAAAAGGGAGGGGGAATTAAATTAAGTAATCAACGTGCTTGGGGAATGGTGAGTTAGTGCTTACAAACTTCAAACATCACAACCCACAAAATAACGTGCTTGGTACCCGGTGAACGGTGGTGCGCTCAAAGGCTGGTGGTGGTGCGCTCGAAGGCAGCGACGCTTGATGTGGTGGTCGGCTGGTCGCCGGTCGTTGTGTGGGACGAGTGTGGAGTGTGGAAATTGCGAATGTCAAGTAATGGACGAGTGTGGAGTGTGGAGTGTGGAGATTAAGGTTCTGCAATTTTTTTTTTTTCCTAACTTCTTGATGAGTAATGGGCAATGTGTTGTATTCTTGTTGTGGGCCAAAAGTTTCTCAAGCAGGTCAGCTGGTCCGAAATGTTAAAATCCAAACTCCAGCCGGGTACCGGGTACCCGCTTGCATTGTATCTGCGGCCCATTACCCGACTTGGGTTTTCTTGTTTTTACCGGGTCGGGTACCCGACCCGAAAAAAACTGATTTTGACCCGACTTTTTTTGGGCGGTTCAGCGGGTTTTCGGGTCGGGTACTTTGGGTCGGGTTTCTCTAAACACCCCTACATACAGTCATCAACATGACTTTGAATCAAAGGGCGGGGGGCTAGCTGCAACACATTAATAAATTGTAGACTTGCGGTCTTCAGCAGAGGCTTTTGAATCTGATCAGATGGCTTTTAGATCCAGGCTATGAATTCTTCCTACCTTAGGAGACCCTGCTTAGCTAGAGTATCAGCCACAAAGTTGGCGCTTCTCCCTTTGTGAACAATTTTGATGCTTAGATCTCTTTTGCACGCATTTCTGATGAAGTTTATATGATGGTTCATATTCCAAGGCCCTCCGTTGTCACTATTGCTCCATAATACTGCGTTTGAGGAATTTGATTCAAGGATTAGATTGCATTTTTTGGTACTTTCACATGCTAGAGAGATCTTAGTCGCGTGGTGTATGACCAATGTTTCAGCAAAGTTGATTTCCATGAATGGAATGGGAGAGGAGAACAAGCAAATGAAGTTCTCTTTATCATTGCGCAAAATACCTCCAATGGCTGAATTTGATGAGAGAGGGTTCACAGATGCATCGACATTCCATTTTAGCTGATTTGGTTCCGGGCGACCCCATTCACATGGAATTGAGACGGATTTGAGACTGCTTGAGAATGATGGGCTGCCATTCCATAATAAACAATCCAGATTTCTTTAAATATCAGTAGGTGAATAAGGAAAGTCATCACACCACCCTTTAATCCACCATCCAAGTCTCAATAGAATCATATCTTGAAGATATTTTGCTGAACGAGAAGTGTTTTCAAAAATGCGCAAATTACGCTCTTTCCAAATTGTCCAAACAATTATAAAGAAACAAGCGTGTCATACCTTTTTGAAGAAGGAGCACTTCTTTGATATATGTCATTGATCAAAGGCACATCTCAGATTGTTGGGGAAGACCCATTTAATACCCCATAAACCAATCCACCAATACCATAATTGCTGGGCAAATTGACAGTGAAGAAGAAGGTGGTTGGAAGATTCAGAGGAGAGAGAGCATAAAACACATAAATCATTTTCTGCCGGAATGATGCCCAGATGCGCAAGTTTTTTTACGGGTGTTTATTCTCTCAAGCAATGCTGTCCATACGAACACTTCTATCCTGTGTGGCACTAAGCCACGCCATACACCTTTTATTGCATCGTGATGGGGTATTGTGCTCAGTTTATCGAGTTCAAGCGAGAAAGATTTTGTGGAGAATTTTCCAGAGCTGCAAAAAGACCACACAAGCTTATCCTCACTATCGCAGGCGAGGCACACTTCCATCAATATTTTGTCGAGATGAGATTTTTCAACAAGATCTTGGGGCCGAAGAGCTCGCTTCCATGAGAAAATCCATACCCAGTTATAGCCTTCCCAAAATCCGAAAGAATCCACTGAAGCATTTGGCATGACTGAGATTTTGTAGAGCCTCGGGAATATGGATTTTAAAGGTGATGACTCTAACCAAGAATCATGTCAAAATAGGCAATTCGAGCCATTGCTAACATTTTTTCTTACTCCATTAAGAGCCAAAGTTTTCGCTTGTGAGTGCTGGAGAATGGAAGATCAGATTTGCTTCCAAGGACCCCCATTTGAGGGTATTGCTAAATCTGAGATGTTGAGGGTTAAACACTGCTAATCATTTAAACACCTAAAATACGTTAGCACCTTATCATATAAGGTAACTAAAATGCTTCCCCAAAATTCAGTAAATTAGATTTCTTAAGGGACCAAACAATGGCTATAAATAGCCAAGTTCATAGCCTCTTCAAGCGTCCTTCACCCACCACTCTCACTTCACTCAATAGCTCCATAGAATTGCTCCTTTATTCGCCGGAAAACACCCCCCAAGCCCCTATTTTTCGCACTACACCACCTACTCTATCTCTCCCCTGTTTTTGAGTTATCCAACTCGCACCACCGTGCTGCCAGCCTCGCCTCCCTCCACCATCACGACCACCTTGCGCCACCCACCACACCGCCGCCTTCCCAGACCTACTTTGCACCCCAACCACACTATCTCGTCTCTCGCTCACACACTCTTTCTCCCTCCTCGTTTCACCGTCGAGCCACGCCCCAGCATCGCCGCACCTTGCGACTCCTGCCGTGTCGCCTCGTCGCTGCTGCCGGAGCTCCAACCCGCCGCCCAACTTTATTCTCTCCCCTGTTCTCGTGTCTACTCGGTTGAGTAGAGGTATGAAAATACATCTTCACTGTTGTTTTTAAATTTTTAGATGAAGTAGTTTGAGCCCAAAACAATAAATACCCATAGTTAGTTACTGATACTATTAGGCCAAAAAGAATTTGGGTTTAGTTAAGCTAAGTGGCTAAATTTATATCTTCAACTTGTTGGGCATAGAAACTGATTCATTTAAGTGTTAATAAAGCTAGTTAGTCTAATTTCTATCTTTAATTTGTCAGTCTAATCTTTCAATTAGACCGCTAAACTGAGTTTGTGATGTTAAATTTATTAATCACTCTAACTTGAAATTGTGAAAGAACATTAGGAATACTTAAGTTTATATATTAGTTTACGAGCTTATGATCACTTTAGTTTTTTTTGTACCGTCTTCCTCGTTTGTGAATGATAATTTTTATAATTATGATTTTTGTTTTGTTGATTTTTTTAAATTATGATTTTCATTTACAACTTTTTTTATTGTTTTGTTGAATGTTGCTGGATATATATGGCTGGATTAGCGTTGTAAAAAAACTAATATGGACCCGGTGCACACTAACTTAATGTGCACCTTATCCATCTCACGTGAGTTTTAATGATTACAACTTTCCGTTTTTGCCGCGTTCAGTCTTCCCCTATTTTCTCTCTCCTGATAACTTCTCTCTCCTCTGATAACTTCACTCTCCTGATAGTGTATTTTTGAAACAATATAATGTATTTTGAAATGATATAGTGTACTTTAAAATGATATAGTGTATTTTAAAATGATAGTGTTTTTTTTGAGTTTTTGGGCATGATAGTGTTGCATGTTATAGTGTATATTGACATGATATAGTGTATTTTGAAATGATATAGTGTATTTTAAAATGATAGTGTTTTGCTGAGTTTTTTGGCATGATAGTGTTGCATGTTATAGTCTATTTTGAAATGATATAGTGTATTTTAAAATGATATAGTGTATTTTAAAATGATAGTGTTTTGCTGAGTTTTTTGGCATGATAGTGTTGCATGTTATAGTGTATATTGACATGATATAGTGTATTTTGAAATGATATAGTGTATTTTGACATGATAGTGTTTTGCTGTGTTTTTTGACATGATAGAGTTGCATGATATAGTGTGTTTTGACATGATATAGTGTATTTTAAAATGTTATAGTGTAGTTTATTTGTATATTACACAAAATTATCATAATCGATCGTTATAGTGTTTGACATGATAGTGTATTTTGACATGATATAGTGTATTTTAAAATGATATAGTGTATGTTTGTTCAGAACAACTGTTTTTGTTAAAATTTTAGGGCGAGAGAATATTATTGAAGAGAGAGAAAATCGCGCGAATTTTGGAAAGCGGGAGTGACTAGTTTGTAGTGGGGCACGTGTCTAGGCCTGGTCCACACTATTTTTAATGTGAACCGGGTCCACGCAAGACGGATTGTTATCGTTGAATCTGATTTTTTTGTTTTCACACAAGTTCAAAAGTTGAATATGGCTGGATTGATTTTCGGTGGTTGGATGGCTACATAGCTGTAGCCTGTAACAGCAGGCTGCACATTTTTTTTACACCAAATGACTCCTAACTGGTCCGGTCATAGCTAGGGATGGCAATGGATCCTGGACCCGGCCCCGTTTTTTAGGATCTGGATTCCAACATTTCGGACCCGTTGGATCCGGGTCGGATCCGGGTCCTGTCATCAAGTTGCGGATCCGGGTCCGGATTTGATCCCAAGATTCGGACCCGTAGATCCGTTTTTCAAAAAAATAAGTTGGGCAGTTGGCTAGAACCTAGGCTTGATTCACGCATAATCCTCACTCCTCATAAACTGTAACCTCAAAACTAACACAGCCCCTTCTACTCCAGCCTCTAACAAAAAACCCTAAGTTCCTTTCTCTCTCCTGCCATCCACTACAAATACCCAGCGGCGAGCCGGAGATCTCCTTGAATCCGACGACTTCCGGTGACTGCACCATGTGACGGGAATTTGAAGATTATTCTACTGTTTTCTTTACTCACATTCTTCATCTTGCTTACCTTCAATCAGGTTGAAGATTCTTTGTCATAATCTTTCCTCTTAGTTTTATCCATCCCCTCCAAACTATTACCACTATTATCACTCATACCAGTGGGTAAAGACTGGAAGAAGAGACAATGGTCTGATTGAAATTTGAAGGGAGGAGAGAGAAAAGCATTTGTGGGAAAAATGGAGTGATGTCGATTTTATTCGTTGAATTGAATGTCTAATTGTGTATATTTGAAGTGTAATTTTATGGTAAATCAAGTTGATCAATGCTAGTACACATAAATTTTCGCACATTTCATTTTATATCCCTGTTAGTTTGTAATTTTTCGATCCATTGCTAGGAAAATGCATCCATTTCTTATCTAGATTTTTTCTCTAATTTGGTGAACATAGTAATGTAAATCAACGCAATTTGCGCTTGTTATACCACTATATTATTTTAATTGAATTTGTTAATTTTCTAAGTAAAATAGTATATTTTTTGGACGGATCCGTTTTGGACCCGGATCTGGATCTGGGTCCTATTTTTCCAGACCCGGTGGATCCGGGTCGGATCTGGATCCAACATCTAAAAATGGATCTGAATCCGGGTCCACACGGACCCGATTCAAATCCGACCCGTTGCCATCCCTAGTCATAGCACACAACCGATTAACTGATTCGGATCAGTTAATTTATAACTGATCCGATTTTTGACCGGATCAGTTATTCAATATGTACTGCTGATCCGGACCAAAACCGGATCTGTAAGCTTGGTTTTGACGGATCTGTATGCCCGGTTTTGACCGGATCGGATAGGCTTTTTTCTACTAGTGTCAGATTTTTTTTTCTTTTTATTAAATTGTTATCATATTATTAATTTATATTTGATAATTAGTAGTTATTTGATGATTAGCAAATTATTAATAGTTGTGATTAGTGAATATTAACAAATATTATCGATAATTAGTAGTACAATTAGTAAAAATAAGTTATTAGTTGCGAAAATCAATGAGGTATTTGATGATTAGCAAGTAGTAGTGATTATTGCATGTCAATAATAATGATTAATTTTTTATGCATTTAAGTTGTTAGTAATTATTGCATGTTAATAGTAAATAATTTTGTTTATATATATGTTAAGTAGTACTGATTATTGCATATTAATAGTGATTAATTTTTTTTGCATGTTAAGTAGTTAGTTATTGTTTTGCATGTTAATAGTGATTAATTTTTTTTTGCATGCTAAGTAGTTAGTGATTATTGCATGTTAACAATAGTTTAGTGATTATTGGATGTTACATTTGATCACTAAATCTCAAATGTTAAATCTTTTAGGTTTATGAGCTAGATTTTGGGGGTGATTTTGTAGATTATAATCACCTATCTTATAATGATACGATTTGGGATAGTAAAATGGATGCCGAGGATTGGTGTAGAGAAAAGGCACTAGAAATTGGGTTTGTGATAATTTCTTCGTTAGGAAAAAAACAAGTTGACTGTCAGCCATATGGTTATATGAGATGTAATCGGGGTGAGAGGTATCGGGGTAAGGATAAAGATCTTAACGAAGCGTCGCGTATAAACACCAAAATAAAAGCGTGTGGATGCAGAGCTTACGTAAAGACAAAATTTCTTACCGATCGATCAGGATGGTTGATTAGCAGTAAACCAAGGATATCAGGCACACACAAACATGAGTTACATCATTACATTGAGGGTCACCAACCATCAACGGTCTTAGTCCGGCGGCAAAGGTTTTTGTTCGCAATATGTACAAGTTGCACGTTAAGCCGACCATCATCATGAAAGTTGTTCAGGAAAATTTCCAAATGATCGTCCAACTATGAGAAAAATCTACAACCTGAAAGAAAAAGATAGTTCGAAGTAATGATGGCAGAGACGTCATGCAACAATTACTCCACCTTGATCGAGAAAACTGCTAGCATCATTGGATAAGGCAAGACAAGGAGTTGAATAATGGCATGACAGAGGCATTTTTGGTGTACCTAAGTCGATGAATTTCCTATACATATTTATCCACATGTTGTTGGTATAGATGCAACCTATAAAATTAAACGGACAAATATAAGATGCTATTTTACGAGTTGATTAGGATGACATTATGTAACCACAACTTTCTGGTTGGGTATGCTTTGATGGCGAATGAAACAGCTGATAGTTATCATCAGGTATAGGACAAGTTTAGATTGTTGCTCAGCTTTACTGTTATCCTTATCACTAAATTATTGCATAATAATTAATCATTTTTTTAACATGCAATAACCACTAATTACTAATTAAAACAAATTGTTCGCTAATATTAACATAACATGCTAATATCAATATTTCATTAATATTAACATAACATTAGCATAACATGCATGCTAATATCACTAATAACATGCTAAAACAAATTAAAACAGTTCATATTAATAACATGTTAATGTTACTCGTAATTTATTCACTATTATTCGCTATTATCATTAATATTTAAAACAATTAACTAAGAAAAAAATCGATGAACCATGGAACCCAACCTTTTTTTCGTTTCCTCCATCGAAGAACCGGATCAAAATTTCATTTCCTCCACGGAGGAACCGAAGATCTAACTTGGTTCATCGATGGAGGATACGAGTCAGATCTTCGTTTCCTCCATGGAGGAAACAAAAATTTGATGTGGTTCCTCGATGGAGGAAACGAAAAAAAAGGCGATTATGGAACCGCCATTCATTACGGTCAAGCTTTACACCAACCTGAGTTGACAACTCTCGGGCGGTGCCTTTCACCTTCTTCTTTGGGGCCATGCTCTTCGAATTCGGGCCTTTCGCCTGCGTGTTGAAGGTGGTGATGTTGGTGGATGTGAAGCGATGGTGGTGTTGAAGGTGGTGGTGGCGGTGGTATTGAAGGTGATTATATATGGTGTTAACGGTGTTGGTGGTGCTCAAGGTGGTGGCTGGTGTTGGTGTCCCGGATAAAAGGTGGTGTGGTGGTGGTGATGGTGATGGTGATGGTGGTGGTGAGGGTTGGTGGCTTAAGGAGTCTTGGGTGAGGAAGAGGGAGCGAGAGAATAAGTGAGGATGAAAGGGAGAGGGAGGAGTATAATTAGGGGTAAATGGGGAAAAAAGAAAAAATTACGGGCGGTATAAGTAAATAAGAGCGATATTTAAAAAAACTCCGAAATACCTAGAAAGTATATAGTATTTTCGTCTAAAGATAATAGGTACTCCCTCTATATTCTTTTTTTTTCACTTGGAATATTCTAGTCAAAGGTAGAAAACTTTGATCATGTATTCATGTGTAGTGATTAGTATATACTATATACTCTCTCTATATTCATGTGAGATTTTGTTAAATACGTCTCAGTATGTAGCATTTTTTTACTAATACATATTTAGAGATATTATTAGTCAAAAATGTGCATTGAAGACTTTGCAAATTAAGTAAAAAGTAAAGATAACAAATGTACAAAGATGATGTAATACATAGTAGCTGATATCTTGTTTATTACTTTACTTTTTGATAGTTTTTAATTGGTTTTATAGTTGTTTTTGAGTTAGTTTAGCTAGTTTGTTAGCTATTTCCTTAATTTGTGCAAATTTCCTTCTTGTATGCACTTTCTTTGGGCGATTTGTTCCATTTCAGGACTTAGGAGCACGCTTGGAGGACACTTGCACAACCCCAAATATTAATATCGAAGAGGAAGGTCAAGGAAGCATAACCGAGTTCCGGAGGCAAATATAAGAAGTTTTGGAAGAGTTTGCGCACAAGGGTCAACTTCAAATGGCCATAACTTTTAGCACACAAAACATTTTTGAGCGATTCAAGTTGAAGATAAAAGTTTGGCTCAATAGCTTTCCAACAAGTGGTCACAAGCTCAATTTCGATATAAAACGAGTGAGATATGGCCGTTTGAAAATGAACAGACGAAACTGAAAACTGACCCGAGCGCTCGGGTCAACTGACCCGCCCGGGTCAATCTGCGATAAACTCATTTTCACTCCTGTTGGTCTGACCCGCCCAGGTCAGATGACCCGAGGGCTCGGGTCATCTTACCCGCCCGGGTCGGGTCATTTTTCCAAAAACCTTTTTACGACTTTGTTTGTTTTAATGCGGGGGTTGTTTTGTAATTTTCTATTTTATTTCTTATGACTATATAAGAGGGACTCCTCTTATTTTAACTTAGGCAATTATTAACTAGAGATTAGAGAGAGATTAGATCTTGTTTTAGCATTCAAGTTTAGAGCAAAACCCTAGGAGAGAGAAAAGTGGAAGTTTGAAGCTTTTGGATCTCCATTCTTCATTAATGAAAGTTTAAAGTTGGTAATCTTTGTTTATTTTCTTCTTTCCTTCCATTATTCTTGCTTATTTCATGATTTGTTTGTTTAGATCTTGCTTTATTAGTTGATTATTTGCATTTTTCTCTTTTTCCTCCATGGTTATGGTGATGAAGTTATTTCAAGCTTTGTTTTGTTTTATTTCCATAATGTGTGAGTAGTTTCTTACTAGGGGAAGGGATGTAACCTTCATTTACTCTTTGGATCCTAGATCTAAGTTAGGGGGTTAACTTTTGGGGTTGAACTTGTTGATCAAACTTGTTTTACTTAGTTTGTTGGGTGATTGCTCACCACTTAACTTGTATATTTGGAATTCCTAGTGAAGGATTGAGAGATGAAGCTAGGAATAAACTAAGTTTGGTTGCTAGACTAGGATCTCCATGAAAATAGGCATTTTCTAGTTTAGGGAAGCTTGATTAATCATGTTGTGCTTGATTTGGCTAGATTGGTTGCTCATGCCATGAGAATAGGTCATGAGTGACTAATCAAGCTCCTCTAATTAGCTCGAGAGAGTAATTAGAGTTCATATGTGCGCGATTTTCCCCTTGTGATCCCCCATTTGTTTCCCCTTGGCTTTGATGATTGGATTCTTGGATTGAGTGTTGGTGAATCCCCCTAATCCCCTAGTTTCTTCACCCTTGTCTTATCTCCTTTAATTGTTCGTTGATTTACTGTGCAAATCTTCTAGTTTAATTAGAATTTAGAATCATTGCTAAACTTTCAATCAAAACCCAAAAATTGATTTAGCTCATTGTAGTTAGCTAATTAACTCTTGACTTAACCCTACTTCCTTTTGGATTTCGACCCTATACTTATCCTATATTGGATAAATTAGGTTATATTTGGCGAGTATACAACGACCCGTCAAATTTTGGCGCCGTTGCCGGGGAAGTAGCGGTTAGCATTAGCTAATTGGTTAATTTTGAGACTAAATTGTCCTTTTTCTTTATTTTTGGTGTGTTTACCTCTTGGTTGTTTTTACTAATATTCTCCGTAGCTTTGTTGGTTGCATGTCACGGAGATTGAGGGGCGATCCTACCATCCCCATCGATCATAACCTTGAAAATACATTGAGGCAATTAAGGAGAATCTTTAGGGAACCTACGGTCCAATCGGGTGTTGAACAACCGGATTTTGAACAAGAGTCGTCTATCTCCACTACTTCTAGCACTATGGGGGATGAGGCTCCTAGAGCATTACGGGATTTTGGGCATCCCGAGGCATTTGAACTCAAAAGTGGTATTCGCCGCCCAACTACTACCGCCAACTTCGAATTTTCTCCGCATTTGATTCGCATGATCAAACAAGAGCCCTATGGGGGTATGACTCATGAGTGTCCTCTTGAGCATTTGGCTAATTACTTGGAGCTATGTGCCACGGTGAAGCAAAACAATGTGAGTCAAGAGTTTGTGAGGCTCAACCTATTTCATTTCTCTCTTGTGGGTAAGGCTAAGAAATGGTTGCAATCCATTCCGGAAGACTCTTTGACAACATGGGCACAAGTTACCACGGCTTTTGTGGATGAATTCTATTCTCAAGAGAAGACATCCGAAGCTAGGAGGAAGATAGCTAATTTCTCTCAAGAGGAGGATGAGACATTGTATGGAGCTTGGGATAGGTTCAAGGATCTTCGAAGATCTTGTCCTCACCATGGTTATAGTCAATGGATGCTTATGCAAAGCTTCTATGATGGTCTCCTTCCTATGACCCGTGCAAGTCTTGATTCGGGTGCGGGAGGCCAACTAACAAAGCTTCCGGTTGACAATATTGAGCCTACAATTGAAGAGGTAGTACGACACTACTCTTGGGGAAATTCTACTAGAACCGCAAGCATGAAGAGTGCAAGCAAAGGCAAGTATGATCTTGATGCCATTGACCACATCAATGCAAAGCTTGATACCCTTGTAAAGAAATTGGAAAAGGTAAGCTTGGCATCCCCTAGCCAAGGTACTTCCCAAGCCTTTTCTTGTGAGATTTGTGGTGGGTCGGACCACGCTAGCTCTTATTGTGGTGGGTCTATGGACCATGTTGCTTGGGTGAATACTAGGGGTGAGGGAAATCCTAACTTCAACAACCAAGGGAGATGAAATAACAATGCGAGTGGAGGATGGAAGAACCCTCAACCACCCCAACCTTACCAAGCTAGACCACCCGGATTCCATAACCCCCAACAAACATTCACACAACCACCCCCTAGAGCTCCCTTTGAACCAAATCAACCAAAATAATGCTCTCTTGAATCCACTCTTCAACTCTTCTTAGCTCAACAAACAAAAACCAATGCCGATAACGATAGAAAGTTTGGGGAGATATACACTTCCCTCCAACAAATGAATGCCCACAATAAGATCATTGAAACCCAACTTGCCCAAGTCGCTCAACAAGTGAGCAACAACTCTTCAAACTCTTCCACCCAACTTCCTAGCCAACCCATTATTCGAGACCAAGTTAAAGCCATTACTTTGAGATCCGGAGCTCACTATGAGGGTCCTAAGATGCTTACACTTGATGATGCTAACCCCTCCAATGAGAGTGAGAATGTGGATAGTGAAGTTGATAAAGAGATTGAAAATGTCGTTGTGGAAGACATTCATGAGGATGGCACTCCTATAGTTGTTGAACCCGAAAAGTCAAGGAAAGAGCCTCCTCCAATGAAGAACTACACTCCTCCGGTTCCATATCCTCAACGGTTAATGAAGAAGCAACTCAATGATAAGTTTGTCAAATTCCTTGAAGTAATGAAGGGTCTACAAGTGCACATTCCATTTCTCCAAGCTATGGCTCAAATGCCTACCTATGCTAAATTTCTCAAAGAACTTCTCTCCAACAAGTCTAAACTTGAAGAAAGTTCTACTATTGCTCTCACCGCCGAGGTTAGTGCGGTTCTCCAAAACAAGCTCCCCGAAAAACTAGAAGATCCGGGTTCTTTCTCTATACCCGTGAGAATTGGACATTTGGAGTCAAAAAGAGCATTGGCCGACCTAGGAGCGAGTGTTAGCCTCATGCCGCTTTCAATTGCAAGAAATCTCAACTTTGAGCTTAAACCTACTAGAAGAGCAATACAATTGACGGATCGTTCGGTTAAGGTCCCCGTTGGAGAATTGGAAGATGTGCCGGTGCAAGTAGGGAGAGTCTTTATCCCTTGTGATTTTGTTGTGATGGAGATGGAAGAGGACTCTCAAGTGCCTCTCATATTGGGAAGACCCTTCTTGAAAACGGCCGGGGTGCTTGTGGATATGAAGAGAGATATCATGACTTTGACGGTCGGAGATGAAAAAATGGAATTTGCATTCAACAAAAGTATGAAAGCCCCCATCATGGAAGAAGTGCATCGGATGGACACTCTTGAGCAAGATCTATCAAGTCTTAAGGCCTTGAATGAGGTAAGGGACCCCTTTCACGATGTGATATCAAGGAAGAAACAAGAAAGGGGAGGTGAAGTTTGCAACCTCAAGAAAGTCGTGAATAAAGTTTCCATCTATCATCCGAAAGAAGCAAAGTTTAAGGTATTCGAAGCCCCATTGAAGAAGAAGAAGAAGAGTAATAAGCTTCCTCCCACTTGCAATGAAAAATTGGAGTTTGCATCCAAGAAAACCAATAGGACTCCACTCATGAAGAATGTGGACCACATAGATGTATGTAGTCATGAAGTGGTGAGCCTCAAGACTTGGGATGTGCATGATTGGATTTATGATGGATGGCATGACCCTTTGTGTGATTCAATGCAAGCTGTGAAAGATGAAATAAGATCAACTAATGAAACTCATGGCTTACTACTTCAAAGATTTTCACCCAGCAACTTTGAGGACTACTCTTTCCGCCCTCCATGATGACCTCACACATGGTCGAGCTATCGACCTTAAAAAGAGCACTCTCGGGAGGTAACCCGTATTTATTGCTTTTATTTTCTTTCTTTCTTATAATTTTCTTTATTTTGATAGCTTTTATTTGATTTTAGTTTGGTTGTATGTACCCATTTGCGTACTTTGACCCTCGTTTGGCATGTTGGTTTGTTGGTTAACCTTCCCCTTCCCCTTTCCCTTCCCTTCCCCCCCCCCCTTTTGATTCTCTTGTTCATGCATTGAGGACAATGCTTTCTTCTAGCTTGGGGGAGTAATTATCCGCTAGCCTGGGGGAAATATTTATATATTTTTTACTCATTTTCAGAAAAAAAAAAAGAAAAAAAAATCGTATATTTTTTAAAAAAATCCAAAAATAGTTTTTTTTTTTTTTTTTTATCTTCTTTCTTTGTTTTAGCTTTCTTTCCTTTCCTTTCCTTTTCTTTCCCCTCTTTTTCAATCTTTGTTTTTAGTTCTAAAAATAAAAAAAATTGAAAAAGAGAAAAAAAATCTGAAAAACAAAGAAAAACAAAAAGAAATTTTAGCTTTGAATAAAGTTTTGATTTCCTTGCCCAAGGAAGATTCTAGTTGATGATATTTGTGGATTCCTTGCTTGGATTTTAAGTATATGTTTAGAGGCTCCTTTTGGAAGAGTGTGAGCTTGGGTTGTGGTGCTTTAGGAGGTGATTAATCTTGATTGCATTAGAATCAACCAAAGTGAAACCAATGAATGCTCAATTGGATGTCTAGTCTTGATTCTTGACTATGTTGCTCATGCTTGAATAAATTTAGCTTCAAATTTGCGGTCCCTAGTATCCCTAGATATGCTCATCATGTCCCCAAATAAAACTCTACAAAAAGCTTAGTTTTTACTTCTTTTCATTTGTAATAAGTGGTACAAAAAGCCACAAGTTCTTATGTCTCTCTTTAGTGAGTAGTTACTCATATTTTGTATAGCAAAAATTCCCATAATAAGGGAAAAAGAAAAAGCCAAAAACAGTCAAAAAAGGCGTGAAAAATGAAAAAAAAAGTGAAGAAAAACGAAAAAAAAAAGACTAGAAGAATTCCAATAAAAGAGGTCAATTTGTGGATGCCTCCCACACTTAGTACTAATTTTTCTAAAGTTTTGAGTAGAATGAAGTCTAAGGCATATTTGTGTGTCTAGGGATGGTGGACTAGTGGTTTGAGCTTCTATAAAACTTGAAAAGCTATATATAGATCTTTTGGATAGCTAGGTGTTCTCTAATGAGCGAGTAAAAAGTCTAGTTAGGTGTCCTTTTGCAATCTTGATTAGTTGCTTTCTCTACCCATAACCTATGAGTACACTTGGAAATTAGTTGTTTTGAAAGTTGCTCTCTATTCTTGCTTGTGAACCATTTCATTGATAATTGACTTGGGCATTGCTTTTGAATTTGATTGAATAAATGGTTGATGAAAAACTAGAGTTGTGGGTTTGAAAACTCTTTGGAAACCCTCGCGAGATACCACTCGCCCTCTAGAGCGATCTAGGGATTTAAAGAGCTTGTTGCATGTGCTAAATGCAATCGTGATTCTTACGAAAATGAGTTAGTGTAAATTCTTTATCCTTCCTTCCTTTTTCATTTTTTCTTCCCCCTTCCTTCTTCATTTTGTTTTCAAATAAGTTTTCATTCTCCTACTTGTGTTTTAATCTATTTTGCTTGAGGACAAGCAAAGATCTAGCTTGGGGGAGTTTGATATCTTGTTTATTACTTTACTTTTTGATAGTTTTTAATTGGTTTTATAGTTGTTTTTGAGTTAGTTTAGCTAGTTTGTTAGCTATTTCCTTAATTTGTGCAATTTTCCTTCTTGTATGCACTTTCTTTGGGCGCTTTGTTCCATTTCAGGACTTAGGAGCACGCTTGGAGGACACTTGCACAACCCCGAATATTAATATCGAAGAGGAAGGTCAAGGAAGCATAACCGAGTTCCGGAGGCAAATATAAGAAGTTTTGGAAGAGTTTGCGCACAAGGGTCAACTTCAAATGGCCATAACTTTCAACACACAAAACATTTTTGAGCGATTCAAGTTGGAGATGAAATTTTGGCTCAATAGCTTTCCAACAAGTGGTCACAAGCTCAATTTCGATATAAACCGAGTGAGATATGGTCGTTTAAAAATGAACTGACGAAACTGAAAACTGACCCGAGCGCTCGGGTCAACTGGCCCGCCTGGGTCAATCTACGATAAACTCATTTTCACTCCTGTTGGTCTGACCCGCCCGGGTCAGATGACCCGAGGGCTCGGGTCAGGTCACCCGAGGGCCCGGGTCGGGTCATTTTTTTAAAAACCTTTTTACGACTTTGTTTGTTTTAATGCGGGGGTTGTTTTGTAATTTTCTGTTTTATTTCTTATGACTATATAAGAGGGACTCCTCTTATTTTAACTTAGGCAATTATTAACTAGAGATTAGAGAGAGATTAGATCTTGTTTTAGCATTCAAGTTTAGAGCAAAACCCTAGGAGAGAGAAAAGTGGAAGTTTGAAGCTTTTGGATCTCCATTCTTCATTAATGAAAGTTTAAAGTTGGTAATCTTTGTTTATTTTCTTCTTTCCTTCCATTATTCTTGCTTATTTCATGATTTGTTTGTTTAGATCTTGCTTTATTAGTTGATTATTTGCATTTTTCTCTTTTTCCTCCATGGTTATGGTGATGAAGTTATTTCAAGCTTTGTTTTATTTTATTTCCATAATGTGTGAGTAGTTTCTTACTAGGGGAAGGGATGTAACCTTCATTTACTCTTTGGATCCTAGATCTAAGTTAGGGGGTTAACTTTTGGGGTTGAACTTGTTGATCAAACTTGTTTTACTTGGTTTGTTGGGTGATTGATCACCACTTAACTTGTATATTTGGAATTCCTAGTGAAGGATTGAGAGATGAAGCTAGGAATAAACTAAGTTTGGTTGCTAGACTAGGATCTCCATGAAAATAGGCATTTTCTAGTTTAGGGAAGCTTGATTAATCATGTTGTGCTTGATTTGGCTAGATTGGTTGCTCATGCCATGAGAATAGGTCATGAGTGACTAATCAAGCTCCTCTAATTAGCTCGAGAGAGTAATTAGAGTTCATATGTGCGTGATTTTCCCCTTGTGATCCCCCATTTGTTTCCCATTGGCTTTGATGATTGGATTCTTGGATTGAGTGTTGGTGAATCCCCCTAATCCCCTAGTTTCTTTACCCTTGTCTTATCTCCTTTAATTGTTCGTTGATTTACTTTGCAAATCTTCTAGTTTAATTAGAATTTAGAATCATTGCTAAACTTTCAATCAAAACCCAAAAATTGATTTAGCTCATTGTAGTTAGCTAATTAACTCTTGACTTAACCCTACTTCCTTGTGGATTTCGACCCTATACTTATCCTATATTGGATAAATTAGGTTATATTTGGCGAGTATACAACGACCCGTCAGTAGCTTATCAAGCAAGTTTAGACTTCAAAATAGGGATGACAGTGGGTCTAATACCCGACCTAAACCCAGTCGGACCCGCCCCATTTTTAAGGGCCTGGTTCTACATCTTTATGACCCAATGGGTCCATGTCGGATTTGGGTCTAAACTTTCTTGGGTAGGGTTTGCGTCCGTATCTAGTGATGTTGGACCCAGCCTCCCCCCAAATTTGACCCACGGATCCAATTATATTTCTTATCCAAAAAAAATAAATATATTGAAATCACAAGACACAACTTAGATGCTCACCATAAGTCTCCATTCTCTACAAAAATGAAATTAACATGAAATGAAGGAGAATTAGAAAATACAACTTATATAAGCATCTTTGAATTAAGTTCAGATAATTTCAGTTATGTTCTGATATCTACTAAAGGGGATAATTTCATCCGCACTCTTACTGCATCTTTTCTTCATTACATATAAGTTCATTAGTGATAGATTTCCTAATCATTTATGATTTTTAGTCACGTTGAAATGTGTATTTGCTAATATCAATTTATTGGATTGGGGCTTTGGGCACGTTTCAATATCTATGCAGGATTTTGAAGAATATGGATTTGCAGCAAGGAATAATGCACTTATTTTGGACGTTGAAGGTCTTTAAGTGGGTTTTTTTTGGCTTAGGACGTTGAAGGTCTTTAAGTGGGTTTTTTTTGGCTTATGGAAATTTGATGGAATAATTTTTTTTATGTGCAAAAAGGAAAGGAATATTTTTTGCTCTTGGGCATGACATAAAACTATGCTTACTATTGGATATTTGAAAGATAGTGACATGCTATGTTAGTTTTTGGACAAAAATGGTGATATTTTGAACAAATTTTGTAAAGGTCACGCACACATACATAATACAAGCTAGTTTCTGCAGCGATAATAGTCGTTGCCAAAAAAATGGACTACTTTCGCATGCATACTTTGTTTCGTAACGACAGATTTAATGCAACGACATTTTTCGTTGATGAAAGTCCATCTTTCGCAACAACAAATGTCGTTGCAAAAGCCTTTGGCTGCAGTTGTACCGACAACGACCTTGCAATGACAAATGTCGTTGCAAAAGAGAGTTTTAGCAACGACACTAGGTTTATTGTTTGTCATTGCAAAAAATATATTTTCTTGCAGTGTTTTGGTAGTCTTGTATACTAAACTTTTGAGTTGAAATAGGTTTAAATATATTTTTTATTGAATTGTAAATCTATTACTTCATTATATGCAAAAAAAATTTAGGCGAAAAAAATGTATACATATATATTAAAAGATTAGTGGACGATAAAAAAAAATAGAAAGTATCTTAAGGACTTATTTTGGACCCATTTAGATCCATGACCCGCTAGGCCCAGCAAGTTTTGGTAGGGGTCTGGATTTTTTGGACCCAGTGAGTCTGGGGCAAGTCTAGGTTTACTTTAAAAAAAATCGGGTCTATATCTGGATCTTACTACATCCGTTCCAGACCTGACCCATTGTTATTATATTCCTATATGTGAGGTTGAATCTTGGCACTACGGCATTATCGTTGAGAAGATTCAAGATAAAGGAAAATTTTACCATAAAATTAAAAGAACTCACCGATAATCATCAAACAATTCTACTTCTATACTTAATTTCCAGTGGAAAAATGTTTAGGACAGTGGACATAAATCATATGTTTGCTCCTTTGGTAGTTTTGCTTACTTTTGGTTTTTATTTGCTTACAAATTACAATGGACACAATTTTGTGCATATACTTCATCCGTTCTTTTTTAATTGTAACATTTGCATTTTTCACACTTGTCGAGCCACAATTTTGACCATAAATAACTTTAGTTATGTATTTGTAAAAATTATGCAAATGTTATATTAAAAAACTACACTTTGAGACGAATCAAATAAGATCTCATATGACTATGTTGTTTATCTTTGTGTATAGATCATATACAGTCAAAGTGTGAATTGTGAATAGTAGAAAAGTCAAAATGTTGCAATTAATAAAGAATGGATGAAGTATAAATCTTTACAATTTGATTAAATAATTTAAAGTTAATTTGTTTTTTAGTTCATAAGGAGAAGGACCCTGTATAGACCTCAACACTTACGATTTTTAAGTCTAGCATTTGTGGGCCAGACACTTGGGAGTAGGGAAAAAGATGAGTGTATCCCTATCCCCAAGCACCGCAGTTGGGAGGACTCGACCTTGTGACCTTAAGGTTATTATAAGTTAAAAATCCTCAACCAACTACAACAAACAAGCTTGATAAACGGGTACAATAATGTGTTTGATGCATGATCTTTATTATGGCTTTTGGGTTTTCCCCTACTGGTTCTGTGAGAAAGCATCTCTATAAGGTTGTGCTTGATGCATCCTCTTTGTTTAACCTACATTTGTTTGATAAACATACTTTTGTATATCTTCTGCACGCATTCTAAATTATATGCTTCAATATATAGGTGCATGCTTCTCCTTAACGAAGAGCCGTAAGGCGTAAACCTGTAATTGTTGGCTTGTTGCGTACATAACTATGAAAAATATCAAAACACTTACTACTGATCAAATATGCCGGACTTAATAGAAAATCAACCAAAACTGCAAGTATTTCATATGCATGAAGTGCATTAGACCTAATTTAATCATTGACGCCTTAGGGAAGGCCATCAAATTTGCATGCACATGTCAATTGTACAGCTTATTGCCTGCATATACCATAATAACGACTTTGCATGTAAACATATATGGCTTTTGTTACTATTCAATGCAACGATGCAAGTTCAGCAAGTATGCACATTTGATTCTATGAGTGTACATACCGTGTAGTTTTCTAGTACAATATAATGAAATAATAAACCACACTTCTAGTTAACTAGATTCCTGTCAAACCAACCAACTTTGTTAACCCAAAAGTGACCCCCATGGCCACCCATCCCCCTATTAGAACTCTTAATGATGACCTCAAAACTGGAGCCTTCCCAAGGAAGGCCCCTAACCATCCGAAGGCGAATAGCGCCAGACTCACAGTGGCCAGCACCATGGCTAGCCTTGCCCTATAGGGTTTTATGAAGGCGGCCGCCAAGAGCGGAACACCTCCTCCGGCCGCAAATGCTGCGGCCGAGGCGGTTGCCGCACTTAGCGGGCTTGGCAAAGCCCGCTTTTGATCCTCCAAGATGCCAGGTGGGCCGGGTTGGGCCTCATGATCGCGGAGGAGCTGAGCAAGCTCTGCATCACGTTGGGCCCAGACCGACACGAGCTCTCCTAGAGCCATGCTACAAGCCCCACCAAACAGGCCAGCGAGCCCGGTTAGGGCCATTGTCCCTGGGTCGGGTCGGACAGCCCCCACCCCAATCATGAGGGAGGCAACGGAGAGGAGGCCATCATTAGCCCCAAGGATCGCGGCTCGAAGCCACTGGGCCCGTTTCGAGTAATCCGGGCCATCGGGCTCTTGGTTTACGTCGAGGCTAGCTGTGGTTGTAGGCTTGACTTGGTTGAAGGAGGGTTTATTGTTGCTTGAGTGATCAGAAGCCATAGAAGTGTTATTTGTAGGAAAGATGGAAAAATAGTAGGAAAATATGAGTTTCTTTAGGACATCCAAAGTTTAAGGCAAGAGAGTGTGGAGGGCACACTTAGATTGTTAAGAGAATTTATAGGCCAGGGTTTTTGGCGTGTGGAAGGCACACATTTTTTCATCCCCCTTTTGATGGGAGGGACTACTTTATCTAATTTTTTCAGGTGTGTACGTTTTATAAAAAATAAAGGAGAACATGAAATCATATTCTCTTTAAGTAAAGTGTAATGAGAAGTCTTATCAAAAAGTAAAAAAAAAAGGTGTGATGATCAATATGATAAAAAGATGCTTGGTGTGTTGGAAATTTGACGCACCAAATTAATGGGATTAGGCGGTTTTGTATGAAATGAAATTAAGAATCTTGAGAGGGTTCACACCTAATAAAAAGGTTAAATTGATTAATAAACCAATCAAATTCTACCACATCATTAACCAGGTTTTATACCCCTTTTTTCCCATTAAAAATAAAGCATATCTTGAGCGTAAAAGATTTATTGATATATATTATACTATGTTCATAACTTCTTATATACGGTGCTATATACTATAGTTTATATTGACACTTGACATTTCAGATGAAAAATGGAGCAGAATTTGAGTGCACGATCTTTTCCTTTTCTTAATGTTGGGGGTTGGTTTGCAAAAGTAGATATACATTATTTTGGGGAGGAGGGGGGAACTTTAATTAGAAATGTGACCTGAATTCCTTTTGCAATGGCCAGTAACATCTCTAAGCTGTTGCCTTTTTGTGTGTTTAAGCGCGTCTCTTGTGTGAACTATTTGTGAAGTGTATGCTCAAATAAAGGTGCAATTTTATGATTTTATCAGTATTCTCATTAGAACTTTATTGATAACCCTTATCCTAAACCTATTCTTCATAAATAACCCCATTGATGTACTAACAACTCCAATTATAATAACTCTACTAGCTAACTAGCTAAGTACTACTTATTATTTATTAGTAATTCTGTTTACACATTATGATTAGATCATGTTCTGTTCGACTTATTTTCAACTTTATTGCTGATTTTTTTTAAGGTAAGATGAAGGGGACTCACTTGAAGGGGGATAAGGGGAAATCCTCAAATGAGTCCCATGAGGTTTGATCCCTAGACATCAGGAATATGATGTGGGAAGCAATACCACTACTCCACCACCTCAACCTCACTTTATCGCTGATTGATTGCCTTAAATCATGGTGTTATATTTATACGATTCTTCTCTTTGGCAGTTAACAAGAAAAATTCCTGCTTCTTAACATTAAAAATAGGTGCAACAAGCCCTTATAAGAAAAATTAAATTAAGATAAGTTTAAATATGATCTAATAAAGACTAATAAAATTCAGAAGTTCAAATAAGTTCAGTTCAGCAAAATAAGGTTTGACACACTCACAATATAAGGTCTAATAAGTTCAAGTAAATTCTAATAAATTTATATACGTAAAAATAAGTTGAAAAGAACACCCTCTAAGTAACCTATGTCATGTTATCAACTAAGGGTGTGACTTCATATAAAAATTTCTTATTAGTTCCCTTATGAAATACATTATTTGGTTTTATGTTTTAAAGTCGGAGAAAAACTTTCAGATTGTAATGTTACTATATATCTTTGTTCATACTACCTCCGTTTCTTTTTAATCTACACACTTTCCTTTTTGGTCTGTTTCTTTTTAATCTACACACTGTTGTTTTTTCTATTTTTGGTAACATGTCACATCTACTTTCTCCTCTCTTTCCACCCATATCATCCACTTTTTAATATTTTAACCCACTTTTTAGTTTCTCTCTCTCACTTTTCAGTTTCTCTCTCATACTTTTGCACTTTCTCCTTGGTTCTCCCTCAAAATGAAGTGTGTAGATTAATATGCAACGGAGGTAGTATAAAATTAATACGTGGATTGTTTTTCTTCATTACTTTGCAATGTAAGAGAGAGCTAGACGTACCAATATTTGATGTAGAACTAGAGGTTATATAGATCAATAGTTTATAGGAATAATTAATGATTTGCATATAACTATCAATTAATCAGCGAACTTATTCATTTATGTGAGAGGAAAGTAAATGAAATCCAAGCACAATTATATGAAATTTCTTTTTATAGTAGGTACTCTATGAGTTGTCCACTCTCGAAGTCCAACCTAAAGGCCTAACATCACAACGTACACTAACTCCCTTCTTATTGTTGACGATGATTGAAACCCGATTATGATACGTATGTTCATAGAAACTTAATGGGATATTCACCCTTAATTAAGAAGTGCATTACACAAGTTTACAAACTAGTTCAAAACTAAAGGAAGAAAATAAGATTCAGCAAACTGATCCATATTACAAGGAGTTACAGGTAAAATGATTTCCACACACCTATGTATAATTTGTTTCCGGGGAGTCTAATTTGTTGTGACACGGACGATTCATTTGTCAAAGAGGCCCAGTTCAATAAAGACTAGCCATATGTGCACGCGATGCGTGCTTCGTGTTAAGATCGAAATCAATTTTAATTTACTTATTAAATGTGTTTGTACAAATAATTTCATGTGTTCGGTGGTTTTTTTTAAAATTCATTATTTGTTAGAGATTGTTGATATATATAATTTGCTTGAAACTATGTGATTTATGAGTTATTATTTGCTTGAAATTATAATATGATTAATAGTTGTCTTGTTTTTTGGGTTAAGTTATTATTAGGTAATTAATTGAAATTTCGTCGTTCTAATTTCTCTATAAAAAAAATCTAATATTTTATTAAGTAATTAACTTCAACCCAATCAAGCACATAAAAGTGTACAATAACAATTATAGAACATTTTTTAATCTTTTCTTGTTCTTAACATTGTAACTTGAGTTGAAAGTATTTGATCGTTGTTTGATGTGTGATACATGTAGAGATGAGTGTCCTTGATTGATGACAGAAAATTCCATATGTATGTTCTTTCAATTAGATTGAAATTTAAGTATACAAATCGGTGCTAATTAAATTTCCTTTTTTCATATGGAAAATTTTCTTTCGCAACTCACTTTGACATTAGCATTAATTGACATATTTAGTATTAATTGAAATTAATGTGATTTGTTTTGAAACAAAGTAATGATGGGGCATTATAGTCTTTTTAGGTGGACACCACTCCATCCCCCCTTCCCTTATATAATAGAGATAATATGGACCCCTTTACTAATATATGAAAAATTCAAAAATGTTTTAAAATTTAAATTTTGTATTATAAAATAAAATAAAAATTCACACATTAACATCATTGAGGTAAAATCAAACATACCCTTTGAATAAACTGTTTGTTTAGTTTTGGACTCCATTCACTTTCATTTATTTGCATTAAGGCGAGGGTTTATAGGATGAATAGCCATGTGTTACAATCTTGCCTTATACTATCTATTTAAATGTTTTAATAGTTAATAAGCTCATGGTGTAGTTCAAAGGGGATACCTTTAGATTTTGTGGTCTTAACCTAGAATCCTAGATCAAGGCACACCATCTCCTTTCCTACTCTTGAAAGAGGAGGTGAACTTACCTCATTGAGATCCTTTTCTTTCTATATGAAAAAAAATGTTTATAACTTGTGAATTGTCATACTGGGTGATTAAAGCTACTCAACACAAACAATTCGAATTTTCGAATTTATAAATAACTGAATTGGAAACTGCTGACACTAAGGTTCTATTCTCCTCAGCTTATTGTTGCTCAACTTAAATTATATTTGTTGAATGTAACTTATTTTTGATGAACTTAACTTATTTTTAATTAGTTTAACTTATAGAACTTATTTCTACTTAACTTATTTTTGCTCAACTTGAGTTATTTTGCTTAACTTTAAAACTTATCTTATTAACATGAGGAGAACATAGCATAATACCAGGAGAAAAGTAATTTAGGTGAAGTGATAAAAAAATACTACTATGTAACAAAATATGCATGCCGAGTCCCCGAAAGCTTGAATAAAAGGATAAAATAGCTGATGGAAAGACGTGTGATCGACGACGATTGATGAAGCAAAGTTTGTTGCTCCTGTGGAGTACTATTTGCTATTACTAACGTTTTTTGCGCTAAAGTGATAAAAAGTAGTTGTAACCAAGACTATTACGGAAAATTATTTCATCACAAAGCACAATGATAAACACTTGGAATCCACTAAGTGAAACTTTTTTAATGGGATTTTGGACATGAGGGTATAATATATTTTCCTTCGTTTTTTATTAAGTGACACACTTTGACTTATGTTTATATTTATATATTTTACGGTTTTTTCATCAAGTACTCCGAGTTTTCAAAAAAAATTCACCTGGTACCCTCCATGTTTTCAAAATTCACCAGGTACCCCTAAGTTTAATAATAATACACCCAAATGCCCTTAATGACTAACGACGTTAACCGCCGTTAGTCATTAACCCTAATTTTCTTTTTTAAACCCTAACTAACCCCCTAATGCTAACCCTAACCCTAACCCTAACCCTAACCCATCCTCCCACCACCCACTCCCCCACCCTCCCACCACCCCTGGCCCCTTTCCACACCCCCTGCCCTCCCCCCCACCCCCCCCCCCCCCCCCCCCCCCCCCAGTAGCCCCCCTCCCCCCCGCAGCTCGATTTCCCATCCCCTTCCCCGTCGAAAATCGAAAATCGAGCCCGGAACCGGGTGAGGGAGGCGCAAAGAACAAAGCAAGCACGACGAGGCGGGGGAGGGAGGCGCAGCGAGCAAGCACGACGAGGCGGGTGAGGGAGGCGCGAAGGAAGGAGGAGCGCTAGGGAAGGGGAAATCGAGCTGCGGGGGGGTGGGGGAGGGGTCATGGGGATGTGGGTGGTGGTGGGTGGGTGGGGGAGGGGGTTCGTAAGGCTGCGGGGGTGGGGGGTGGGTGGGGCTGCGGTGGGGGTGGGGGGCTGCAGGGGGTGGGGGGTGGGGTGGGGGAGGGGGTTGGTGGTTGGGTGGTAGTGGGGTTAGGGTTTGAAATTAGGGGTTAGAAGTTAGGTTAGTTAGGTTAATTAGGTCTAATTAGGGTTTAATGAGGTTTAGGACTAATGGCGTTCACCGCCGTTAGTCATTAGGGGTATGTCGATGTATTACCAAGAAATTGAGGGGTACCTGGTGAATTTTGAAAACATGGAGGGTACCAGATAAATTTTTTTAAAAACTCGGGGGTACTTGGTGAAAAAATCGTATAAATATATGAAAACAAAAAAGATAATATAAAATGTTGTTGGATTTGTTTAATATTTTCATAATATTTAATTTTGATAATTTTTACAAATAAATAATTAGAGATAGTAATGGCCAAATTTGTGCGTTGATAATACAAGGTGTACTGTGAGTAGGGCTGGCAATCAGGTCGGGTTGGGTAGGGTTCGTGTGCGGGTCGATTATAAATGCGTCAAGGATCCCTCAACCCAAACCTAACCCATTTAATAAACAAGTTGAAAAACTCAACCAGACCCGACCTATTTAATAAACAGGTTACCCGTATAACCCACTTAACCCATTTAAGAATAATTACTATTATAATGAAAAATTATTTTTATCTTAAAAAGCTAAATAAGCAAGTTTAATGTTGAAAAAGTATGCATGTTATCTTAGAATAATAATGACCTATTTAACGATATTTTATTTTTTTTAACCAAATTTTGGATTTAACAATATATTTTCCCGTACATTTTCTTTATGCATAAGTCAATAAGGTCAAAGCATGTCATTTTCAGGTCAGAAATGTCAACATGAACCTAACCCGTTTAATTAAATGAGTTAATCGTGTCAACTCATTTACTTAAATGGGTCAAAAATCCCAACCCTAACCCGCTTATTTCGGGTTAAGTTCGGGTCGGGTTGTCGGATTAGGTCACCTTTTGCCAGCCCTAACTGTGAGCATGATATGCCCAAGGCTATATTTTTGCTCATTGCTCACTTGAAACCTCCAAATGAGCAAAAATTCGCATAAAAGAAGACTCAAAATAAGCAAAATAAAAAGCTTAGGTGTGCCATGTACATGGTACACCCGGCTCCCGGGTGTGCCATGTACATGGTACACCCGGCTCCCGGGTGTGCCGGGTGTGCCATGTACATGGTACACCCGGCTCCCGGGTGTACCATGAATGCTCTCTGTTGGCAACTGGCAAGCGTGAAATTCAAAATGTATTCTTATTGAGAAATGGATGAAGTATAATTTAGCTTGTGATTCCACATTTTTGTTCTAGACTAGTCCCACCAAACATAGATAAAGGCATATCCGCAACAAGAAAACTGTATGATAAAGATAAAAATTTAAAACTAAAAAAAGATAAGAGAAATCGTTGAAGGTTATATCAAACAGCGATGTAGAAGAGGGTATGCGGAATTGTTAGATCTACTTCACAACGATCGTGGTTTTGCAAATTCTGAATTTTTTTTGTTCAAAATTGTTATGTACTCCCTCCGGTCTTTATTAGTTTACCCGTATTCCTTTTTGGGATGTCCCTTATTAGTTTACCCATTTCTTTTGTTTCTATTTTTGGAATGGGACCACTAACTTTCCATCACACATACATTCAACTTTAATATAAAATAATAGTTTCTCTTTCTTTCTATGTCCCACAACATTGTTTCTCCTAAAACTCTGTGCAAAAGAAACGGGTAAACTAATAAAGACCGGAGGGAGTATTTGTTATTTCTGATTTCTATTGTAGATGTCGTATGACTCTTTTATTAATGAATTAATTTTACTTTCAAAAAAAAAATCACCACTATTTAAGAATTACAAAGAGAGCAAAAAAAGCTTCAAAAAAAAAACTTTTGCATTGAATTAAATCAATCTTAGTGAGTTGTACAAAAATGAGATCTTATTAAAAAAAGATGAGAGAGAAACTTAGAAAAACTCCCTAGAACCCGTAGAAACCATAGAAAATCGCCTCTTCAGTTCAATCATGGTTTTTTGCTCTCTGCTGCAACCGTGCTAATCTATATTTATTTTCTTCCTCTTAAAGTGAGATTGTGTAGAGAGTCAGCTATAAAGTACAATTTCATCATTCAATTGAGGTTTTCCCCTCAATCAATTGCTCTGCTCCTAGTTGCAATTAGGCGCAATAATGATAGTTCTGCTTCAATTAAAGGGGGTTTTCCCTCTGTAAACAGTTTTGAGGAGTGTGTTTTTGGATTACTTCAAGTAGTTGGCGTGCTGTTTAGAGCTATGTCTTTGGCGTATTGGATTAAATACCTATGGTTTCTAGGGTTCAAATTTAAATTTAGGGTTAAAATTAGGGGGGAAATTAGGGTTTTCGGTTGCAGTGCATTTATGACTCTGAATCCCTGCCATTTTATTAATCACCTTTTCGTTATCTCTGGTGTTTGGTCGTTTTTAATTGGAGTATGCTGGAGTGGGTGGAAGGTGCATAGTTCTTTTCTTCTTTCGTGTTCATTTTTTCGCTACTCTATTGTCCTTTTGGACATTATGAGCAACCAAGCATTAATTGTGATTGTATTGATCAATTTACTGTTCTGGAAAGGTGAGTTTTTGGGGTTTCTTCGTCTAAAACCTAAACCCTATTTAAGGGATGCCCAGGTTAAATATTCCAGTCACTCTCATTTTATTCCTCTTTCTTGTTTCTCTCTAAGTTTTCTGGCTATCTCTCTGAGTTTATTGAAGTTTTTTCTTTTCTCTATGGATACACCCAGTTCATTCAAAGCTGATTTGCTTAGTAATGACAATCCTGTTGTTTCTCTTGTTCCTTCGTTTGATTTTGATGTCCATGGTTCTAATATGGGTGTGTGTTCTGCTGAAACTGGGTCTGAGGCCAAGGTGGCTTCTGCTGATGACCCAGCTTTCCCTGGTGATTTTCCTGAGTTTCAGGTGCTGGATGACATTCCTCAGGTCCGAAAGGACATTGAGGAATTGTCTAAGTCTTGCTTGGTGGGCAAGATGTTGGGCTCTCCGGTGGATACGCGTACAATTGTGGCTAGGACCAAGGCGGATTGGAAATTTGTGAAGGGAGATATTGAATATCTCGAGATGGGAAATCAGTGGATTATGGTACGTTTTGCAAACCCTAGTGATTGTTATCTTGTTTGGAGTGAACGCCCATGGCATGTTCAGGGTGAATTATTCGTAATTCAGCCTTGGAAACCTGAGTTTGACCCTTTTTGCGAAGAAATTAAGTGGGTAGATTTATGGGTTCGTATCCCTCGCTTTCCAGTCGAGTTGTTAAACTATGAGTCTATAGCTAACCTATTTGCTTCGAATAATATAGGAAGTCTCTTTAAGTTAGATCAAAATTATTTTTCTGCATAATAAGATAAGATTTGCCAGAGCGTGTGTGCGTGTGAATATTAATGAGCCTCTGTCTGATTATGCTGAAGTTGTGAGGGTGGGGGGAAAAGTTTATGGGTATGTGATCTAGTACGAAGATTTTTCCACTGGCTGTTTGTTTTGTGGGGATGAGTCTCATGTCATTGATGTGTGTGCTTTATTGAGTCCTCCTCAGAAAGAGGTTAAAGTAAAGATTCTTAAAAATCCTAAGCAAAAACTGATGACAAAGAGCTTGTTGAAAGCAAAGATGGAAGTTTCTAATGATACCACTGTCACGGAGGCTTATGTGGTTCATGTTAAACCTAAAATTTTTGTGAAAAAGAATTTTTCTAAAGTTCAGAGGGCAATGAATGCTACTGCTGATCAGAAAGCTAAATTATCTGCTGGGAAAGGTATTATTATCAAGGATTCCGCTACTTTGCCTTTGAAAAAAAGAAATGTTGGTCCCAAAGTGTTGGGAAAAGGTAAGTCAATATTGTTTGCTGCAAATCCTATTGTGGATTCTGATATGAGCTCTGATGATGAGATGAATGTGTGTCCTGACCAGTTTGTAGTTGCCCCTCCTAAGCCTGGTGTACTAGGCTTTCAAGCTGGGGATGAGAGTGGAGAGGTTGTTGCAGCTTCCGGTTCTCTTCTCTCTTCTGCTATTGTTCCAGTTCCAAGTCCTCTGCGTGTTGTCTTCCCTGCTCATTTGTTTGACCAGAATCAGTTTCATGCTTTGGTTGTGGATTGTTATAATGATGAACCTATTCTCATTCCATCTGAGGATGAGGATGATACTTATTTACTTGATGAAGCTGATGATCTGATTCAAGGGGTGGATACTAATCTGGAGACCTCTTTTCATTCTATCTTGTCTGGTAGTTCAGTGGTAAAGAAGATTGAGGCTTTAGGGGTTGAGCCTATAGCTAGCAAAGCAGTCTCCTCTCACTCCAGCTCATCAAAGAGGTGGAAGAGCAGCTCTGGGGATGAGGGTCACTCTTCTTCCCTGAAGAGAAACAGAATGTAAGCATGGTTTGTTGCCCTTCAATCCATTTTTTGTGAATGTCAATTGGTTTTTGGAATGTTCGTGGATGCCAAAGGAAAAACCTTTTTGGTGAAATAAAAAAATTTGTTCAGCAAATTATGTGGATATCATGATGATTTGCGAAACAAAATCTAAGATTCCTCCTTCTTTTAGTTCAGTTAGGAGATGTGGTTTTCCTGTTTTGATTTTAACCCTACTCAAGGGAGGTCTGGTGGATTGTGGGTGATGTGAAAATCTAGTATTGTTAATCCGTTCTCGTTTGATGTAATGTTTAAAAGTAGCCGTTTTATGGCTTGTAATATAAAGTTAAGCAGTTTAAATGTTTCTTATGTTATCATATTTTTGTATGCCCCTGGTTTGTGATAAAAATAAGTTTTGGGAGGAAGTTTGTGAGTATGTTTCTTCTTTAAGCTTACCTTTCTTGCTAGTGGGTGATTTTAATGAGATCAGTTTTTCAACTGATAAAATTGGTGGCACCCTTGCTTTGTTGTCCCGTTTTAAGAGAATGCATGATATTAAAAACTCCTTTCCTTGTGATGAACTTCCCTTTTATGGTCAATGCTATACTTGGAGAAAGAAGAGAAGTGGATGTGATAATATTTTTGAAAGACTTGATAAAGGGTTAGCTAGCTTAGATTGGTTAAAGATCTTCCCTTTGGCCAAGATTAAGCATCATATTTTTTCATCTTCGGATCATTGTTTAATGTCATTGTCATATCTTCCTAAATCAAATTTTAAAGCTCCACCTTTTAAATTTGAAAGGATGTGGTGCCTTTGAAAGGATTTGATATTTTAGTCAAAAAAACTTGGTGTGAAAAGTTTAATGGCTCTTTCATGTATAGATTAACTAAAAAATGCAAGCTCCTTAAGTCTAAAGCTAAGGTGTGGAATAAAACAAGGTTTGGAAATAGTTTTCGTCAAATCACTCTAGTGGATAAAAAGCTTGAAGCACTCCAAGCGCAGTTGATTGTGGACCAAGATAATGCTAATCTTCAAAAAGCGCAAGATCGTTGGTTAACTAAAAGACGTAGTCTTTTTGAGTTTGAGGAAAAATTTTGGTTTCAAAGAGCTAAAACAATGTCGTTTGCAAAAGGAGACTCCAACTCTAGATATTTTCATGCGTGTGCTGTGATTAAAAAGAATAGGATTAATTTGGATTCTTTTACGATAAAATCAAATTTGATTATTACAAACCCGGAGCAAATTTCTAGTCACGTTTCTCAGGAGTTTGATCAAGAACGTTTCGTCTCCAATTCTGATTGTAATTTTGACATTAATGTTGATTTTTCTCTTATTACTCCAATTATTTCAGACGAGGACAATCATTTGTTAACTTGTGTAGTTTATGCGGATGAGATTAAAATAGCTTTATTTGATTTAGCTCTAGATAAATCCCCAGGTCCAAATGTGTTTCCCCCATTCTTTTTCCAAAAGTATTGGGCTCTGGTGGGTAATTATGTTATTAAGGCATGTCAGGCATTTTTTCATTCAGGTTATTTGTTATCAGAGATCAATCATACGTTAGTTTATCACTTTGATTCCTAAAATTGATAACCCTTCTGCTGCTAATCACTTTCGGCCGATTAGTCTTTGTTCAACTATATATAAAATTATCTCAAAAGTCCTGGCTAATAGACTTAAATGTGTTTTAGGTAAGACTATTCATCCTCTTCAGGGAGCTTTTGTTCCTGAGAGACTAATTCAAGATAATATTTTGTTAACCCATTAAGTCTTTGACTCATTTAGGAACAAGGGTGGTAAAGAAATTTGGCTTGCTGTTAGATATGGAAAAAGCTTATGATAGGTTAGAATGAGATTTCATTTATGTTATGTTAGAAAAGTTAGGATTTAATCAGAAATGGATCCAATGGATGCGCTCTTGCATTTCTTCCGTTTCCTTTTCAGTTCTCGTTAATGGTATTCCGGGAGACCTTTTATTCCTTCTCGAGGAATTAGGCAAGGTGATCCTTTATCTCCCTACATCTTTATTCTGTGTGATGAACTGCTAGTTAGGGAGATTTTATCTTATTCGTTGAGTGGAGAGAAGTTATTGGGTGTTAAAGTGGGTAGGTCGGGAATAAAAATTCCTTTCTTGACTTTTGCGGATGATACTATGATCTTTGCTAAGGCTACGGATCGTAGTTGCCAAATTATTAAGCAAATTCTAGATAAGTACTGTCTTATGTCGGGTCAACTTGTTAACTTCCATAAGTCCGCTTTTCAAACTACTAAGAATGTCTCTTCACAAGCTGATGTTGGTTTTAAACATATTCTTCAAATGCGTAACTCTTTCTCTTTGGGAGAGTATCTAGGGTGTCCTATCATTGATAGCCGTGTTTCTAAAGCTACTTTTGGTAAGACAATCCAGTCTGCAAAAAATCAGCTTACTAAATGGAGGGCGAATTCTTTGTCTCAGGCTGGTCGTACGGTTCTTACTCAGGCAAATTTAGCTAATAAGGCTAATTTCCAAATGAGTAGTTTTTTGCTCCTTCTTCTGTTCATTTGGAATTAGATAAGACGTACAGAGATTTCTTTTGGAATAAAGGGCTGAATTCGGGATCTGCTAATCTAATAGGCTGGGATCGTATTTGTGTTCCTAAGAAATTTGGGGGTCTAGGTTTTAGAAAGGCCAACATAAATAATGTTGCGTTACAAATGAAGCTGTTATGGAAGATAGTTGACAATTCGGAAAATCTATGGGTTCAGATGATATCTAGGAAGTATTTAAAAGATGTGTCTATCTTAGAGTATTCTCCTTCTTCTAATGCCTCTTGGCAATGGAAGAAATTACTTTCTATTCGTAACATTTTCAAGAAAGGCATTCGTTGGATTGTTAGTTCGGGGTCTAAAATTTCTTTTTGGAATGATAATTGGGTTTTTCAATATCCAATTTCTTCTATCTGTCAGCCGACCCACCAGTTTGAAAATATCTTTGTTGCTGATGTTATTACTGAATTTCGTCAATGGAATAGGGAGTTGTTAGCCTCTCTTGTTCCTGTTGACATTTATAATGCTATTCTTAGTGTCTTTATCCCTCAGCAGAGTGGTGTAGACAAGTTAGTTTGCGGTTTAACCCCAGATGGTAAGTATTCAGTTAAGACAAGGGCTCTGTTAGCTCAGGGTCTTGCTATTGATCCTCCCCCCCTAAGTCTTACTCTTGGATTTGGGGTTTAAAGGTGCCTCCTAAGGTCATGACTTTTCTCTGGAAGATTTGTCAAGATGGGCTTCCTACAAAAGCTAGATTAGAGAAAAGTCATGTTTTTCTCCCTCAAGAATGTGTGTTTAGTAATTATCATTCTGAGGATGCTAATCATCTTTTTTTGAACTGTCCTTTTACTAAGGATGTGTTTACTTGTCTTAAAGATATTTATGGTTGGACTTATCCTTTGTCTTCCTCTTTATCGGAGGATATAGTCGAGAATCTTAACTCAATTAAGGATCAGTCTTCTTTGTTTAATTTTTAAAAGTTTAGTATCACTTGGTAGTTCATTTGGTATGCAAGAAATAAGGTCATTTTTCAGAACGATTCTTCTTATTTTTGGGGAGTTGCTCACAATGTGGCTCATTTTGTGGAGGGATGGTTCAAAGCTCAATCCTTTGCTGCTCAAGGGTGTTCCTAAGACTGTGGATGTGGTGTGGGTTCCTCCACCGGAAGGGGTTCTTAAATTAAACTTTGATGGTTCTAAGCTCTCGGATGGGCGTGCTGTAATTGGTGTTGTGGTTCGGGATCATTTGGGTGCTCTTTGTCTTGCTTGTGCTATGGCGCTTCAGTCGGGGTGTTCTATTCTCTCTGCTGAGGCTTGGGGGTTGCGGGAAGGTGTTAGGGGTGTTAGGAGCTTGAATGCAACTTCTATTATCATTGAGGGGGATAATCTGGTGGTTATCAATTCTCTTAGGAGGGGTTGGAAGGTTCTTTGGGAGATTTCGGGCTTAATCGGGGATGCTGATGATGATTTGAAGAGTCTATCGGTTGTTTTCATCAATCATTGTTTTCGGGAAGCAAATCAAGCAGCGGATTTTATGGCGCATAAAGGTCATGAATCTCCTAATTTACTATATTGTTTTTCTTCTTCCGATCTTTTGTTTTCTTCTTCCGATCTTTTATTTCTTCCATCATCCGAAAGGATGCTGTAGGCTGGTCCTATTCTAGGACGCAGGCCTAGTTTCTCTCTTTTCCTGTAACAAAAAAAAATCAATCTTAGTGAGGGAGAAAATAATGCTAAGCTTGGGCACTTATTCTCCGTGATGGACTTTGAGATATGGGGATGTATGCTGGTGTTATGTGCACTGTTTGTGAAAAGCTATTCCACACTTGTTCACAAGTTAATGCTTATTGTTGCTGCTATTATCTTTTTAAGGAGTAATTCTTTATACTTTTCAAATGTTCCTCATGTTGTTCGGGTAAGTACTGTATTTAATTGTGATTATTTTGTAATATTTATGTTCTTGTTAGTGGTGTGTTATCAAAGTGATTTAGGGTTTCATGTACTTTGGTGGACGAAATTAAAAATATATAGTCAAGGGTATATATGGGGGAAAAATAAAATCTAGCAATTATTTGTTGATACTTCCTGTTGAAAAAAAATAGATAAAGATTGTGAAGAATTGAACTTTAGGCGGAGCAATGATTTCTTCTTAAACGATTTTATTGCAAAATCTGCTAAAAACGCCAACTATTAGTGAGGGTCGGGGTGTGCACCGGTCCAGGACTGGACCGGAACCGGCTGGACCGGTGGATCGGAATCTGGGATTTTCTTGGACCGAGACCGGAATTTTTATTTAACCGGACCGGATTTTTTTTTTTTTGAAAAAAAAATCTTTTTGATTTTATTTAAATATATTTATAAATTATATACATTAAAATTTAATAATTTTAATAACAATAATCCTAAAGTAATAAATAGTAGGTTTTTAACTTTCTAACTTTGTACCTTTTAATCTTTTTTTAACATATAAACTCATATAAACTTTTTTTTTACTAAAATAATTGAAATTACGGTCCAACTGGTCCGGACCGGAATTTTCCGGGTTTGGACCGGACCGGACTGGAATCGGGATTTTCGGCAGACCGGAGACCGGACCGGAATCCTCGATCAGGTCCAAATTCTGGTCCGGTCCGGTCTAAATTCCGGTCCGACCCTACCCTTTGCACACCCCTAAGTGAGGCTATTAGAAACCCTAAATTATCATCAATGACATCCATTAAAAAATTTCATTATTTAACCCTATCGCTATTTACCGCCCGTATTTACTAGAAATCGCTCGTATTTTTTCCTTTAAATGCCCCCCATACCCCTCCTCTTTCACCCCACTCTTACTCTCTCACCTCTCATCCAACCTCACTCTACTCCTACTTTCTCACCCCTTTCTCACCCCTTTCTCACCTCCTGCACTACCACCACCAGACCACCACCACCGGCGGTACCACCACCACCGAAGTTACACTCGAGCATCACCACTGGCGGATCACCTCCGCCGGCGGACCACCATCACTGGAACCACACTTGCGCACCACCACCACCGGAGGTACCACCACCACCACGCACAACCACCACTACCGCGGACAATCACCAATACCAGAGCACCACCTCACTGTCACGAACCATCACTGTCGCGGAGCAGCACCGGAACGGAATGTGGTTAGTTTTTAAATATTTTTTTTTCCGCCACCAACTCATGGTAACAATATGCTTTTTCGTTTCCTCCATGGAGGTAACGAAACATATCTTCGTTTCCTCCATGGAGGAAACGAAACATAATTTCGTTAATCTGTTAATGTTGTGAAAATCTGTTAATGTTGATTTGTTACTAGGTTGTGTAATTATAAGTTTAAAATGAATATGTTTGCGTATTATTGGAATTATTATGATAATTAGTTGTTAGCAAATAATAGTCGTGCAAAAAGTTGTTTTCTTTGTTAATGGATATTTATTGAATATTTAATTAATATTAATAGTTGTGATTATATAGATTAATACTAGTCTAAATAGTAAATGTTAAAATATTTTAGGTCTATTTGCCGGATTTTAGGGGTGATTATATAGATTATAATCACATGTTCTATAATGAAACGCTTTGGGCTGATAAAAAGGAATTACAAGCTTTTGTTAAAACAAGGGCATGTGAAATTGGGTTTGTGATGGTAATTTCGTCAAATCATAGAATTGAGGCTAGTGGTCAAGAGTATGTTTATATGAAATGTAACCGGGGTGAAAGATATCGGGGTGAAGGTAGGGATCTTAGCGTAGCAGAACGTGTAGCTACAAAAACAAAAGCATGTGGATGTAGAGCGGGAGTTAAGATAATGTTTTTGGATTACCCTAATTAAACAAGATGGGTGATCAAAGCAGATCCAGGGATAAGTGGCATGCACAATCATGAGTTTATTCATTACCGTGAGGGCCACCGACCCATGAGCGGCCTAAGTCCGGCGGCTAAGGTTTTCGCTCGCGATATGATTAAGTCGCACTTTAGGTCTGCTAGATTCATGAAAGTCGTTAATGAGAAATTTCCCGATGATCATCCAAATATGAGACACTTCTACAACCTGAAGGAAAAGGATAGAAGGGAAGCAATGGATGGTAGAGATGTGATGCAACAATTCCTCCACCTTGCTCGGAAGCACAACTACCTTCATTGGATAGGACAAGACGAGGAGACAAATGTAATGACACAGGCGTTCATGGTGCACCCTCGGTCGGCATATATCCTCCGTACTTATCTGCATGTTGTTGGTATGGATGCTACGTACAAAGCCAACAAGTATAACATGTCTTTTCTAGAGCTCATTGGGATGACAACTTGTAACAAGAACTTTATTGTTGGTTATGCTCTGATGGCCAACGAAACAGTTGATAGTTACAATTGGGTGTTGGATAAGTTTAGGTTGCTTATCGGGGTGAATTGTGTCCCTGTTACACTCATAACTGATCGTGATTTGGGTCTTATGAAAGCGGTCCGGGAAGTGTTTTCTAACTCTGCACATTTGTTATGTAGATGGCATATCAACAAAGATGTGTAAAGTAGAGTGAATCTCATCATGGGCAACCCCAATGCTGGTCCGAGATTCTTGAAGCGAAGTTGGTATCGGATAATTGACTCCACCTCCGAGATGGATTATCTAGCGACGGTTGAATGCATGAGAGATGTTTACAGACAGTGGCCTAAAATCATCGAGTACATGGAAACTACTTGGCTTGTGTACAAAGAGAAGTTTGTTCGGGCATGGACGAATAATGTTCTTCATCTTGGGAATACGTGCACTAGCCGAGTTGAAAGTGCACACTCAGCTCTGAAGTCGTGGGTTTTTAGTAGTACAGGTGCATTGGACATCATATTTTCTATTGCTCATAGTGAGATAGAAAATGAGGTGAAAAAGGTGGAGAATGACCTGGAGGAGAGTCGCCGTCGACATGGGATCTTGTACAAGAATACGGTTTTGCATAAGTTAAATGGTCGAGTCTCGCATTACTGTTTAGAGCTCTTACGGCTTGAGGAAACATGTATGCGGGAGTTGGCCAACGAGGTCTATGAGCGTTGCGGTTGCTCGTTGAGAACCACACATGGCATTCCTTGTGCATGCGCCATACGCAGACGCTTGGAGGCGAAGCAGAGTCTGTACCTGACAGGCTTACATCCTTATTGGACTACTTTGATCCTTGGTGATGGGGTTAACAACCCCGATTTTGTATCTGAGGCATTACAGGATTCTCAGTACTTATTAGAGTTAGTTGACCAGGTTCAAAATAGTGATCCTGCCATCTTGCAGAGTGCTACCCGGGTTTTAGAGGATCATCTGCGTAATCCCGGTGATTCAGCTTTTGAGCCTGACGTTGTTGAGAACCCCAAAGGAAGACCACGAAAGAATCATCCAAGTACAAAGCGTAACAAGAGTGGTTTTGAGTACACATCTCGTGGGTCGTCAAAGAGAGGTATCAGATCAGTTGGTTCAGTTATGAGCATGTCAACTTCTACAGGTAATATGTTTGTTAATTATATGTATTGATTATTATAATATTAATCTTTATGTAATTATAATATTAATAGTGAATAATTTTAATGTTGTAAGTCGGCAAAACGTGGATAATGATGATGGTTCTAATGGGTTTCCATTCTACAAGTATGTTCCGGGGATTATTAGTCAGTACATCGTTATATGGACGAATGTCCAGTCAGACGGTAACTGTGGATTTCGATCTGTTGCAGATGCTTTTTTGAGTGGTGAAAACCATTGGGGTTTTGTCCGCACTCAAATGGCAAATGAGATTGCTGCTCATCGGGAAGTTTACAGACGTATTTACTATGATCAGATTGTTGCTGCGGCAATTTGTAGAGATTGTGATGGATCTTTTCTTAATAATACCAAGTGTTCTTCAGCAGCGGCAATTTGTAGAGATTGTGATGGCAATTGGGTGGAGGGTTTTTATTCGAAATCCTTTTCATCGGATCCACTTAAAGTTGAGCTTAAGGCAATCTTGCAAGCTTTAACTTGGATTCAGGGGCGTGCTTGGACAAATGTGGTGCTTGCTACGGATAGTTTAAAAGCTGTTATGGGTATTAAGAATAATTGTATGGCAAGAAATAATGTTTCTAGTTTGTTGGATAAATGCAGGGTATTGTGTCGTCAAAACGTTGGGGTGGAAATCGTGCATGAAGGTAGAGAGATGAACAAGGTGGCTGATAAAATAGCCAAGATGGCTTTTGTTAAAGCAAGAAACTTTAATGTTGTGTATTTTATGAACTCCCCCCTCTTTGTTGTATTGAGCTATTAAAGCAAGACAAAGACATTGGACTAGCCAATGGAGTTTCTAACGGGGTGATGAGTACTCCCCCTATGTTGTAAGACCTCTTAATGTTTAAGTAATTTTCCTTTGTTTCAAAAAAAAAGATTGACGCAGCAATAAAGCGCATTACCTGGTATGGAGGATCGTGTACTAACGTGCATTGGATGGTATGTTCGCAAGACTTGTTTCCTATTGCTCAGATCTTCAACGCCGTAGTCATTTTGGTTGGACTGGGCCCATGGGGAACCCTTTATCCGTGTGTCACTGTCCATTTTTGGCAATCCCAATCAGTAGCAACCGGTCCGACTGCGGAGCTAGTGATTGCACATCTTGGCAGTTATCAGCATTACATTAGATTGGAGTTGGCACCCGGATCACCCGTACCACCCATTCATAACTTATGGCATACCATGCATGATGACAGTGTTGATGGGTGGAATCAGTTGTATGATGTGAGACGCGCTTTGTGGGACCATTTACTCACTACCTAGTATATTATCATGATGTTGGTTACCGGTTTAATTTTTGTCGTATATTATAGTTTGTAACTTTCAGTCAATGTTTTGTAATGATTATAGTTTGTAATGATTAGTATAATGATATTCATATGATTATATAATGACGGATCTAATGATTAGTATAATATGTTGCATAAAATCAAAGTTCTAGTTAGTAATATCCGCATAGTAATCGGGAAGTCCTACTACATAACAAAACAAATTCAGCGTAAATAGTACATCAACCAAACAAACTTATCTAAACTAGTACATCAAAACACATCATCAAAAATACTCATCATCATGAGGAGGGTCACGAGCACGGTCTAACCGCAGTGCCATATCCCAATCTCGAGCCATCGCATATTCGCATCCATCATCTCATATGACATCAAAGTGTTGGAGCGTTGATCGTTGTGCCGATCCTCCAGCAAAGCTCTCGTACAGTCAAAATATCGGGCCATCCACTGCAAAATATGACTTAATAAGTTAGTTATGTTAGGTTACAATAATAATTAACAACAAAATCCTTAACTTAGAATGCGAAATGCATACATAGTGTGTGTTTGTAGTGTTGGCCCGGGCCGGATCCATGATGTCCTTAGCGAGAAGGATAGGATGAGAATATGCAGAATACCAGTCCATGTAGTCCGATGAACAATCTCCTGGACGACCAGCACGTCATTGAGACCAAATGAATATGGCGTGAAACGCTGCCATGATGCCTCAGCTGCTGCTATGTCGTGCTCAACCACATACTTCTTCTTGTTTATCGGTCTGTATGCAAAGACGGGTTCAGGAATCGGAGAAGGAATAACCTGAACATAACCCAACTATCGTAGTACACGATCTGGGTTGTACGACTCAACAATATCTCGGTAGCGTATGCAACCGACATACAACGTCCTCAGAACCGTCCTAGCCGAATCATCCCCGTATGGCATCCAAATGACCTGAAAATAGGAAACATAAATAATTTGATTAGTTTAATGTACTACTAATATACGCCTACATTAATAAGAATAATAAATGGCGTACCTCTGAAGGCTGAAGGTTGTCCAACCGTCTACGCATCGACTGAAGCCGGACAGGATCCTTACTGACGATGTGATAATCCCACTTTCTAGCTCGGGGATCGTGATCAGACACCGATAAACTATCTCTATGAGGCCGAAAACATGGGAAGTACTCGTATATCCAAGCCTGTAAAAGCGTGAGACACCCAGCAATCTGTTTGGCCGACTGCCTAGTCGCCACCCCAAGCTGACGATATAGAAAAGCCAAAGTCGATGATCCCCGTGAATACCTATGTACTGAATCAAGGTCATCCAACTCAATAATGTTCTGGGGCGGGAGCCGGGTACCACTCTTATCAGTGAACAACGTACATCCAAGCGTGATGAACAGAAAAGCGCGAATCTTCACATCAGCGGGACGACCAACACTCCCGCATCTGTCAAAGATCTCGCCAACACTGACGCCCCCGTTCTTCCAGATGGGGTGTTGGGTCCTGAAACGTCATGCAACATGATCGTCATCTCCCCGAAAGGCAAGTGAAACGTGTTCGTGTCCGACTGCCAACGTTCTATAAACGCTGAAATCAATGGGAAGTCAAGGTGCAAATACATAATGAACGGGAGAAGGCTAATACAAGACACATCTACACGCCGCTGCGACTGCGGATCGAAGTCCCAAATCTTCAAACTACTAATCACACTAGCACGATTATGACACATCATCACTGTATAAGTACGCGGATCATCGTAGATACGTGCACTGATGTGAGTCGGATAACTAGGAATCACGCTACCGTCAATAGGGCCCCCATGCATAGACTCTGTAACTCTCCAGGAAGCATCACTAGCAGCTCTGGCCCTGCTCGGTCCGACTACGTGCGGAACCTGACGACTCCGAAACAAACCTCCCTCCTCTACCCTTCCTCACAGTGACACGGGAGGTGGCTTCCTCTGGATCACCACTCAAAGCATTTTTCAAATCCTCCTCATCCTCGGTATCCCAACCCGGACTATGAGGCGCATCCTCAGGAATAGGATCCGCCCTAACCCGCTCTTCTGCCCTCACCCTCCTACTCAATGCATTGATACCACGAGATCGAGTGTGTCGTGGCCCAGATCCCTGAACACCCACACTCTCGCCGCCTATAGCCCTCGACTGAGCCTAATTATCAATATTTTTTATTAATCACTATTTAATCATTTTAAACTATTTAATTCAATATCTAGCACCTTCGTCGTTATTATATTATATTAACATTAATAAAACTAAATTTGTCGCATAACATGCTAATTTCACTAAATATTATAACATGCTACATTATTTAATATAATTACAAATTATAACATGCTATCAACATTAGCGAATATAATTACGAATTATAACATGTTAATATCACTAAATAATATTATTATTATAACTAATTAACATGATAATATCACTACTAACATGATCAAAACATAATATTATTCAAAAAAAACATGCAAAACATAATATTATTCACAAAAAACATGCAAAACATAATATTATTCAAAAAAACATGCAAAACATAATATTATTACTGATATTACAACAAAACATAATATTATTCATCAAATAACCGCAACAAAACTTTCGAAATAAAAAAAAAACATGGCAACGAAACTTTTTTTCGTTTCCTCCGCTGAGGAAACGAAACAGATCTTCGTTTCCTCCGCCGAGGAAACGAAACAGATCTTCGTTTCCTCCGCGGAGGAGACGAAACATATCTTCGTTTCCTCGATGGTGGGAACGAAAAAACGTTTCGGTTCCATGGAGCCAAGATTTTTTTTGTTTCCTCCACCGAGGAAACGAAGATATGTTTCGTTTCCTCCGCAGAGGAAACGAAAAAGAAGTTCGTTTCCTCGGTGGAGGAAACGAAAAAAAAATTTGTTTCCTCGATGAAGAAGGAAACAAAACTTCAGTTCTTAGCATTTGCGGTGGTGGGTATTTTCCAGCGAAAATAAATTGACACTAACCTGGGTTGATGATTCTCCGACTTCTTTCATCTTCTTCCTTGGACCCATGCTCCTCGCGGTGAGTGTCCTCGCGTGGTGGTGGTGGCGGTGTGGTGTTGTTGAGCGGTGGTGGTGGACCGGTGTTTGTGCTTGCGGTGGTGTTTTTGGTGGAGAGGTGGTGGTGGTTCGGTGTTTGTGGCTGCGGTGGTGGTTGCGGTGGTGGTGGTGGTGGTGGTGGTTGGTGTGGTGGTTGGTGTGAGATGAGAGAAGAGTGAGAGTGTGAGTGTGAGTGTAGGTGATAGGGAGATTGAGAGTGAAAGGGAGATTGAGAGTGTGAGTGAGGGCCACGGTAGTTTAGGAATATATTGAAATTAATACGGGCGATTTTTAGTAAATACGGGCGGTAAATAGTAATGCCCTTATTTAAACATCAAATTTATGTAGTTCACACTTCACAGTGGCGGAACTAAGGGGGTTGGGATTGGACATGTCCCCCCATGATTTTAGATATCTACTATATTTTGCAAAATATACACTATATATCGTAGCATAGTTGATATTAAATGCTATTTTAGTTTTTGTGACTTTTTATCTAGGATTCAAACCTTATTAGTTATTACTTGTATTTTTTTAGCTTTTATGGTTTTCCATATATGAAATACGGAACCGCCCTCCCCCCAATAAAATAATTCTGGCTCCACCACTGGTTCGTCATTAATCAACCTTAGGTCAGTGTTTTTTTTAGCATGGTTGTAGACAAATTAAGGTTGTGCTATCAGGAATTTAACTATATCTCTTTATGCATTTAGGGTTCTATACACCTTTTTTCATATTTTTTCTTATTTTATTTATAAACTTTCGTTATTTTTTCTATACGAAATTTTCATATTTTATCTGAATCTTTTTTTTCCTTGAACATTTCTTGTTTTAAAAAACATTTCTTATTTTTTCTAATTTTTTTTTCTTAAGTTTCCTAATTTGTTTTAAAATAAGCAAAAATAAGGTGAAAATGATACGTGGTCAAATCGCTTATATTGAAAGATTGTTGATTGCTTCTTGATATGATCCTTTAGTTAGGAATTATTAATTGTACTCTTTTTGCGTATTTAACTAGTTATTAGGCCCGGGCTACGTCCCGGGTAAGGAAAAATTTTATTTATTAATATTATACTTTAAGATGATAACACTAAATGTTATTTGGTCTAGTGGTTAAGACTTTAGTATATGTTATTGTGGTCCCGGCATCAAACCCTATGTAATCCCCCGTAAATTTATGGGTTTTATAAATATATTTTAATGTATAGTTATTTATATTTAAATATATTTTAGTATTTTAACGATTTATTTCTTTAAGGTTGACTATTTGAAAGTCAAAGAAATTATTTTAATGATTTATGCAAGTCAAATATTTTATTAAAGTCATGCTTTGAAAAGTATTTGAAATGTTTGAAATACTTATTGGATTTAGAAAAGGATTTCTATTTGGGTGTTAGGAGCCCAAACACTCTTAGATTAAGAAAATAATTTATAATCCTAGCCATTTACATTTTCCCTAAGCCCACAAAGGGAAAACTATTTAAACCCCCTAAACCCTAAAATTCCCCCCACACATTATTTTCTCTCTCCTCCTTCTCCCTCACTTTTCGGTCCTCCTCTTCTTTCTTTTCTCTCTTCCTCTTCGGCCTTCTCCTCCTCGATGTTCCTCACCGCAGCCGACCGCCGGTAGCCCGCCGCCGCCGCCCTCGTGCCGCGCGTCCCTTCCTCCTCTTCTTTTGTTGGTTGTTATTTCTTCCTCCTCAAGTTTTTATTTTAATGCAAAGTGTGTATTTTTAGGGTTTGTTTTAATAAGTTGATGTTTAAAAGTTGTAATTTGATGATTTGATTATGAATCTAAGATTATATAAATTATGTATTGAAGAAATAAACTTTCAGATTTACTTGTTATGTTAAAATAGGGTTTAAAAATATCAAAGCATGGATTTTTAGGGTTTAAAAGGTTGAAAAATCATAGTATCATGTTATAGTTTATGGTTTTGGGTTTTCTTATGATTCTAAGCATGTTTAAATATGTTTAAAAAGAGTTTTAGTGCATATTATGTTGTTGGAAATTTGGAAAGAGTATTGTTGATGGAGTTTTTATGTTTTAAACATGAGTTTTAAGGGTTTTTAATCAACTAGTATAGTAGTACTATACTAGGAGGTTGTACTAAGTAAGTTTTAATTATGGGAAAGGTTTTTAAACACTTTTAAGAAGGGTTTAATGTATTTTATTATTGCTGTAAATTCATGAAGGATTAATTATGGATTTATATTGGTTATTTTAGGCGGAGAATTCTCTCTAAGGGATTTTTAAGTCTGTTATAGTGGCATCTCAGTTTGTCTACACAAGGTACGTACATACATATGTGTTGCTTGAGATAGTATCATGATTTAAGGAAGGAAAATTATGTAGTATCATGTATAGGAACTATGTTGAGTTCATATATGATATTTATTATGTTGGATTTTGTATGTTTTATGCTGTGGTGTAAACATGTTGATTATGAGATTATATTATGAGATTTATATCATGTTTGTATGGAAAATTAATGCAAGCATGTTAGTTGGAAACTTTAATTTATTAATTCACATGGGGGAATTAATATATTTATTAGATGGATGATGATTGAGTCATGTGTTCCCTTATATTATTATTTTCACTGCTCTATAAGGACTGTGGGCCTTGTTTGGTAAGTTGATATTTCTGTACCTTTGAAAGGTAAGTTGATTGTTGGCTAGGCTCAACAAATAAGAAAGATTGGATTAAAAAGGAATTAATCTTGGGTTGTAAGTTGTATGATCACTTATTCAATCCTAAGATAAAAAGGAGTAATATTGTGAATGTGTGGTTATATATTATTTGTGTTGCTTGTGTGTCATAACAAGTAATAATTGGTAAATCATGTAAAGTGAAACTGGATAGCAATAAGCTTTAGACTGGTGCACGTCTAAAGTGTTGGACAATTAGGAGTTGGAGTACATGGTGGTAGCCCATGGCTTTTTCTGGGTTTCGTGTTGATCACCGTTCCTATTTTGTTCCTCGATATCGTAGGTCAATTTGGAATATGGAGTCGCGCCCGTATTTCGTCTTCCTAGGGGAAGGCTGGTTTAGAAGAGACAACTCGATCCATTGACTATTCCATTTAATGTAATAAGAATGTTGTAAAAGTTTAGTTCAGTAAAAGTTGTCTGCAAGTTATTATACTATTATTTATTCCTGCCTACTATTTCTTAGTATCATGTTAGGATTGTTTACTTGTTTAGTATGTAGTACTCAGCTTTGTTGATTACGTGCTTTTGTTGTGTATGTTGATCATGGCTTTGCCTTATTGATCCTGTGATGACCCATTTCGATGAGCAGTCTCTAGGGATCAATAGTGCATTGTCTATCTACAGGTTTGAAGATGATGCATCATTGGGAACGGGTTTTTGGAGAGCTTGTGTAGTTTATATTTTGGACTCTTGAGTGATACTTTTCATAGTTGGTTTGATTTGGTTTTAAAGTTGACTTTGGTTTTGTTGATTAGTTTGGAGTTGACATCTATAGTATTACTTGGAGATCTTATCTGAGCAATGTGAGTGATTCAGAGTTGGACGAGGATGGACATCAACCCAAAAGGATTCGAAGATCTACTAGACCTAGGAATCCAGGTTATTATTATTATTATAGTGGAGACTCTGGGGACTTTGAGGATGAAATGTGTACTCCATAAAAGTATAAAGAAAATAAGGATAGGAATGATAATGTAACTCCATAGAGTATTTATTTATGTTCTAAGGTTAGTAGTTGAATAAGTAGCTAAGCTACAATGGTTTAAATTTCCTTCTTTAACATCTTGATATTGTCGGGGAATAAGTTGGTTATTTTAAATTGGAAAAATATTCTTATTATCGTTTGAGGAATAAAAGTAAAGATTTAGCTACCCAAGTGAGCAAGAATTTATTTTGGCACGTGAAAGGGAATATTTTATTTTAGCTTATTGTTGTGATTGAATTTTATCCTCACATGTGTTATTCTTGATGTGAATATTTTCATGAATGATTATATGTTCCATGATGATTTATTATGTGATATGATTATAACTTCATGAGAAATTGTATGTTGATGCGATTTTTATGGTCAAATCAAATGTTGCCTTCATAGAGAATGACATGCAAGTTATGTATCGAAACCTAGAGTAGAGTTACGTTAAAACTTTAGGTCACGTAGTAAAATGGCTAACAACGATAACGATTTAGCTTCTGCTATTCGCCTATTGGCGGAGAATTTGACTCGTGAAAGAGCTGAGCGTCCCGATCCTGTTTGGGACATGTTTGAAAGACTAGCAAAGATTAAGCCACCGCACTTTAAGGGAAAAGCTGACCCTACCTTCTTAGAAAGTTGGATTAGGTAGTTTGAAAAGATTTTTGGAGCTGTAAAGTAGGTCAAGCTAGATTGTATTTGAAAGATGAGGCTGACTTATGGTGGAAAGAAAATGGAAATAGACTTAGTGTGGTGGAAGGGTTCAATTGGGATTCCTTTATTGCTGCTTTAAGAGGAAAATTTTACCCTGCTTTTATGTTAAAACAAAAGTCTCGGAAATTCATAAACCTTAGGATGGGGAGTATGTCTATCTCTGAGTATTACCGTAAGTTCATAGCACTGTCGAGGTTTGCACCTGAGGTAGTAGCTACTGAAGAGCTAAAGGCTCAAAGATTTGAGCAAGGTTTTACTGAGCAAATCCGATTGGGCTTAGTTGATGAGACCTTTGCGTCCTTAGATGTTGTGTATGGAAGAGCCGCCCATATTTATGGTCTTCAGTCGAGGCATGATAAGAAGAATATTGTAGTGGGTGAGAAAAGATAGGATTTCAATGCTGGAGGAATTCAGGGAAACTTTTAGAAGAATAGAAATGGGAATGGAAATTTCCAAGGAATAAATGGTCAAGACTTGAATAATAAGGGCCAGTCTAAGATGAGTTACAACTGTAAGAAGTGTACGTAGTAAGAACTAAGAACCACTCTGGTAGAGATTGTAAAGGGGATCTAGCGACCTATTTGTTTATTTCGTCATCCGTTATTAAAAGTTTGGGGTTAGTAGACTTTGAAGTAATTGACCTGCCTATTAGTATACCTACTGGAGAAGTCATAAGGTGTACCAAATTGTTTAAAGATTTGCCTATGAAGATAGGAGACTGGGTATTTCCTTCTAATTTGATAGAGTTTAATCTGGGAGACCTAGATGTTATTCTTGGGATGAATTGGTTAGGATTCTATGAGGCAAAATAGACTGTGAAGCTCAGAAAGTAGTATTGAGAAGCCCTTTGGGGAAGTTAACTTCGTATTGACGTTTTGGGAGGCCTAAGAACTTTGGGGTCATTTATGCAATGCAAGTGAATAAGTTGGTGAAGAAGGGATGTGAGTTGTTTTTCTGTAGTGTGCAAGTATTAAGTGTAAATTGAGGTTTATGAATGTTAAGTGTGATTAGCTAGCAGCTCGGAAGTAAAGAGGTTGGATTGAAGATTGAGGATGTACCAATTGTGAATGAGTTTATGGATGTGTTTCCAAGTGAGATTTCTGGTATGCCACCTGCTTGAGCTGTTGAGTTCACCATAGACTTAATATCTGGAACTGCACCTATATCTAAAGCACCCTATAGAATGGCACCTCCTGAGATGAGTGAGTTGAAGACGCAGTTGCAAGAGCTGTTCGATAAGGGTTATATTAGGCCTAGTGCATCACCTTGGGGAGCTCCTGTGTTGTTCGTTAAGAAGAAAGATGGGAGTATGAGGTTGTGTATCGATTATAGGGAATTGAATAATGTCACCATCAAGAACAAATATCCTTTGCCTAGGATAGATGACCTATTCGATCAATTGAATGGAGCGAGCGTCTTCTCGGAGATTGATTTGCGTTCGGGGTATCACCAATTGAGGATAGCTGATAAGGATATACCTAAGATTGCGTTTAGGACTCGTTATGGTCATTATGAGTTCACTGTAATGCCTTTTGGGGTAACTAATGCACCTGCCATATTTATGGACCTGATGAATAGGATTTTCCATGAGTTCTTAGATAAATTCGTTGTGGTATTCATTGATGATATCCTGATTTATTCGAAGAATGAAAAAGAGCATGATGAACACTTGAGGATTATATTGGAGACGCTTAGGAAGAATCAATTGAATGCCAAGTTCTCTAAGTGTGAGTTTCGTTTGGAGAAAGTAGCATTTTTGGGTCACTATGTGTCTAAGGAAGGAGTCTCTGTAGATCCTGCTAAGATTCAAGCTGTGAGTGAGTGACCAACTCCAAAGAATGTGTCTGATATCCGAAGTTTCCTAGGTCTAATTGGTTATTATAGGAGATTTGTGAGAGATTTCTCGAAGATAGCGAGGCCAATGACCAATTTGATGAAAAAGGAGTCAAAGTTGGAGTGGAGTGAAAAGTGTGAGGAAGCTTTCCAGATTTTAAAAGAGCGTTTAACCTCTGCACCTGTTTTGACCCTGCCTAATGGGAATGAGGGATTTGAGGTGTATAGTGATGCTTCAAAGAATGGTTTGGGATGTGCGTGCAGCAGAATGGGAAGGTGATCGAGTATGCGTCGCGTCAGTTGAAACCTTATGAGGCTAATTACCCTACCCATGATCTAGAGTTAGCTGCTATCGTGTTTGCCTTAAAAATTTGGAGACATTACCTTTATGGGGCAACCTGTAAGATCTTTACTGACCATAAAAGTTTAAAGTACATTGTCACCTAGAAAGACCTCAATACGAGGCAGAGAAGATGGTTAGAATTGATTAAGGATTATGATTTAGACATCCAATATCATGAGGGGAAGGCGAATGTAGTTGCCGATGCTTTGAGTAGGAAGTCAAGCCATAGCATGAATGCCTTGGTAGTTCCTGAGGAGTTGTATTGAGATATGCAAAGACTTTTCCTAGAAATATTAAATCCTGGGGAGATCGAGGCAAGATTGAGTGCTTTGTCATCGGGGTTGTCAGGTTCGACGAGATCAAAGAGGGTCAAGTTGGAGAAGAGCACCTGGATAAGATTAAGGAGAAGATCAAGTAAGGTAAGGAAGTCGATTTTAAGATCCATGATGATGGAAATCTGAGGTTCAAGGGAAGGTGGTGTGTACCACAGAAATGTTATGAGCTTACGAGGCGTCTTATGGATGAGGGGCATAATACTCCATATTCTGTGCACCCTGGGGGTGATAAGTTGTATAATAATCTTAAGGATATCTATCGGTGGCCGAATATGAAGCGTGAGGTCGCTGAATTCGTGTTAAAATGTCTAGCCTGTAAGAAAGTGAAGATAGATCATAAGAGACCAATGGGGTAGGTTCAATCCTTAGAGGTAGTGTAACAATAGTTATCATGCGTGTATTAAAAATGGCTCATTTTGAGGCGTTGTATGGAAGAAAGTGTAGAAGTCCCATTTGCTGGAATGATTTTAGTGAGAATATAGTATTGGGGACAATTTTCATTGAGGAGACCGTCAAGAATGTGAAGATGATTCAGGCTAGAATTCAAGCTGCTCAAGATAGGCAAAAGAGTTATGCCGATTTAAAGCGAAGAGAAGATGAGTCTGAAGTGGGTGATAAAGTGTTTCTGAAAGTATCACCAACTAAGGGTGTGATGAGATTTGGGAAAAAGGGCAAATTAAGTGCCAAATATGTAGGTCCATATGAGATTCTACAAAGAATTGGGAAGGTAGCTTATAGGTTGACTTTGGAGTTCGAGAAGATGCACGATGTGTTTCATAAATCCCAACTCAAGCGTTATATCCCTGATGAGCGTCATGTTTTGGAGCCTGAGAGGATCCAGATTGATAGTAGCCTCACATATGAGGAAAGACCTGTGAAAATTCTTGATAAAAACGTGCGTAGTACACACAATAAGGATGTCAATATCGTGAAACTGCTTTGGTCGAACCATCAGTCCGAAGAGGCAACGTGGGAAGCCGAAGCTGAAATGAAGAAGAAGTATCCAGATTTATTCCTTGAGGTGAGTTACGAGGGCGTAACTCGTTTTCTTTAAGGGGGTAGAATGTGATAGAATTTCGCGCTTTTTACCTATTTTTATGGTACTTTTTATGCATTATTATGCTTATTTTGGCGATTTGCACATATTGGTGCAAAATAAATAGATTCTCCGCACTAGAAAAGGTGTTCATGAGTAACACAATTGTTTTAAGATGGCAAAAGAGTGCACAGGAGTGGCACAAGTATTTCTCCTTTGAGAGGTGAGTTTTAAACTTTTGAAAATGTGTGAGTTTTTGTGTCAAGTTTCGGGACGAAACTTCTTTTAAGAGGGGTAGACTGTAATCCCCCGTAAATTTATGGGTTTTATAAATATATTTTAATGTATAGTTATTTATATTTAAATATATTTTAGTATTTTAATGATTTATTTCTTTAAGGTTGACTATTTGAAAGTCAAAGAAATTATTTTAATGATTTATGCAAGTCAAATATTTTATTAAAGTCATGTTTTGAAAAGTATTTGAAATGTTTGAAATACTTATTGGATTTAGAAAAGGATTTCTATTTGGGTGTTAGGAGCCCAAACACTCTTAGATTAGGAAAATAATTTATAATCCTAGCCATTTACATTTTCCCTAAGCCCACAAAGGGAAAACTATTTAAACCCCATAAACCCTAAAATTTCCCCCACACATTATTTTCTCTCTCCTCCTTCTCCCTCACTTTTCGGCCCTCCTCTTCTTTCTTTTCTCTCTTTTCCTCTTCAGCCTTCTCCTCCTCGTTGTTCCTCGCCGCAGCCGACCGCCGGCAGCCCGCCGCCGCCGCCCTCGTGCCGTGCGTCCCTTCCTCCTCTTCTTTTGTTGGTTGTTATTTCTTCCTCCTCAAGTTTTTATTTTAATGTAAAGTTTGTATTTTTAGGGTTTGTTTTAATAAGTTGATGTTTAAAAGTTGTGATTTGATGATTTGATTATGAATCTAAGATTATATAAATTATGTATTGAAGAAATAAAATTTCAGATTTACTTGTTATGTTAAAATAGGGTTTAAAAATATCAAAGCATGGATTTTTAGGGTTTAAAAGGTTGGAAAATCATAGTATCATGTTATAGTTTATGGTTTTGGGTTTTCTTATGATTATAAACATGTTTAAATATGTTTAAAAAGAGTTTTAGTGCATATTATGTTGTTGGAAATTTGGAAAGAGTATTGTTGATGGAGTTTTTATGTTTCAAACATGAGTTTTAAGGGTTTTTAATCATCTAGTATAGTAGTACTATACTAGGAGGTTGTAATAAGTAAGTTTTAATGATGGGAAAGGTTTTTAAACACTTTAAGAAGGGTTTAATGTATTTTATTATTGCTGTAAATTCATGAAGGATTAATTATGGATTTATATTGGTTATTTTAGGCGAAGAATTCTCTCTAAGGGATTTTTTAGTTTGTTATAGTGGCATCTCAGTTTGTCTACACAAGGTACGTACATACATATGTGTTGCTTGAGATAGTATCATGATTTAAGGAAGGAAAATTATGTAGTATCATGTATAGGAACTATGTTGAGTTCATATATGATATTTATTATGTTGGATTTTGCATGTTTTATGTTGTGGTGTAAACATGTTTATTATGAGATTATATTATGAGATTTATATCATGTTTGTATGGAAAATTAATGCAAGCATGTTAGTTGGGAACTTTAATTTATTAATTCACATGGGGGAATTAATATATTTATTAGATGGATCATGATTGAGTCATGTGTTCCCTTATATTATTATTTTCACTGCTCTATAAGGACTGTGGGCCTTGTTTGGTAAGTTGATATTTCTGTACCTTTGAAAGGTAAGTTGATTGTTGGCTAGGCTCAACAAATAAGAAAGATTGGATTAAAAAGGAATTAATCTTGGGTTGTAAGTTGTATGATCACTTATTCAATCCTAAGATAAAAAGGAGTAATATTGTGAATGTGTGGTTATATATTATTTGTGTTGCTTGTGTGTCATAACAAGTAATAATTGGTAAATCATGTAAAGTGAAACTGGATAGCAATAAGCTTTAGACTGGTGCACGTCTAAAGTGTTGGACAATTAGGAGTTGGAGTACATGGTGGTAGCCCATGGCTTTTTCTGGGTTTCGTGTTGATCATCGTTCCTATTTTGTTCCTCGAAATCGTAGGTCAATTTGGAATACGGAGTCGCGCCCGTATTTCGTCTTCCTAGGGGAAGGCTGGTTTAGAAGAGACAACTCGATCCATTGACTATTCCATTTAATGTAATAAGAATGTTGTAAAAGTTTAGTTCAGTAAAAGTTGTCTGCAAGTTATTATACTATTATTTATTCCTGCCTACTATTTCTTAGTATCATGTTAGGATTGTTTACTTGTTTAGTATGTAGTACTCAGCTTTGTTGATTACGAGCTTTTGTTGTGTATGTTGATCATGGTTTTACCTTATTGATCCTGTGATGACCCATTTCGATGAGCAGTCTCTAGGGATCAATAGTGCATTGTCTATCTACAGGTTTGGAGATGATGCATCATTGGGATCGGGTTTTTGGAGAGCTTGTGTAGTTTATATTTTGGACTCTTGAGTGATACTTTTCATAGTTGGTTTGATTTGGTTTTAAAGTTGACTTTGGTTTTGTTGATTAGTTTGGAGTTGACTTATAGTTGACTAAGTTTTATTTATAAAGTTTATTATTATTGTTTTCCGCTGCAAAATTCTGAATAAGCCGATACGTTTTCACACGGGCGATAATTGTTTGATAATTCTCTATTATTTATATTTGGGGTGTTACACCCTATGCTACGCACTTTCTAATTTTCCTTAGGGAGAGCGCCACGTGGCACCGTTCCTGGTTTACACACGCCTTTTAATCAATATATATATATAAAGGAGGAACTTTTCGGGAGCATAGGGAGCTCCTCAAGATTTCGAGGCCATAGAGCGCGTCACGTAGGATTGCCATGTCATTAAATTTTATTTTTATCTTTTGAAAAAATAGAGTTTTACATAGATTTAAATACACATAAGGAGTGCTAGATAAGCTAAAATTAGAGTTTGGTTTTGAATGAACAACCTAAATTATTATATTATGTAAATTATGTATAACTTTTGCTACGTAATTCGGAATATTATAATTTTTGTTCCATTGGATAGTGCTCGAAATATGCTCCGAAATAAGATCCATTTACAATATATTTCTACAACTTATGAAATAGAGAGCGCCACGTAGGATTGTCATGTCATTAAATTTTATTTTGAATATTTAAAAAAATAGAGTTCTACACATATTTAAATACATAAAAGGAGTTTTGCATAACGAGAAATTAGAGTTTCGTTTTGAATAAACAACCTAAATTATTGTATTATGTAAATTGAATTAACTTTTACTGCTCAATTCAAAACATTATAATGTTTTACCATTTGAGAGTGCTTGAAATATGCTTCAAAATAAGATTCATTTACAATATAGTTTACAACTCATGAAAATATATTTAACTAGATAAATAGTGAGGCATTATTTAGTCTTTCTTTTAGATAAATATAATAATAGCTATAACTATAGTGTACCATATGTGACTATAGCATTTTATCATAGGTCCAATTTACAGGATTAAACATATATATAATCTTTCAAAACCTCAGCCTTACAAAATCAAATTCTACTAGGTAGAGTTGTATAAGAACCATACATTTTAAAATCAAAGGCTCATATTGGTGAAGGGGGGGAGATAAGGGGTGGATTTTGATGAGAAAAAATAGAGGGGTTTTGGAAAGATAATATATGAGCCATTGATTTTATATTCAATGGTTGATATTGCTCAAACTCTACATTGTAGAGTTCTTTTAGAACTTTAGAGGATCCAAACACCAACCTTACTCAGCTGAACCAAATCAATTTAGTATTGCAACCAAATTTATTAAGGAAACTTTGTTGTTACAACAAAAATTAAAATCTATATCGATAAAGTTACATATATATTAGAGTTTTGGATGATGAAAAAGTTAAAGTATGATTTTAAAAAACAACCTTAAAATATTATAGAGAGCTCCACCTAAAAATGACATGTCATTCTTTTTAATTTTTAATTTTATTCAAAATAGTGTTTAACATAGATATAAAGACATATAAGGTGTTTTTAATAAGTGAAGATTGCACTCTGATTTTAAATAAACTACTTAAATTATTCAACTATGCAAATTGAATATAACTTTTCACTAGTGGAAAAAAACGGAAGGGCTACGGTCAAAACAGCCCTAAGGGCTGCGTTTTTGGTCAGCAGCCCTTTCCGTAGCAGCCCTTCACAACGAAGGGCTGCGGTTTAGGCCAAAAACGCAACCCTTCCAAGCTAGAAGGGCTGCGTTTTTTGCATAAACCGCAGCCCTTCGTATTCGTTTTTTTTTAAAAAAAAAAAATTATGCCAGCCCAGCACGGCAGCACCACCACCCCATCCCCCCGCGCCCAAGACCCCCCCACCCCAGCCCCACCCCCGCACCCCCACCCCACCCACCCGCACCCCCACCCCGCCCCCGCACCCCCACCTCGGCGGCCTAGCCCCCCGCACACCCCCACCCCAAACCCACCCCCAAGACTCTCCCTGCAGCCCCGCACCCCCACCCCGATCCACCCTCTCGCCATTCCCAACCCCTCGCTGCCAACCCCTCCACCAACCGCTGCTGCCAGCCACCCCAAGACCCCACCGGCCCCCCTAGCCCGGCCCAAAGACCCCAGCCTTGCACCCCACCGTGGCAGCCCCCCCTGCCCAACACCTCCCTTCGACACAAAAAAAAACCGATCGAATTGCAATATATCACAAGTTTTTCAACGTAATAATTAACTTTAAATATATATATTAAATAATGTAAAAAGTATACATAGAATTGATACCAACTAGTAGATCTAGCTAATTATATCGCGAAATCCACCAAAATGTATCATAAGCAATCATCACAAAGGTAGGTCGCCAACTTATCCCGAACTTCATGTAATTCCTATATGGTGAAGGCCCTCAAACTTGGTGTGCTATTCATATAAACCTTGCAAAACAACCAAGGAATAAACACATAATATACGAATTTAATCATTTACCGTAGTTAATAGTTCTAAAAATGGCATATACCTTCTCGAAATTCAATCAAAAACAAATGCAAGCGTAAAACTCTACACACTAGTTATATTATACCTCATATTATCATGTTCAAAAAGAAATTGGAGTTAAATGACTCGAGAAATAGGAATTGGACGCGAAAAGGCGAAAATAGGCCTAAAATCACATTTACGTTCCCGAAATTCGACCAACAACAAATGCAAGCCTAAAAATCTACACAATAGTTACATTATACCTCATATTATCATGTTCAAAAATAATTTGGGGTTAAATGACTCGATAATTACAAATTGGACGCGAAAAGGCAAAAATAGGCCTAAAATGACCTTTTCGTTCCCAAAAATCAACCAACAACAAATGCAAGCCTAAAAATATTCACACTAGTTATATTATACCTCATATTATCATGTTCAAAAAGAATTTGGAGTTAAGTTACTCAAAATCTAAGAATTGGAAGCGAAAAGGCTAAAATAGGTCTAAAATGACATTTACGTTCCCGAAATTCAACCAACAAATGCAAGCCTAAAAATCTACACAATAGTTACATTATATCTCATATTATCATGTTCAACAAGAATTTGGGGTTAAATGACTCGATAGGTACGAATTGGACACGAAAAGGCGAAAGTAGGCGTAAAATTTACCCCGTTCCTTTCTCGCATCGAAAGACTCATCCTCGGTAGTGTGTTCAGCACTCGTGCTCTTATCCTTATGCACCTCCGCCATCTCCCTGAAATTGTACAAATATACGCATTAATATACATAAAGCTGAAGATAAAAAAAATTCACATTAGCACTAAGGGCCAAGGGGGGCGAGTCCAACAAGGGGGAGGGCCTATGTGCGGGGAGGGGGGTATGTGCGGGGGGGGGAGGGGTTTGTGCAAGTGGGGTTTGTGCATGGGGGTCTCGTGCGGTGGGGGGTCTGCGGCGGGGGAGGGGAGGGGTCCGTGCAAGGAGGGGGGTTTGTGCGGGGAGGGGCGGGGGGGGTGCAAGGAGGAGGGGTTTGTGCGGGGAGGGGAGGGGAGGGGCCGGGCGGGGGGTGGGGGTTTGTGCGGGGGAGAGGAGGGGGTGTGCGGGGGTGGGGGGGGGTCCGTGCGGGGGGGGGGGTTTTCGCAGGGGAGGGGAGGGGCTGGACAAGGGGTGGGGGGTCTGTGCAGGGAGGGGGGTTTGTGCAGGGGTGGGGGGTCTGTGCAGGGAGGGAGGGTTTGTGCAGGGGAGGGGAGGGGCTGGGCAGGGGGTGGGGGGGTTTGTGCAGGGGAGGGGAGGGGCTGGGCAGGGGAGGGGGGGGGGGGGGGCTTGGGGCCGGGGCAGAGGCCGGGCAGAGGTAGATTCTAATCCCCGCCGGCCCGCCAACACCCCCAAGCCACCGCCAACCCTCCCCCACTGTTGTCTAGTCTTCCCCCCCCTGCACAGTCCCCCTCCACCACCGCACGACCCCCCAAGCCCCTAAGACCCTCCCCCCCACCGCCGCCCCTCCGCACAACTTCCCCCCTTTTCTTTAAGCCTTTTTGTTTTCCAATTTCATTTACATGAAAATTTATGCACAAAAACCTAATATGTAGTTTCATTCTACCTCATATTGGCATATGCAATAAAATTTTGGAGTTAGATGAACAAAAATATAAAAAAATAACGCGAATCGGCGAAAATAGGCCTAAAATGACCTTTTCGTTCCCGAAATTCAACCAACAACAGATGCAAGCCTAAAAATCTACACAATAGTTACATTATACCTCATATAATCATGTTCAAAAAGAATTTGGGGTTAAATGACTCGATAAGTAGGAATTGGACGCGAAAAGGCGAAAATAGGCCTAAAATGACATTTTCGTTCCCGAAATTCAACCAACAACAGATGGATGCCTAAAAATCTACACAATAGTTACATTATACCTTATATAATCATTTTCAAAAAGAATTTGGGGTGAAATGACTCGATAGGTATGAATTCGACACGAAAAGCGAAAATAGGCCTAAAATGACCCGAGAATCACGTCACATGGCAATGCAATGCCCATCAGCTGGTAGCGGCGGAGGTGATGGGAACTGTTACAAATGTGGAGAGCATTCCATTACCATATGACCTCACTCTCCACATTTGCAACAGTTCCCACCACCACCGCCACTACTGCCCCCCACTGCACTCCCTCATTGCCATGTAGGCCTATAATGACCTTTTCGTTCCCGAAATTCAACCAACAACAAAAATAATCTCTTAGAAATCATCATATTAGTTACGAATTGGAGAAATTAGACATACCTGAGTATATGTCTCATGATTTATTGACCTTCCGCCGTTTCTTAGGATCTTCAAGTACATGTATCCCTTCCGTGTGATCTACACGCATATAGTTCTCCGACATATTCACATCATCTTCCACACTATTTTCAGGATAGGTAAAAGTTGGGATGTCCTCAAATGCATCATATTCTTCCTCATTATCAACATCACCAATACCGAGGATACTCCTTTTACCAGGTACAACAATTGACCACTTATTATCAGCAGGATCAGTTACATAAAATACTTGCTTAACTTGTGATGCAATTACAAATGGCTCCTGAGTTTCACGTAGACGACTAAGGTCCACAAGAGTGAATCCGCAAGGATCATCTTTTTTTACGCAGCGTCGATTATCGTCAACCCACTTGCAACACAAGAGGCAAATATTAAAAGTACAGTAGTCCAGCTCCCATATTTCTTGTATTCGCCCATAATAATTGATGTCAGCAAGTATAGGCGACTTATCCTTCGAGCTTGCGTATTGTGTAGATGACGCCACAAGTGAAACACCACTATTTTGTTGCGATGTGGACTTCAGATCTTGACGTTCAGTCCAAAACGTATAGCCATTAATATCATAACCCTCATAAGAGCGTACAGCTTCACGAGGACCAAATGCTAACCACTTCACTGTTTCAGGAACACTTTCATCCAAATCATTCACTACTCGTTTATGAAACCAATCAATGAAAGTCTTGTTATGAATTTGCGTCAATGCCCTTATTCCTTTTCCAGGATTGCTAACACGTAATTCCTCCATATGTTCATTTAAAGAAGGATGGACAGCTGCTACGTGATGCAATACAAATAAGTGAGCTTGTGTACGCTTTTCTACGGAAGGTGTGATCAATTTTGAACCAATTGTACCCTTGCCCTCAAGTCTGCCCTCGTGTCGAGATGTCGGAAGTCCAACAGGATCAACACTAGCAAAATACTCAGCCACAAAATTACTGATCTCTTCACCCACAATCCCTTAAATTATACTACCTTCTGGTTGTGCAGGATTTCGAACTTTATCCTTCAAAGTACCCATATATCTCTCAAAAGGATAGCACCACCTCAAAAATACTGGACCAAACAACTTAATTTCTCGAACTAGATGGACAATGAGATGGACCATAATGTCAAAGAATGCCGGGGGGGGACATCTCAAATTTGCATAGAGTTTCAATTACTCTGGTCTGCAAGGAATCGAGGGTCGACGGTTCTAGGACTTTGCTGCATATTGTATGGAAAAATGAACAAAGTTCTGTAATGGTGTGCCTCACATGCTTTGGAAGTATCCCATGAATTGCAATCGGTAAGAATACTTGCATCATGACATGACAATCGTGAGATTTCATACTCGATAACTTCAACTCACCATTTAAGGTAACAAATCGCTTCATATTCGATGAGTAGCCAGTTGGAACCTTAATGCCATACAACGACTCGCAAAAAATACGTTTCTCTGCACGCAACATCGTGTAGCAAGCTGGTGGCAAATAATTCTTCTCCGAATCCTCCACCTTCTTTTTACTTTTCTGAGTTTCCTCATCAACCCTTTCCTCCACTACTTTCTTCTTCCTTCTGTCCCTTTTCTGAGCCCACAACTCTGGTCGAAGCCCCTATTTTTCCAAGTAAAGTCGTGACGCCTTAACATCTTTTGTCTTGCCCGGAATATTCATAAGTATCGCAAGAATAGCTTCACAAATATTCTTCTCTATGTGCATGACATCCAAACAATGTCTGACCTTTAGATCTTTCCAATATGGGAGTTTCCAAAAAATGAACTCATTTTTCCATAATCCTGTAGGTCGATCAACCTCACTAGCAGGTTTGCCAAAGATTGTTTCAATGCCCTTAACCTGATTATAAACTTCAGTACCAGTTAATGGTCTACGAGCAACTTCTTCTTCAACCGTCCCATCGAATGCCTTCTTCTTTTCTTCACATACATCGTTCATTACTCTAGAGCTTCCTATATACTTCCCCTGCTCACCATGCCAAACTCAAACGTGGTATTGAGGCCTAAACCCACGGCGAAAGACATGCTCCCTAAGCAAATGTATACTACTAACCGTGCTCACATTTCTACAATCGACACAAGGACAATAAAAGTCGACTGCTCCAGAGGATGCTTGATATTGTAATGCAGATGTACAGAATTCTGAGACCCCATTCACAAACTCAGTCGATTCACGACTACCATACATCCAAGTACGATCCATCTCATTCAAGAAGACCTCTAATAATTAAACGCAACCAATTAATATAATGCATCAATCATTATTTAAGTACATACACTCACATATTCAAATCACACACGTATAGAGCAAGCTAAGATAGTGACATGTTCAAATGTATGCATGCAGCCGAAGGTCCTTATCACTCCAGCCTAACCCATCTTTGGACGTCTAATCTCACTAGTGAATATATGCCAACTTTTTAATTCTAAGGAAAATCCGGCAGCATTTCCCTACAGTTCTCCAAGTACACAATGTAGATAATTGCTTATCTACATATGTACCCAGAGAACAATGTAGAGAAACGATAAGCCAAGACTTTCCTCAGAATTGAAAAGAAGACACACATTCACCACCTAAGTGAGATCAAACGTCCAAGAACAGTCCCAAACCGGGGACTATTCAAGACTTACTCCTAATGAGTAAGTCTTGAACGGGTATCTAGGCATATGATGATGATTCAAACAACTTGTAGATTTCATAGCTAAATTACATTGCATTTTCATACAATCTCATATCAAGAAATATACATACATTATAAGAAATACATATATATATCAATAAATTATCATAACTTAATCAAATTGAATCACATGACAATTTTGTCTCATCAACAAATCAAACAAAAAAGACAACGAAATTAAACTAGTTACCTCTTAACACCAATGATAAGCAATGAAGAGAGAAGAGATAGTTGGAACTTTATTTGCCTTCCTAAGCCTCTTCTTCCTACAATTAACAAAACCCACATTGCACATTAATCATTTAATTCAATTAAGAAAAACAAAACTAACTTAAAAACAAGATTAATTCATACTTAACTAAGCAAAGATTGACTAAACCCAAGAGCAATAAAGAAAGAGTAGGGCAGTGGTGGTGGTAGTCGTTGCTGCCGCTTGTGGGTGGTGGCGCTGCGTAGTGGTGGAGGAGCTCCACACCCTAAACCCACTCAAATGGTGGAGAAGAGAAGAGAACATAAGAAAGAGAAGGGTAGTGGTGGTGGTGGAGGTCGCTGCTGCGCGTGGTGGGTGGTGCGCAAGGTGGTGCAGCTGCGTGGTGGTGGTGCGCACTGAGTTGGTGGTGAATGGAGGAGAGAATGAAGCAATGTTGGTGGTGCTTCAATGTCACACTGAGTTGGTGCGTCAATGTCGGTGCTCCGGCGTCAGGGCTCCGGTGATGGGGCGTTAGGGTTAGTGAAGGGAGGGGTTTTGTTTCGCTCGTGAATTTTGTCTAAGGGAGGGAAATTGAAATGGGGGTATTGTATTGTATGCGCGCAAATTAATTGAATAAAAAAAAAGGATAGTGAAGGGCTGCGGTTAGCCCAAAAACCGCAGCCCTTCATACAGTACGAAGGGCTGCGTTTTCTTATTAACCGCAGCCCTTCACTAAAAGGGTTGCGGTTTCCATGAAAACTGCAACCCTTCATACACGAAGGGCTGCGTTTTAAATAAAACGCAGCCAGCGCAGCCCTTCCTTTTTTTCCCCTAGTATTTGCTACATAATTCGCAATATTATAAATTTCTTACCATCGGAGAGTGCTCGAAACATGTTTCCATATACTTCCTCTGTTTTTTTTATCTTTCTCACTTGGAATCTTGACACTATTCATACTTAGAGGGAATCTTCTCAATTTTTTTCAATTTATAAGAAAAAATATAGTCATGTAGGGTCTTGTTTGATTCGTCTCAATTAGTACTTTATAAATATTCAATCGTTATAATTTTTACAATATAGTTTCACAACTTATGAAAATATATTTATTTAGATGAACAATAACATATTATTTATTCTTTATTTTAATTACATATAAAAATAACTATAAGAATAGCGTATTATATGTGACAATAGCAATTATGTCTTTCAAAATCAAACTTTTAATGTAGTTTTGAGCATACCATGATGGCATTATGTTATTACATGAAGAATCAAATGAAAGTTTATCAACGACATTGCAGAGGTATTATGCAATTGACTAATTATTTTATTTCTAAAATATTTTTGTTTGTATACATAATTATTTATGTTTTTCTTTTTCATATATCTATATGTCAGATCTTATTCTTTTCTCAATAAACTTAATTCTACTAAAACTAATTGGGAAATCATTTTCTCTTAAATAAGTAATATTTTCGATTATTCATAGAGGTTAGTTTTATATTTAATTTATTTTATTCATGATACCATCATGATGATCTTCTTTTTTACTTTCCCATCTTCTATTCTATATGCATTAGTGTTTATGTGCTATATTAAAAGTTGAAGTTATGGCTGGGACTCATATTTTTTCTCTATTCTTTCTGTCCTGCATCTATTAAATTATTACCCTCTACTTTCTTAAAGTACCGTTTGGGTATTTTCCATGTTAAAATTGTGTTACACTACAAGAAAACGCTAAAACAACGACTGCATACCAGCGACGGTTTAAAAAACGGTCGGTAATTGTAAAATAGCTACGGCTCCAAGCCGTCGGTGAATACCGACTGGTTTTTAAGAAATTAACGACGGTTTAGCAGTCGTTGATATACTACGACGGTTTAAAGCCGTCGTTGATTTCTTTAAAAGCAGACTATTATTTTTTTAAGTTTAGCGACGGTCTTTAGCGGTCGGTTATTTTTTTAAGTAAACCCTATTTCACTCCTCTTTTTCCAATTTCCCGTCGCTCCTCTTCCACTTTCTCTCTCCTCACTCCCACCAAAACCCCGCCTTAATTTCTCTCTCCTCCGTGTTGCAGTCGTGTTTCACCCCAATCTCCGTTCATCGGCGACTTTCTCTCTCCTCCGTGTGTCAATCCTGTTTCATCGGCGCAGTAGAGTCTTTGCCGCCGGTTATTCGCCGAACTCCAACCAACGAACGGCGATACCCTCATTTTCTCTCCACCTGCCGGACCGTGTCTTTGCCGCCGGTTAGCACTGCGTCATTTTTTTTTTTTGTTAATGAAACCAAACCCTTAACGTCATTCGGCTTTGTCAATGTAGGTGGCCAAACCCTAAACACCCGACTGTCGTCCTCCTATGCCGGAGCCCTGCCGACGGTACATTCCTTACTTTTCTCTCTCTTCATATATGTTTTTGGATCTGCCTTTTATTCATTTCTTGATTTGAGTTTCATTTCTCCAACTAATTTTGTGCTAAATGGGTAATTACTTGTTATTCTATTGTGTTAATTTTCTGATGATTGATGATTTCTAAGATGATGGTGAATTTAATGGTTTTTGATTGCGAGTGATGCTTACTTGTTGCTATATCTAGCTAATGATGTGCTTAGCTTTGCTTTCGAAAGTCACCGCTTTCGGTCTTTTCACTTGCTACATTTCGTTTACGCACAAAATTTTAGTAGATTCATGTGAGGGGTGTTTGGGTGAGTATTTAGTGAAGGTGTTCTTCTTGTTGGTGCTATTTGTTTTGTACCGTCTATGAGTGAGAAGGCGAATACGGTTTGTTTGAATGTTGTTTGTAGAATGTTAGAGGAACAATATAAGTTGATTGGTTCCGTTGGTGAATTCGTTCCTGATGTACTTGCAGGAATTGGGTATGCTTTATGTTCTTAAGGAGAGTTTCATTTTGTTAGGTTGTTAGAGTTTTTGCTAGGAAATTGGGTTAATATAGAGGTTGGTTATGATGTTTCTCATGGACTGATGATTCCGCATCTGGTAGAATGGGTATTTTATATGGTTAATTGCTTAATTTTAGTATAAATTTTGCTAAATGCTTAAAGGTGCCGTTTAATAATTGATTTTCTACATGATGTAGGATTACGTAGCACTTTGGTGTTTCTCTTTGGCTTAATTGTAAGGTTAGTAGCAATTGTTTACCATATTTTGTCTTCAATTTATATTGTTTTTGTTCATGTAAATTCTATATTTTAATTTTTGTGTAAGTTTTTCATCATGAAATATAATGTATTAAAAAAACTTTTGTTTAGAGAATGTTAAAAACTATATAATTTTTTAGTGGTTCGTTTATTAAAGGTTATAAAAGTTATAAACTATATAATTATCACAATAATTTATTTATTGCACATTCCTTTATTTAGTTTACACTATTTAAATTGTTTATATTGTTTTTGACATATTTGTTTTCGTGGAAATAGTTTGGATGATGTTATAAATTTAATTTAAGTGTTTAAATAAATATGTTTGCATCGTCATGTGCCTAGATACCCGTTCAAGGTATACTCATTAGGAGTATATCTTGAATAGTCCCCGGTTGGGACTGTTCTTCGACGTTTGACCCCACTTAGGTGGTGAATGTATGCCTTTTGTTCTATTATATGTAATTTTCGGTCATGTTGTTTCTCTATGCTGTTCTCTGGGTACATATGTAAGCTTTTACGAAGCTCACATTGTGTACTTGGAGAACTCATGGGAAATGCTGCCGGAATTTACGTAGAAGCGAATAGTTGGCATACATTCACTAGTGGGGTTAGACGTCGAAGAATGGGTTAGGTTGGAGTGATAAGGACCTTTGGACATCATTTTAGGCCCTATATGTATTTCACACAAATGTTTTAATTGTACGTATGATGGTTGTTAATGAGTAGTGTGGTTGAAATGCTTTAGAATTGTAGAATTGGTCACCATGAAACGGAAGGAGCGTTGGTGGATGTATGATAGATATGACAATGTGCGTAACTTGAGGCCCGAGTTCTTGAGGGGGGTTGATGAATTCATTGACTTTTGCAAAGTAAATCCCGAAAGCCCAGGTAAGGATGAAGTTAGATGTCCGTGTCCGAAATGCAAGAACAGACGTATGCATGCCGCAGACACGGTTAAAGTGCATTTGTATAGCAAGGGCTTTATACCTGATTACTACGGTTGGTATTCTCATGGTGAAGAGTTACCTCAACCCGCAGAAGAGCTATCTAATCCATACCGTGAAATGGTTTTCGATGCTCTTGGGAATAATCCGGAACCGTCCACTGTTGAAGAGCCTAGTGGAATGGAGGAGGAGCCTAATCCTCAAGTAAAGGTGTTTCTTGACCTATTAAAGGCTTCTGAGGAACCGTTGTACGACGGGAGCTCCATGTCTGTGTTGGAAATGGCATCTAGAATAGTATCTTTGAAGTGTGAGTACAATTTGCCACATAGGTGTGTTGATGCTTTTGCTTCATTAATGAAAGAAGCAATACCTAACAACAACAACATGAGTGACACATTTTACGATACGAAGAAGATCTTGGAGGGATTAGAGCTTCCCCACGAAAAGATTCATGCTTGCCCGAAAGGTTGTATGTTAACTGATGCACACTTGGACAGATGTAGAGTGTGCGATTGCGACAGATACAAGAGGACTTCTAAGGGGTCTTTAGTTCCAATGAAAGTTCTGATTTATTTCCCAATCACACCGAGATTGCAGAGGTTGTATGCAACAAAGAACGTTCTTTGAAGAAATGACATGGCATGCCAAAAATCCAAGAGCCGAAGACAAAATGGCTCACCCTAGCGACAAGTGAAGCTTGGAAGCATTTGGATAGATCCTTTGGCGAATTTGCATCCGAGCCTAGGAATGTTCGGCTCGGTTTGTGTACGAGATGGGTTTGGTCCACATGGAAAGTTTGGGGGGTCAATATTCATGTTGGCCTGGTCATCTTAACCCCGTACAACTTGCCGCCATCGATGTGCATGAAAAAACCCTTCATGTTCCTTTCGTTGCTCGTTCCTGGTCCTAAAAATCCGAAGGGAAACTTGGATGTGTACATGCAACCCTTAATCGAGGAATTGAAGCAATTATGGGATGTTGGAGCAACTACTTATGACATTTCTAGGAAACAAAATTTCAATATGCGTGCCGCCATTCTTTGGACAATAAATGATTTTCCTGCTTACGGTATGCTATCTGGCTGGTCCACCGCTGGGAAAAAGGCTTGTCCTTATTGTATGGATAAATCCAAAGCTTTTTGGCTCGAGCATGGGGGTAAAGTTTCTTGGTTTGATTGTCACCGTCAATTCCTTCCTCAAAATCATCCTTTTCGTAAAAACAAAGTAGCTTTTTGCAGAAATAAGGTTGAAAAAGGGTCTCCACCACACATCATGTCTGGGGAGGAGTTGTGGTCATGTGTTAAAGACTTGCCAAAGGCTACAGATGGACCAGATGCACTTAACGCTTTGAAGAAGTTGAAAAATGGGTGGTTCAAACAAAGTCGTCTTTGGGAGCTCCCATACTTGGAAAGATCTGCATCTTCGTCACAACCTTGACGTCATGCACATTGAGAAAAACTTCTTCGACCAACTCATTCACACGCTTATGGATGTGAAAAAACAGACAAGCGGACACCGTTGCATCTAGAAAAGACATTGCTAAATTGTGCAAAAGGCCTCAACTTCATGTCACCAAGGATGCAAACGGAAAAGAAACTCCACCAAAAGCACCTTTCGCACTGGACAAGTCCCAAAGGAAAGTATTATGCAACTGGGTCAGAGATTTGAAATTTCCCGATGGCTATGCTTCCGACTTAACAAGATGTGTGGACATGCAGTCCGGTAAGCTGCACAGTATGAAAAGCCATGACTGTCATGTCTTCATGGAAAGATTATTGCCGATTGCATTAAAGGAGTTGCTTCCGGTTCATGTGTGGAAAGTTGTCACTGAGATTAGCCTTTTTTTCCGTGATTTGTGTTGCTCCACCAGCACAGTAAGTGACATGGAAAGATTGGAAAAGGACATAGCCGAGATCCTTTGTAAACTCGAAAAGATTTTCCCACCATCATTCTTCAATTCCATGGAACACTTACCAGTTCACCTTCCACGCGAAGCTAGGCTATGTGGTCCCGTGCAATACCGTTGGATGTATCCCTTTGAAAGGTACCTTATCCTTCATTTTCATATATCCTTTTTTATTGTTGTTTGCAATTGTGTAACTCTTTTTGATAACCACCTTCTTAGGTTCCTCAATCATTTGAAACGTAAAATTGGTAACAAGGCTCGTGTGGAGGGTTCTATTTGTAATGCATACTTGTGTGAAGAGATTGCAAACTTACGTTTCAAACTACTTTCAAGCAAGGAGTGGATACTAAGACACGAGATTCAGCCGTAATGTAAATGATGAAGTTGATAGGATGCTCGACGAAACCTGTCCCGGAGCTATTCAGGGTTAATTGTGGTCGGCCGTCTAATGCAGGTGGAACACGATTTTTAACTGAAGTGGAACTACAACGTGCACACCTATATGTGTTAGCAAATACAGGCATCTTACAAGAATTTGAGAAGTAAAACACTTGTTATTAATCATATTATTTATAAATTTAACTTTCATTTTTAATTTAGACATTAACAATTGTTATGTTTGTAAGGGATTTCGAGGACCACATTCTTCAAATTCGACCTACTCTACGTAGGGAAGATGTGTGGGTGCAACATGAAGCAGAATACCTTGATTGGTTTAGATCGAAAGTGAGTTTGTGTGACTATAGGTTATTCAATAGGTTATTCAAGAAATGTTAATGGATTAACAATATGAATGAATTTTAATAGGTTATTCAAGACAAACCCAATGATGATGTACTGTTTGCTTTGGCAATGGGTCCTTCGACATTAGTTTGCACTTGGAATAGATACTATGTTAATGGATACAATTTCCAAACAAAAGCATCAAGCAAACACAAATCCACCATGAATTATGGAGTGTGTGTGTCTAATGATGGAGGGAGTGATTTCTTTGGGATTCTAGATGATGTTATAGAATTGAAGTTTACCTAGGTGCTCGTAGTCAATATAGCACGCTTTTGTTCAAGTGCAATTGGATGGACAATGTGAGGGGAATGAACATCGATCAATACAAGCTAGTTGAAGTCAACCACACCAAGAAATACCCCAAGTTTGATCCCTTTGTGCTATCATACCAGGTTAGCCAAGTATATTTCGCACCGTACCCAAGCTTGAAAAGAGATCGTGCTCAATGGTGGGCTGTGTTTAGGACAAAGGCAAGGTCTGTGATTGATGCTCCGGTTGACTTCGACTTCCTTCAGGAGACAAGTGCTGGGAATCCAACGCTTTGTGATCCAAATGATATTCCCGATTATGAAGGTGGTAATGATGTCGAGTGTGTTGAAGGAGATGATGAAGAAATTTTGTTTGAAGCCCCATCAGGTGATGATGAAGAAGAGTCTAGTTTCGAGTCTGGAGAAAGCGAGGATGATGACGATGATGGTTTTTGGGATGACGATAGTGATGATGAACTAAGCGAGGATGGGAATTCACTTTGATTTGTTTGAGTATATCATAGCTTGTATTAAGGACAACATTTCAATAAAAATATATGACTTTTGTAATGAAATGTTGAAGATTACTTGTTATGACATTTCCATCTGTAGTTTTTCTTACTGTTGTTGAGTAACATGATCCATTCTGCACCTGTGGTTTTTCTTAGTGTTTTTCTAATATTTAATTAGTACTTGCTTTCTCCCCACTTCCCTTTTCGCATTAATATTAAAATATATGACTGCATTGTGACCACTAATTCTAGTTATTCTAATCAGAATCTACATGGTGGATTTGTAGTATCTGATTATGCTCTTTTAATTATCAAAGATTACATTTTCCTAAGCATTATGATTTGGCCATGGTCTAAAGAGTATGATCAGTTGTTGATTTCTCATGATTTCATTTGGTTTTGGTATGTCTTACTTATAATTCTATTAATGAATTTGTATTACTTTGATATGGATCTATCTCACTACTTTGGGTTCACTAATTCCATTTCTCTCGCCCCCATGCTTTATAGATGGACTTCAATTTCTCACCTTAGTTTCTTCAGTGGTACAGAGTGCCTTGTTCTGCACTTTATTTGTTGGATGTGGTCTAGCTATTATACTCATCTTGGGGTTTCAATGGTCATCTCTTTTCTTGATGTATGGTTCTTCTTTGCGGGGGTGTCGGGGGAGGGGGAGGGCCGGGGGGGTCGGAGGGGCTGCAGGGGGGTCGGGGAGGGGGGGCTGCAGGGGGGTGTCGGGGAGGGGGAGGGGCTGCAGGGGGGGTCGGGGAGGGGGGGGCAGGGGGGTCGGGGAGGGGGGGGGCAGTGCGGGGGGTCGGGGGGGGGGAGGGCTGCAGGGGGGTGTCGGGGGGGGGGGGGGCAGGGGGGGTCGGGGAGGGGGGCGTAGGGGGTGTCGGGGAGGGGGAGGGGCTGCGGGGGGGGGTCGGGGAGGGGGGGGGCAGGGGGTCGGGGAGGGGGTGGGGCGTGCGGGGGGTCGTGGGAGGGTGGGGGTCGGCAAGGGGGGGGGGGGAGGGGGGGGGGGGGCGGGGGGGGGGGGGGGGGGGGGGGGGGGGGGGGGGGGGTGGGGGGGGGGGGTCGGGGAGGGGGAGGGGGCTGCAGGGGGGGTCGGGGGGGGGAGGGCCGCAGGGGGGTCGTGGAGGGGGGGGGGTCAGGCGGGGGGGTCGGGGAGGGGGAGGGGCTGCAGGGGGTCGGGGAGGGGGAGGGGCTGCAGGGGGGTCGTGGAGGGGGGGCCGCAAGGGGTGTCAAGGAGGGGGAGGGGGCCGGGGGGGTCGGGGGGGGGTGGGCTAGTGATTAGTGGCATTTTTCGTCTTGATTTTTGTTTCAAGTGAATATGCATATTCTAGTTTTCAAACAGATGCGCACTTCTTCTGATCTTCTTGATCAACTTCTCAAATAATCTTCTATAACACCCACATTTACCAACTTGATTTTTGTCTTCCATAAAGAAATTGGACATATAAAATTGATCCTAACTCTACCTTCATTAGCTTATGAATTTAAGCTTACATATTTGGGAAAAGCTTGTTGATAACCACTTAAGATCCAACGTTCTAATTTCTTTGACATAATGTTATTGGATTATTCATACTTTAATGTAATTTGTTTAATCTTGCGCAGTTTTAATTTCTTGCATTTTAGGTAATCATGTCTAATCCTAAGGGCCGCGGAGGTCGAGGTGGCTTAGGTGGAAGCCAAGGTCGTGGGACTTTGATTCCGATGCAAATTTTTCAGTCACCAGAAGTAGAAGGAAGCTAGAACCCTGTAGTAGAGACACAGGGAGATGATTCACAGGCACGTGACATTGGTAGCCACGTACCGGAGACTCCGAACATTCATACGGAGGAAGGTGAAGGTTCGAACCGTGCACCAAGAAAGGTTTTAAGCCCTACTGGATTATGGTAAGTTCGTAAGCTACTATATGCTTCATGATACACAAATATGCAATGGTATTCACAATTCACGTGTTTGTTTGGTTTTCAATTCAGGTTCGATGATAACAAGGTTAGTGGGTCCATCACTGACATTTTCCAGGGCCATTTTCGACAACCTTGGTTCAATTACAGTGAGGTCGACAATGCAACAAAGACGTATTGGTGGAACATTTTCACAGTATGTATGAATCGAATTATGAAAAATTTCATTGATTATATTACTTTATTAATATCTTTGTTTAATGTTTGACTAAAGGGTATTTACGAATGGGCTCCTGAGTTAGAAGGCCTAGTGAAGAAGGATTACAAGAAAAAAGCTTCATCTCGTCTGAGAGACTTGCGATACTGGGTGGTTAAGAAAGCCAAAGAAAGGCCGAAATGGTTGGGGGAGACGATCTACGAAGACATGAAGAAGAGAAGTGAAGACCCAACATTTCGGGAAAAATCTGAACAGGCGAAGAAGAACCGAAGAGGTGGCTCCCTGTCTAATCCAATTGAGCCGTCACACTTTCAGGGTTCTATTTCGGCGGCACAGCATGCTAGGAAGATGGTAAATATGTTTCATATCTACTACTTAGTGTAATTTACATTTCATTTTCGGTATGAGTAAAAAATTAAGCCTTTGTTCAACAATGTCTACAGGCAAAGAGTAGAGGAGCAGTACTCCCTACTGCTCCCGAGTTGTTCTTGAAGACTCATTTCTAGACTGTTCCTGGAAAAGGAGAAATCCCAGCAAACAAGAAAGCAAAGCAAATCTCGGTACATACTTCTAAACATATATTTATAGGCAAATATGATTGAAAATTTTGGTGCAAGTTTAGTTAGAACCAAATATAGGCCATTTTGGCCAATTTAGGCTATTTCACTTGAAATTGAATGAATACGAGTATATTGATGCTAGTTTAAGTTATAAACACCTCAAACATCATATATATAGTTAGTTTAATGTGATTCTAAGTTGTTTTGATTGAAAATACACAAAATGGGAAAGATAGAACCAAATATAGGTCATTTTGGCCATTTTAGGCCATTTCACTTGAAATTGAATGAATACGAGTAGTTTGATGCTAGTTTAAGTTATAAACACCTCAAACATCATATATATATAGTTAGTTTAATGTGATTCTAAGTTGTTTTGATTGAAAATACACAAAATGGGAAAGATAGAACCAAATATAGGCCGTTTTGGCCATTTTAGGTCATTTCACTTGAAATTGAATGAATACGAGTAGTTTGATGCTAGTTTAAGTTATAAACACCTCAAACATCATATATATAGTTAGTTTAATGTGATTCTAAGTTGTTTTGATTGAAAATACACAAAATGGGAAAGATAGAACCAAATATAGGTCATTTTGGCCATTTTAGGCCATTTCACTTGAAATTGAATGAATACGAGTAGTTTGATGCTAGTTTAAGTTATAAACACCTCAAACATCATATATATAGTTAGTTTAATGTGATTCTAAGTTGTTTTGATTGAAAATACACAAAATGGGAAAGATAGAACCAAATATAGGTCATTTTGGCCATTTTAGGCTATTTCACTTGAAATTGAATGAATACGAGTAGTTTGATGCTAGTTTAAGTTATAAACACCTCAAACATCATATATATAGTTAGTTTAATGTGATTCTAAGTTGTTTTGATTGAAAATACACAAAATGGGAAAGATAGAACCAAATATAGGCCATTTTGGCCATTTTAGGCTATTTCACTTGAAATTGAATGAATACGAGTAGTTTGATGCTAGTTTAAGTTATAAACACCTCAAACATCATATATATAGTTAGTTTAATGTGATTCTAAGTTGTTTTGATTGAAAATACACAAAATGGGAAAGATAGAACCAAATATAGGCCATTTTGGCCATTTTAGGCCATTTCACTTGAAATTGAATGAATACGAGTAGTTTGATGCTAGTTTAAGTTATAAACACCTCAAACATCATATATATAGTTAGTTTAATGTGATTCTAAGTTGTTTTGATTGAAAATACACAAAATGAGAACGATAGAACCAAATATAGACCATTTTGGCCATTTTAGGCCATTTCACTTGAAATTGAATGAATACGAGTAGTTTGATGCTAGTTTAAGTTATAAACACCTCAAACATCATATATATAGTTAGTTTAATGTGATTCTAAGTTGTTTTGATTGAAAATACACAAAATGGGAAAGATAGAACCAAATATAGGCCATTTTGGCCAATTTAGGCTATTTCACTTGAAATTGAATGAATACGAGTAGTTTGATGCTAGTTTAAGTTATAAACACCTCAAACATCATATATATAGTTAGTTTAATGTGATTCTAATTAAGTTGTTTTGATTGAAAATACACAAAATGGGAAAGATAGAACCAAATATAGGCCATTTTGGCCATTTTAGGCCATTTCACTTGAAATTGAATGAATACGAGTAGTTTGATGCTAGTTTAATTTATAAACACCTCAAACATCATATATATAGTTAGTTTAATGTGATTCTAAGTTGTTTTGATTGAAAATACACAAAATGGGAAAGATAGAACCAAATATAGGCCATTTTGGCCATTTTAGGCCATTTCACTTGAAATTGAATGAATACGAGTAGTTTGATGCTAGTTTAAGTTATAAACACCTCAAACATCATATATATAGTTAGTTTAATGTGATTCTAAGTTGTTTTGATTGAAAATACACAAAATGGGAACGATAGAACCAAATATAGGCCATTTTGGCCATTTTAGGCCATTTCACTTGAAATTGAATGAATACGAGTAGTTTGATGCTAGTTTAAGTTATAAACACCTCAAACATCATATATGTAGTTAGTTTAATGTAATTCTAAGTTGTTTTGATTGAAAATACACAAAATGGGAAAGATAGAACCAAATATAGGCCATTTTGGCCAATTTAGGCTATTTCACTTGAAATTGAATGAATACGAGTAGTTTGATGCTAGTTTAAGTTATAAACACCTCAAACATCATATATATAGTTAGTTTAATGTGATTCTAAGTTGTTTTGATTGAAAATACACAAAATGGGAAAGATAGAACCAAATATAGGCCATTTTGGCCATTTTAGGCCATTTCACTTGAAATTGAATGAATACGAGTAGTTTGATGCTAGTTTAAGTTATAAACACCTCAAACATCATATATATAGTTAGTTTAATGTGATTCTAAGTTGTTTTTATTGAAAATACACAAAATGGGAAAGATAGAACCAAATATAGGCCATTTAACGACGGCTATTTAACGACGGTTAGCCGTCGTTGATTATTCAGCGACGGCTTTTTAGGCTACCAACGACGGCTAAAAGCCGTCGTTAATTGGCACTTTTCTTGTAGTGTTAGCTATTGTTAGTCTTACAAATTATTGGGATACTATTTAATAATAGACTTAGCTACAATATTCAATTGAACATTGAAAATATAAAATTTATATATCACAATAACAAATCTAGAAATTAAAGTATAATGACAAATATATACTTTCTCTATCTTTTTCTACTGCAACAATGGGTTTAGGCGTGGTTTTTAAGAAAATAAAAGAGAATGGGTAGTTTAGCATAGAGGGGTTAACTAGAGTAGGGAATAGGTAAATCCTTAATAAAGTAAACACTACTTTATGAGGCAATTTGAGTAATTAATGATGGTTTTATTAACAAAAAGTAAAAGCAATGTTATCAACTATAGTTGTTTTTTCACCAAAAGTGGAATTGTTCCAATAGCTGAAAATACCCAAAGTGGTAAATTTTTTTTTTGGGGTCCCCACTGGGAACCCCTTAGTAAGAAGAATGACCCTACTGGACCAGCACATCTCGCAGGTCAGTCAGCCCAGCTACACAGGTCAACGCTTGAGAGTAGGGGGATATAAGGTAATCCCTACTCTCAAGCACAAGTAAGTAATGGGGCTCGAACTTGTGCCCTCAAAGTCACAATATGAGTTCCCCACCACCTCCACCAAGCAAGCTTGGTTACCCAAAGTGGTAATTGTTACAGTAGAAAAACAATGGAGGAGGTATATAAATACAATGGTACGGTGTTGAAAATTCTCACTTCACAACAACAAAAAATCAACAATGTTAATAAAAGTTTGCAAGAAAATAAAATAAACAACAACCCGTGCAACGCACGGGCTTCAAAACTAGTATATTAGTATAGATGAAATCTCTTGATTTATCAAAAATAATAATCAACCAGAAGTTGATTATGTTACTTTGATAGTTTTTTTATGGTCGTGAACCTAATTATCAAGAATCCCTCCCGACTTGTTTTGAACTTATAATAAAAAAAATCTATTTTTATTGAATTATACATCGTTTGGTCATTCAATAGACTCGAATTATTTGGTGCTTTGAAGGACAATATTACTTCTCTATTGGTTGTCACTTAATGCCTCTGTAATCTTCAGAACATATCTGCATTGCAAGTATTGCATTAGAGGCATAATAGGAGATAGGTTGAAACTGATGAAAGGTTTGGTGGTGTTGGGAAGATGAAAAACCTAGTGATGATGTGAGGAGGGAAAGTGATGGAAAAAACTTTGTCTACCAAGTGGGTAATCTACCCACTAAGGATAGACATTAATAATTAGTGATGTCTAACTCACTAGAGTTAATAATTTTTTAATTGTCCGAGTCCGTTTGATTCAACTTATTTTGTCTTATCTTATCTGAACTAATCTGATATGATCTTTTCTTATCTTATCTGATCTTATATTATCTTGTCTTATCTTATTTTTTCTGAAATGAGTGAAGATAAGTTGAACCATTATCTTATCTGAACTTATCTTATCTTATTTTTTTCTGAAATAAGTTAAAATAAGTTGAACGATGAATTGAACTGAACTGAACTGGATTTTTCTGAACTAAAATGAACTGAAGTGAACTGAAATGAATGAAAACTATGAGAGGAAACTAACTGAACTGAATTGAATTTGTCTGAACTGAACTGAATTTGTCTGAACTGAATTTTTATCAATTCAGTCCAAAAGAACATAGCCTTAGTGGGTTGTTTACCCTGTTGGTAGGTATATTAATCTCCGAAAGGTAGGGGAGCGGTGATGTATTTGAATTATACAAAATTAAACTTAATCTTTCTAAAATCTTGGAGGATAGTGAATATGGCCATTTGGTTAAGTTTTACTTGCTTGGTTCTCTTTTATTCGTTATGAAGTAATCACTTTTTGCACAAGCTTTTAATTAACAAAGTGAAAAAAAATTTAAAAAAAGAAGTGGGTGGATGAGTTTGGGGCCTTATCGGGACGATCTCAAAACAAAAGTAATAGTTAGCTAATTTTTTGTCCGTGAGACGAGTGAGGCATTTTGGTAATTACAGTATTACACTATATGTGGGAAGGACAATATTCAAGAATTGTAATGCAATAGTCTACATTACACCAAGAATATCTATTCCTCCTGAAATATGATTTGACTTGAATAGGATTTTTCTAAAGGTGGAATACTAAACTTATCTTAAGATCATATTGTTAATTTACCCTATCATGATGCTTGTAATGCAGGGAGCTACTTCCGAAGATTCAACGGAAGAGAAGTTAAAGCAAATGGAAGATTCCATGTCTTTATTTTCAATGCAACTGCCGCAAGAACAAAATAAGTTTGATAATGAGAGGGAGAAGTAGGAAGAGGAGAGACATAAACTTATAGAAGAACTTGATGAAGAAAGAGCACTACTTGTTGAATACACTAGTGAGATTAACTACCATAGGAAGCTGTCGAAGCTCGAAGATCGATGCGACAAGCTGGAGGAGGAGAGGGAAGAATTTATGAAGGATATTATGAAGGAAGAAGATAAAGAAAAACTCAAAGAGAAGTGCAAAAATTTGGAGGAAGAGAAGGAGGAGATTTCAAAGGTGGTGGAAGTATTCAAGAGTTTAGATATTTGTTACTCAGGAATTTAAGGATCTTGTTAATAGGCAAAAGGATTTGTTGTTGAAGGTTAGCAACCCTCACATTGTGATTAGGGGTGAAAGTTATTCGGATAAAAACCGAAATCCAATCCAATCCAATCCAAAATAGTAATTCGGATTGAGATTTTTTAAAAAATTGGATTTTCGGATCGGATTGGATTGAGGGTAATTGAATCCGAAAATCCAATATAACCGAATAGTAATATGCCTTGTATTATGTATTCTGGATTGGGCTTAAGTGTTTAACTGATTTATTTTTAAAAAAAAGCCCAGTGCTTAAGTGATGTTGTTGTATTCTTTGTTGTTGAACTGAACCTATTGTATTCTATGTTGTTGGACTAACCTCATGTATTCTATTACGTTGTGTTGTAATGAATTATGGCTTATGGTTTTGTTATTAGTTTATTAATGGACTATGAGATTTGTAATGAATTATGAATTTGTAATTTGTAAATCTATTGGGCTGCTGTTGTCGGCTTGTCACGCCTAATTTATTTCATAAAAAAATAGAGTTTTAGAAAATCGGATTTTCTGATCGGATCCAATCTAGAATTTGAAAATTCGGATTGGATTGGATCGGATTCAAACTCTAATTGGTTTGGATTCGGATTGGAAAATTGAAATCCAAATTTTGTTCGGATCGGATTGGATTAGGCCCAAGTCCAAACCGTACACCGAACTTTCACCCCTAATTGTGATTGACCACTGAATATGGTTAAGATCACTAGCTAGTTGGTATATGATTTTGTGTGATTGGACCTAATTAAGTTAGTTAGATAGGTTTAGCAATTTTGATTTCTTATGAATTGAAATTTGATTTAGAGTTTTCTTTTTTAAATGTTTTTACTTATATGAATATATGTTGGTTTATGAACTTACACGTCATCAACATTTAAGTTTGAAGTTTATACAAAGGATTGACAAATCAGTAATTTAATTTGCTCATGACACCTAAGCAAATCCTTATTGCTTTATTGTATTATATAGATAGATAGTAGCATGGTTATAGGATAATGGCTATTTTAGTTGAGTGCTCGGCATATTGTTCGATTTTGTTACTTCGTGGATAAATACTTAATTGAATGGAGAAATATTTGCTGATACTTTAGAGAGAATAACTAAACTATGTATAACTTTTCTCTCGCCCCCTACACCGAAACCCTAAAACAAACTCAAGCCTCTCCTGCCGCAGTCTCGCTGGTGGCCGCATAGGTTGTCGGCGAGCCTGCTTCGGGTTCTTTCTTCTTGTTCGTCGTAGCTTCTTCAGTCTTCGTCGCCGTGTCTTTGTTTTTTTTTGTTGTCCTTTTCTTTTCGTCGTCGCAGGGCTGCTCCAGCCTCCTTGCCGGAGCTTCCCCCTAGTTCTCCTCCCCCCTGTTAGTTCGTCGGCTTCCCCCTTCCCTTCCCCAGTTAGTTTGAGTTTGCGGCGTTTCGAGTTTGTCGGACGTTAGATTGTTCCTTCTTCGTCCGTTTGGTCTAGGTTTCCTCATCGCCGGCAAGGTCTGCCGTTTCCCCTCCCCTGTTGTGTACTTCATCGGGCGTCCCTTCCCCCTCCCCTGTTTAGTTCGTCGGGCTTCCCTTCCCCTTTCCCCGTTGTGTTCCGCGTCGGGCTTCCCTACCCCTTCCCCAGTTACGTTTGTCCCCTGTTTTGGTCAAGTTTCCCTTTCCCCCTCCTTGGTTTGCGTCTGTGTTGAGGGCTAATATGAATTTAGTATTTGAGTTTTTAGTTTGTTTATTGTTCGTTTTATGTTTCAGTTTTAATTCAGTATCTTCCAGATCCAATATCCCTTGCCTTTTTGCGTATGGATGTGCTTGGGTGTTCGTCAGTAGTGATTGGTGGGCAGTGTAAGGCTCTTGGTTTTCTATGACAAAGAAGGATATAGAAAACCTGGTGAATAAAGCTAATGATCCTAGAGTTGGTCGTGCAGTTTATGCCGCTTTAGGACTTCGAGTGTTGGTTAAGATGAGAGGAGGTTCTCAATTCAGATCTGTTGTGTGTCGTTCTTCTAGGTTGGAGATTGTGAGGTTGGATCTTCGGATCTATAAGTGGGGCGAAGTTCATCAATCTAACTCGCCCCAATTTCTCGTGATGGCTTCAAGTGTCATCACACCTAAAAAATGCATCTTGTGGGAGGCCCTCCAATTTGATTTGGAGCACGTTAAGACCTCCACCTCTTTCGAGTTTCAGTCTAATGCGACTAAACTCTGGGTACCCTCGCAGCAGGGTCAGGAGTCACCAAAGGACGTGACTTCATTGTTACTCCTAGTTGATTCCAGAGAATCCCAGGAGGTTGTTTCTCTTCACGGACCTTGGAATTTAGCGTCTAGTGGACATTGGGGTCCACTAGCTCTAGTGCGACAGTCTCTCTCAGAAGATCGTCAGAGTTTCATATCACAACAGGCTCCCTCTCATATCAGGTCTTTTTCATCAAGACATATCATCCAACCTCAACCGTCATCGCTCAAGACAAACTACTTTTGGACTGGACATGGAATAGTTAGTTTTTTCTTCCTAAAGTATGTAAGAGCTAAAGCATTAGGTTGTACTCCAATTTTAATTAATGCAAATTTTCTCGATGTCAAAAAAAAAAACTAAACTATGTAAATCAGTTTTAATTCGATTTGAACTTCGTTCACATGTTCATTGATGATGCAACATTATTAGTATCACATCACCCCATAATCGGTATCAATAACCTCATTGATGCAAACAATATTGTTATTTTTAACCATGACAGTGCTTATCAATAATTATATGCCTATGCGTTATTAATCCATTTGAATGCATTAACTAATGTTATGACGCTTCACATGTAAGAATCGTATAAATCTTAGACTTGGAAGCCTAGAGATTGTGCACCATGCAGGCCATTCGCATCCATGCCATGAAATATGCAGGTTGATGTGGGTCACTGGGTTGTGATTAATTCTTTGGACGTTACAAAGATTTGGGAGCACCACGTGACCAGTGGCGGATCCAGGAATTTATAAATAGTTGGTCACTACCGACTAGGTTGCACGGAGACGGATACGGGTACAGGTACGAGTACGGGTTCGGATACGCGTACCCATATAGGATAATCCATGAATTTAAAAAAAACTATTTCAAATAAAATCAATTTATAACTAATAATAGTTCATATTACAATAAATAGTACCTAAAAATTGTTACAATTGTTCTCGATGAGTTTTCATGTTTTGATACAGATTTAGTAAAAAAAAAACTTGAGATATTTCAGTTGCGTTTTCTTTCTTTTCATTCTGAAATTTAAATTATAACTTTTAATTAGATACAACAATTCAATTTGTTAAATATATCAATCAAATTCACTTAAACAATGCAAATTTAATCTCATATCAACGCATTATGCATATATACCAAATAATTTCACATTAGAGGGAATCCTATCCATCTCCAACTAATTCCACCAGCACATAAAACACATAAAACCAAAGGCTCATTCATGGCCTCTCCGTCTAATTCTAAAAATCCTAAAACAAGGGTTTTAGTGCATTAGCTGAACACAATCAATCAAACCTTCAAAGCTAATCCAATGTTCATAACGTCATAGTCATCATTCACCAATTAGCTACTGTAACAAATTATATTAAATTAATAACAATAAATATAACAATAATAAGTCAATAATATAACAACAATAAATTTACAACAAAATCATAGACAGTAGTAGTAAGTTCTAGATTCATTTTAAACAAAACAAGCACTTATCACTATGCAAATTCAGCACTTCCACAGTCCAAACAGAATTCATTGAACATACCAATTCCAAAAAAAAAGTGCTTTCCTACCAAAATATAACATTTCATATTTCAACACAATCCAGTAACTAAAGGAGAAGAACGAGGGAAACTAAGAATAATTCAATCTAGAACTTATCAATCCTCCCATAGCAAGCAGAATATACAAAACATCTATTCTCAAAATTGCATTCCAACAAAATGACCAATTTAAGTATCAACAACTCAAGCCTCACAATCACAATCCACAGCAAACACATCGTCGAAAATGCATATCAACATCTAAATATATGAATCCAGCAATTCTATTCTAAACCTGAAGACTGAACCTGAAGATTGAAGAATGACCGGACCTAATAAAGTAACCAAAAAAAGAAGTTACTAAGCACTAAATAAACATCAAACAATTCAATTAAGGGTTCAATTGATAAGAATAGTAAAAACAAAAGAAGAAAAAGCGGTGATAAATATATATTAATACCATTGAAGTCCATCACGATAAGAAGGCAACCAAGTCTGGCGTAAAGCGCGACGGCGACCAACAGATCCAATCATCCAAACCCAGTAAAAATCCCGACAAAACCCATAACTTTATGCCTGTTTTTCACATCCTTATTTTGTGAAATTTGAGCACCATTACCATTGTTTTCCCACACCACAGTCCACAGAAACAATTGTGGGTTGGAATGATTTGCAATTTTGGTCAAGAAGTGACCTTGAAATTGCGAATAAACCCAAGATTAAGACAGTGATTCCAAGAAGAAGGAAGAAGATCTGGGCAGTTGGTTTTCGAGGAAAGGGGAGTGAGGAAGATGATGAGCGATTGTGGAAGAATTTTGGCGGAAGAGAGAGAAAGAGAAAGAATTAGGGTTTACTTCACGTGAAATGATGAGCGCGGCTTTTGAATTTTTTTTTTTTTTCCGAAATATTAGTTGGTCACGGGACCACCTGTGACCACGTGTAGATCCGCCACTGCACGTGACAATTGTCAATCTATAATGTCTTGTTAAACACTTAAACTAAGCGAACTGATATTGTGTTCTTTAAGTAGTTAGCAAGAGTTGTTGCAAAGGCGAAAAAGATGTATCTCACTTGAAAGCTAAAAAGCATGAGGAGGATTTGTTCATTAAGTGTAAGATACAAATATTGTTTGATGCAACATCTATCACAAAATTTGGATATCCATCCAACTATAATAATTGTTTGGTACGGGAAAATAAACTTAACAAAGTATATACTTCTATACTCTATAGTATTAGATTGTAAATGTAAATCAAGTGGTCCATAGTAGAGGATGATTTTCAAAATCTCAAATTTAACTAGAAACAAAAATATAAATTCTAGTGAGGTTAATTACATACCAACCCCATTATGCATCTCAATGTACATTTACCCCTGAACGTATGTAATGTCAAACACACATGTTACACAAAAAAAAAAACTACCATCAATCACTCTCCAACATGATATTCTCAATTCCATTTTTAAGAGCCATATTTAGCCCAAACAAAGCCGCTTTCACTTATGCTATATTTGGATCCCAACTTTCTTGGACAAATGTGCAAGCCACACGAATTGTATCCCCTTTACAGGATGGCCACTTACTCCAGGAGTCCTATAAAGACCAGCACCCCTTTCCACATAAAACTCCGATGTCCAACAATATGGCAGGAAAAATTAGCACACATTACAAAAGAAAGCTTACTGCAATGATCTAAAATGGTGGAGAACATCAAATTACCCTATCACAGAAAACATAAGAGCACTAAAAGAGAGGACCGCATAACTTAGCACCGCACCATGTCTGGGCGCAAATCCAAACCGTCAATTTTGAAGCACGAACGCAGAACATATAGAATAAGCATTCCTTGTATATGACCGCAATATTCCATATTCATGGAGTCAACTGCTGGTATACCAACATATATTATGAAATCCATACGTAAAACTCTCAAGAAACAATAAAATAAGCACAAGACAATACACAAGAAGAGTCAAGACAATGACAATGATGTCCATACCAGCAGGAAATCTTTCATACCTTACGAAATTGTGCATAATGCATACATTAAAAATATTTAAATTCTTAGAACAACGAAAGCATAGTAGCAGAAGGAGCAAAGTTAAGCTTTACTTTCAATGTATGAGCACAAAAAACAAGTACTACTACGCTGAATGGACAGATTCTCAATTAGTTTACTAGTAGGTGAACCAAAACAAAAGAACTCTTAATATCAACAAACTCCCTATTCCTATAGACATTGTAGAGAAGTTGCACAATCCCTTCCAGCAAAGCTTCATTCAAAGGCCCATTGGTTCTCCCTCCTAACTTCTTCTTCCTCTTCTGGGGTGAAGTCATTCTTGATGTTGAAGGTCTTCCTGATCTCCTCTGGGGTCTTGCCTTTGATCATGTCAGCCACAGTTTGGCAGGTCAAGTCCAGCAGACTCTTGATGTTCAGGTAGTTAGCCGCCTGAATTAAGGATCAAAACACGAGTAGTAATTAGTGTCAAGATTACCAAATGAGATACTAATGTTACTACAAGGAGTAGCAGAATAATACACAAACAAAAAGACTGATGAACGTATACAAAACAAACATAGATTAAACATAGCCTCAAAGGACTGGACACCAGTACACCACAAAGAACAAGAAGAACAACACAATAAATCACAAACAAAAAAATTGAAAAAACAGAGACAATGAGGGCAATGATCAATTCCATTATAATTTCATCAGAGAAAAAAAGCTGCCACCATATCTAAGAAATAAAATTTCAGATTATTAAGATTAGAGTGCTTCAAACTATCCACAAGTTCGACATTTATCAAACAAAACCAATTCAACGAGCATACAAGATTTCAAATCTCCACAGAATCGAGTAATTAAAATCACAACCACCACTAACAAAACAAATTTGAATGGAAGTTCATAACAAAAAAAATCAGAAATTCAGGCGTCCTCGTCTTAGAGCAGAGTTATTCATGATCATTAAATGAAAAGAATACTACAGGAGCACAATACAGAGGCAAAACAAGTGAAGCACATATATATGAGCTCACTCTAGCATCTTTACTGTTCCTCTCTACCCATCCTGACATGGAAAATATTATTGGTAAAGCCTGGAAAAGTAGATAAAAGTCCATAATTGAGTAGGGTCGGAGGGCGATTACATATATAGAAAAGGCGGGTTAAAAGATAAGGTGTGATGGGCTCTCAGCGCGATGTCACAATCTAGCAGACTCTCAACACAATCCTCAAAGTCACACAACCCTAAAACAGCTCATATCCAATACATTATCCTTATACAGGCCAACTTCACAAGGTCAACTAAGCAGAACTTCGAATCACCTACTCTACAAGAATAATATCCACTATACAAACAAAAGTCTACAGAAAAATCATCTCAATTGATGAATCACAAAACTACATCAATATTAACTTGATAAAAATCAACATACGGATTTGCACACATCTATATAACTTCTATATCATTTAGTAGAACAACTTATCTCAAAACAAGCGAAAATTAATGACCAAAACACTAAGAATTCTTCCTAATCAAATACGAAAAATCGTTTTTCGGTCTCACAAAAACCAATCAAAAGAAAACACAAAACAACACTCGACAACTAAAAGCTAACATCACAAAGCACAATCTCAACACAGCATAAAAACAAATAAGCATATCGTATACTATAGCATAAAAACTCAGATTCAAGTCTCCAAAATCATAAATCACACAAAAAAAAATTAAAACATCAAATTAGGTTAACCACAACACAAAACCTGGAAACAACAAATCAAAAAACTAAAAACGAGATCGAAAAATCAGAAGAGAGAGAAATTTATACCAAGATGAGATCGAAGAGGGTATTTTGGTCAACTTTAACAAACTCAGCATCCCAATTTTTGAGTTCTTCATCAGCAGTAGAGTTAGAAGAAGAACGATCTTCAGTAGAAGATTTAGCAGCAGCAGATTCAACGTGTTTCTTGCAGTACTCAATAACCTTCGAGAGGATCTTTCCGGTAACATTAGGGAGAGGAATCGCGTTGTCGGCGCAATCATCTTCGATCATGTGTTTGATGGTTTGAGATTCAAGAGCAACGGATTCTTCGACATCGAAATTCTCGCCATCGGAGGATTTCAGAGTGATCTTCTTCGTTGTTGTGGCAGCCATTGAAGGAGAACGAGAGGTTTTTTGAGGAGAGAGAGAGAAAACCCTAAGTTGTAGATCGAAAGAGGAGAGAGAGTGATAGATGGAGGTGGTGATGATACGGATTTGGGGGTTTATTTATAAAGTTGTGAGCCCTAGGGGTCCAGTCCGATTACTAATTGGATTTTGAGGGTTTTTTCGTGTCAAAAAAGAAAAGAAAGAGTTGTTTTAGGTGCAAAGTCCGAGGTCTAATAGGATTGGTAAGGGTTTCATTTATTTTTGTATTTCGGTATGTGTGAAAAAACAAAGAAAATACTCTTCAATATTTAATCTCATAAGTTTTTAGGTCCAGGCTATGCCTCGGGCACTTATATTTTTCATTTATTAATAATTTAATTTTAAAATGATTACACCATATATCACTTGTTGTGGTAAATGTATCTTAATTCTTATTAATAGGTCATTTGGTCGATTCAAGACATCATTATATTTTTTTCAAAAAATATGATGACCAGTCTATTGTTGGCTAATTGCACACGCGACAAAATGCTAGTGCAAGAGGAAAGGTTTCACATGGCACATAAAAGCACAACTGAATAAATTATATCTGCAATCAAGGAATTTGTGCTATAAGTAACAATTTCACTGACTATCTTTATGGGTGTTGCCCTCTGACCTTTGAACTCCATCTCCTGATTCGTATTCTCGAACAACAACAATAAGATTTGATTAGCATCAAGAATAATTTATAACGCTACCCCCATTAATTACGAAGTAGAGGACTCTAACGATCATGGTGAATTTCGAAAGGAGAGATGGAGCAAGAGGATGACTGCAAAAAAGAAATCAAATAAGAAAAATAAACTTTATGGCAAGAAGTAGGCATTAACTGCCACATTACTAATTACAACACATATCTATAATTTTGTGGAAACATGAATCACTAAAAGATGTTAGATCAGATGGTAAATCTTTGGAAATCCTTACCTGAGGTCAGGGGTTCGAGCCCAGGGTTCAGCATATATATTTTTTTAAATAGTGATCACCTGACTTATTGTTGGTTAATAGACACGTGGAAAAATTCTAGTGGGAGATTGAGGGTGCCATGTGGCGCATGGACGTTGTCAAGCACGCCTTTTAATATATATACTAGTACTAGGTTTGAAGCCCGTGCGTTGCACGGGTTGTTGTTTATTTATTTTATTGCAAATTTTTTGTTAATATTATTGTTGATTTGGTGTTGTTGTAAAATGAGATTTTTCAAGATCATTGTATTTACATACTTCCTCCGTTCTTTTTCTATTACAACAATTACCACTTTAGATAGTTTCATCTTTTGGGACCATTCCACTTTTGGTAAAAAAAAAACTACAGTTGACAATATTACCTTTACTTTATGTTAATAAAACCATCATTAATTACCCGAATTGCCTTATAAAGTTGCGTTTACTTTAATAAGGATTTATTTGTCCCCTATTCTAGTTAACTAAAGAGGTACCTCTATGCTAAACTACCCATTTTTTCTTTCCTTAAAAACCATGTACAAACCTATTGTTGAAGTAGAAAAAAAACGGAGAAAGTATTTGTCATTATACTATAATTTCTAGATTTGTTATTTTGATATATAAATTTTATAATTTTTAATATTCAATTGAATATTGTAGCTAAGTCTATTATTAAATGGTATCCCAATAACAGGTATGACTAACAATAGCTAATACAGTTTTAACATGAATAATACGCGAATGATAATTTAAGAAAGTAGAGGGTAATAATTTAATAGATGCAGGACTGAAAAAATACTTTCTTAAAAATTGATAAGAATGACATGGCATGCTTAGGTTGAGTTCTTTATAATATTCAAAGGCTGTTTTATTTAAATCAAAATCTAATTTTTACATAATCCAAAACTCTAATATATATGTAACTTTATCGCTATAGATTTTAGTTAATAAATTTTGTTGCAATACTATATTATTTTGGTTTGGTTGAGTAAGGTTGAGGTTTTGAAAGATAATACGTTTAATCCTGTAAATTGGACCTATAATCAAATGTTATAATCACATATAATACACTATACTTAATACTTATAGCCATTATTATATTTATCTAAAAAAAAGACTAAATAATGTCCTACAATGCATCTAATTTAATATATTTTCATGAGTTGTAAAACTATATTGTAAATAGATCCTATTTTGAAGCATATTTTAAGCACTCTGCCACTCTCTAATGGTAAAAAAATTATAATGTTTTAAATTAGGTAGCAAAAGTTAAATTTAATTTACATAATATAATAATTTAGGTTGTTTATTCAAAACGCAACTCTAATTCCCCCCTATCCAAAACTCTTTTATGTATTTAAATATATGTAGAATTCTATTTTTTTTTCAAATATTTTAAAAAAAATAATGACATGGCAATCTTAAGTGGCGCTCTCTATTTCATAAATTGTAGAACTATATTGTAAATGGATCTTATTTCAAAGCATATTTCGAGCACTATTTAATGGTACAAAAATTATAATATTCTGAATTAGGTAGCAAAAGTTATACAAAATTTACATAATATAATAATTTAGGTTGTTCATTCAAAACGAAACTCTAATTTCTGCTTATCCAAGACTCCTTATATGTATTTAAATCTATATAAAACTCTATTTTTAGAAAAAAATAAAAATAAAAATTGATGACATGACAATCCTACATGGCGCTCTATATTTCATAAGTTGTAAAACTATATTGTAAATGGATCTTATTTCGAAGCATATTTCGAATGCTCTCCAATGGTACAAAAATTATAATATTCCAAATTATGTAGCAAAAGTTATACACAATTTTCATGATATAATAATTTAGGTTGTTGATTCAAATCCAAACTCTAATTTTCGCTTATCTAAATCTCTTTATATGTATTTAAATCATCTAGAACTCTATTTTTGTAAAAAATAAAAATATAAATTGATGATGTGGCAATCCTACGTGGCGCGCTCTATGAGCTCAAAATATATTTAAAAAAAAGTAATGACATGACAATCTTAAGTGGTGCTCTCTATTCCATAAATTGTAGAACTATATTGTACTTATTTCAAAGCATATTTCGAGCACTATTTAATGGTACAAAAATTATAATATTCTGAATTAGGTAGCAAAAGTTATACATAATTTACATAATATAATAATTTAGGTTGTTCATTCAAAATGAAACTCTAATTTCTGCTTATCCAAGACTCCTTATATGTATTTAAATCTATGTAGAACTCTATTTTTAGAAAAAAAATAAAAAGAAAAATTAATGACATGACAATCCTACATGGCGCTCTATATTTCATAAGTTGTACAACTATATTGTAAATGGATCTTATTTCGAAGCATATTTCGAATGCTCTCCAATGATACAAAAATTATAATATTCTGAATTATGTAGCAAAAGTTATACACAATTTTCATGATATAATAATTTAGGTTGTTGATTCAAATCCAAACTCTAATTTTCGCTTATCCAAATCTCTTTATATGTATTTAAATCATCTAGAACTCTATTTTTGTAAAAAATAAAAATATAAATTGATGACGTGGCAATCCTACGTGGCGCGCTCTATGAGCTCGAAATCTTGAGGAGCTCCCTATGCTCCCGAAAAGTTCCTCCTTTATATATATATATTGATTTGGGCCCAGGCGTTGCCCCGGCTGGTATTGTTTTTCAAACTTGATATGCATTTTTTTCCATTCGCATTAAAATATATTAAAGAAAACTCAACATTTAAAAGGTATAAATATAATATTATGGATATTTATAGCATGATTAAAAGTTGGTTGAGATGGTAATTATGTTATGTATAATAGCAAGAGGTCACGTGTTCAAATCTTGTTGCAAGCCAATTTTACTTTTGTTAATTGACATGACATACGTACACATTGGACAATTATAGTAGAGTAACAGATGTGCCACGTGGCGTGTATACGTTGTCATGCACGCCTTTTAATATATTAGTATAGATTATATAGATGATGGTGATTTTTTATACTTCCTCAGTTTCTTTTTAAATGCAACAAACTCACTCTCACGCACAATGAGACATTACTTTGACCATAAATATCTATAATTACATATAGGTAAAAATTATATATTATGAAAGTGGGTCACGAGACGAATCTAACAAGATCTCACTTGACTATGTTTTTTAGTATGTACAAATCACAAATCTTAGTCAAAGTGATAAGTGTGAATAGTGGAAAACCCCAATTGTTGCAATTGAAAAGAAACGGATGAAGTATAATGGTTGTGTGTTGCTTGACAATGCAATTCTTTCACAACTACAAATAGCTAAGAGTTTTGTGTTCTGTAATTGAGATGTACAAAAATTGTATAGAAAAGAAAGCTAAATATTGAGGGGATTAGGAGGGATCTAGGAATCAAGGTTGACCTAGTTGACTGGAGACCCCTGATGACCGGGTGTGTGAGATAGTTAATATTCTTATCTGACAAATTAATGGAAAAGATAAGGTCTTTTTTCAAATAATGACATTCTTTGGCAATTTAATTAATTATTAGCTGTTTTGCATTAGTTGTTAGCTTGTAACTATTTATATTAGTTAGTTTGATTGGATGGTTGTATTAGTTGTTTGTGTATAAGTATTTGATACTTTATTGGTTGATAACTGGTTAATACTTCTAGTAGGTAAAATGACCAATAAGAATATTGGAATAATTTGTTGTTACAACTTACCATCCTTGATAAACAATAATTAAATTTGACCAAATTTAGTCTAGAATAGTAATTTTATCACTAAATTTATAAACTTTTTTTTAATAAAGCTCTCACTATTACTCGATCTGCTTTCTTTAATTTATACATTATTGTTTTCACAAATTTTTAGGAAATGTCCCTTTCAACTTTTCTAATGTACTTTTTTTACCACTTTAGCATTAAATTGGGTAGGGGCAATATTACTTTTTGAAGGAAAAGTAACAATACAATCAGCAATTGCTAGGAAAAGTAAAAAATAAAATAAATATTTATTACTTTTTGATGGGCCAAATACTCCAAGTAAGGAAAAGAGTTGGTTCAAGTGGTAAGCAGTTTGATGTCGCTTAAAGGAGGTATCGAGTTTGAGCCTCACCGTATGCAGAAAACTCTTGTTGGGAGACTCACCCACCAAAGCCAGGTGTGCGACCCGGGTCGGACTCGAATGTAGTCAGAGCAAAACTCCAGTGAACCGGGTGGGCAACAAAAAAAACAGTTAGCTTTTTGGGCTGAAAGCTCTCCTTCAACCAAAACACCCTCATGAGAAATTAGGCTAGTCAAACATCTCCTTCTGCCTCAGCCCTCAAACCTATCTTTTGGTCTTCAATCTCTCTCAACCAAACACCCTAGCATCCACTGAAATAAGATATGTACTCTATTTTGTTATTCTCAATTACTTTTTGAAAGTCAAAGTCAAGACACTTTGACGATACCTTGTATTCTTTAGGCGTTTCGGCTCATATTCTAATTTCTAAGACCCTACTTCCATAACCAGTAAGATTAAAGCTTTATTGTCTAGTTATACCTCGGAAATGACTGACTATTCTTCATGAATTCATTTAAAGTTGTTCATTACCCTAAATAAATTTTGGTGGGTTAAGGATTCGTTGCATCAGCTCTTTTGGAAAAGCTTTTCTTATGAAACAATCTTGGAAATTTGAGATGCATGTAAAACCCTCAACTTCTCGTTTCAAAGTACCAAAACTACATATACGAACAATAATGCTAGAATTTCAAGTTTAACAGCAATCTAGCATACATCGGTAAGAAAAAAGAACCAAGGGAAATGGAAAAATCTATTCTCTCTCTACATATATAGATGATTGGAAGTAGAAATGGATAGATATATGCGCGAATATACAAACATCAAGTCAGTATATGCTGTCTAGGAGTATATTTGTTACAGATCCTTCCATCAAGCTCTCCAAAGAGTATTTATTCGTAATGCACAAAACTATTGCAGCAAAACTCTTGTCAATGTCATGCTTCCACTTCCTACAGCTTTGAAACTGGTAAACCTGCACAGTAATTGTATATACAATCAATATAGTATAAAGCTAATTAAGCTTATAGATAGAGATAATGCACAAAGCTAATTAGAATGAATTTTACTTAAAGCTTTAGCATTGACAATGCTCGGGCAAGCTGCCGGTGGAGGAGCATTCTCGTTCAAGAATGGCTCAACGCGGTTGGGATCAGCCCATGCTGGGTATCCTTTGATTTTTCCCTGACATTCAGAAAATATTTTCAGAAATCAGGATCATTATTTTTAGTCAGTGTATTCATATTGTACGAATTATATTAGTGCAACTCTTGTATCAGCTGGTCCAACTCGGTTAAACCACTAGTATAAGTTAAACAAAAGAAACAAATTTTGTAGATTTGGTGCAATTCTTGTACCAGAACGTTCAAAGCTGCCAGTGTTGCCATTCCTTCACGAGTCCACTGCATAAGAGAGAAAAAGTAAATGTGCAAAGTTGAATTAGAAAGATTCAATATGGGCAAAGGATCACAACTTCATAGCCAATTATAGACAAAAGTAAAGAACAGTAACAAGTCCAACAAGGTACCTTAGAAGCTGAAGCTATGTGTGGTACCACAATGGCGTTCTTCATGTCAGCAAGACCAGGTTTCATGAATGGCTCGTCCTAAGACATAAGGAACGAAAGCGCTTAATATAATTTAATGAGGTGTGAAATAATCAAGATTTGAAGTGTAAGAAAGCTGTGTTGGGATACCTCAAAAACATCAAGACCAACTCGAAACATGGGGTTCGCTTTCAAATGTTCAACAAGAGCAGATTCATCAATGACAGGACCTCTACTGCAGTTAATGAGAATTGCTTCCTGTTCATGGAGTTTAACCGCATTTAAACAACATTTTCATGAACTTTTCAGTAATTAGAATAAAATTTGTCCTACAGAACTCATTGAAATTTACCTTTTTCATCATTGACAGTCTCTCTTTGTTGACAAGATGGTATGTTGTTTTATCCAATATAGGATGTAGACTTATCTGCAAAAGGGTTCAACCATTTACTGTTTTTAACACAATTGAGTTTTTTTAACTCATTCAGAGTAAAAAGTAAGAAAGAGATAGGATAAGTTAGGCTTTCAGATGTGTTCTCTTTAACTTGATTCACGATCATATTACTTAAACTAGTTGGAATTAGATCAGACTAAATCAGACCAAAAAGATTCGGACCAGACAAGAAATTACATATCACCAAATTTCAGACACCAGATCTTAAAAACTCAAGACTAGAAGACCTTATTTTAGGTGAAGAGAACATAGTCTTACTAGTATGCTTGGTTGGAAGGAACCTTACCACATCGGCCTGTTGAAGCACTTCATCCATACTTGTTGCTCTCTTCCAAGTGACTGGTTGCTCACCATTGGCCTTCAGGAAAGCACCATAAGCTACAAAAGGAGCATCCGGAGTATGTCACACAACAATCAAAAGATCCAGGTTACTACATAAGGTAATAAATAGCCAAATACAAACCTGTGACAAACTTCTCCAGGCGAGTTGATTGGTACAGATCATAGTATATCAGGTTCATTTTGAATCCCTCAACCTAAGAGTAGAACAGTAGCAGTCCACGTGGTCAGATCATAAAATTGACAGATCTCAAAAGAAATAACTCTTTTGGCTAATTGCTTATTAATGTTGACTCATGCCATGTAAGAATGTTAGTAAGCTTCTTTGAAGTTTAGATATTAACTAGTGCATTAAGATACCAATCTAAGGTATTTCTCATCGATTAAGCACTATCCAACTTCTAAATAACAGAAGTATATGCTTCTTTTAGTGTATATTACCATCATTCTGGCATAAGCAGACCCGATACGGCCAGCTCCAATCACACCAACAGTCTGCCCTTTGAGCAAGTTTCCAACAAACCTGTTTGAGAAATGTGTTAAGTCCGTGAAAGTAATCTCTCCTCATTTTATGCTGGATAGATTGAGCAAGTGATAATAAAAGAGGTATTACAAGTGAGGAAGCCATCCTTCATAAAGACCACCCCTCATAAACTCATCTGCTTCAACTATCCTTCGAGCAGCTGCCAAGGATAGCGAAGCTGCTAATTCTGCTGTGGTCTCAGTGAGAACTCCCTACAGAAGGCAATAATATTGTATTAGAGAGACCTATACTAAAAAAAATTAAAATTTTACAAGTTATAAATCCGCTACAACAGAAGTGTGGCCATAAATTGTAAGTCATTGAATCCAAACTGTTTATTAGTTAATACTTAGTACAATTGTCAATCATCGGTCCAAATTTAATACTTCTAAAATCTAAAAATGGATTACAACGTGAAAACAAAATTCACTAATTAGTCTCACGTATTCTTGCAAGATGGTCATGTAAATATTGTAGTAAACACCTTAACACAATAGTAGAAGTTACGGTAAAAGGAAAATGCGATGTTCGATTTCAGAAGTCACAAATAGTCTGTTAGTAGTATATCTTAAGGACTGAGGTGGAGACATAACTATGTGCTCAATGTCATTAGTTGGTTTAATCAAAATATTTTGCGTAAAGATCAATAGATTTTTATTTCTTGTTTGTGAAAAAAACTCGGTGGTTTATACTTACACCAGCTCATAACTTCATGCAATAGAACACATGTCCCCTGTGACAATACCACATGAATCTAGCTAGAAAGACAGAATAATCACGGAACAGAGGATTGTAGTAGAGCTATCAGCTATTTGAAATAGTTGTCACAACTTACACGATGCACCCGGGAATACCTAGAAGGAGATTGATTCATCTAGCCATTGGGTAGACTACCCAGTATAAATAGACAATTAAAAATTAATTAACTTTGCTGAGTTTTACTCCACTAATTATTAATGTCTACTTCTAGTGGGTAGACTGGGTAGACAAAGTTTTTTCCTACCCAGAAAGGTGCTATCGGTCGACATGCCATGCCAGACCGAGAGCACAATTCGAGGTGTGAAAAATAATTTGCTCATAGGTACTTAATGCCCATTTGCTAAAATACCATGCATAGTTCAGCAAAGTTAAAATCTTACAGGAGTGTTTCCAACAGCAACACCATACTTAGTAGCAGCATTAACATCAACATTGTTGTAACCAACAGCCATGTTACTGAATGCTTTCCCACCTGCCTTACTCAATGCAGAGAACAAAGTCTCTCCCCAATCTTCTGTTAACTGAAAACACACAGAAATAAAAAAAAAAAAAAAAAAAAAAAGAAAGAAGCCATTCATCATGATATCCAAATGAAATTCAACAATTACCCAATAAATGTTAGCTCAAAATCAACTTAGAAGGAAGAAATAGATAAAATTACCTGCCCAATCACCCCATCACACTTGTCTCCAATTAAAGCAATAATATCCTCAACAGACAAGATGGTTTTGTTCTGGGTACAAATCTAAATTTGGAATAAAAAAAGGAAAATCACGAGAGAATTCAACTGGCGATATCATCAAAGATTAACAATAATATAGCAAAGAAATCCCAAAATAATAAGATTGACAAAGGTAACCTCCACTCTGCAATCTTGCTCAACTAAAAGATTGATCCACCGAGTTCCAGGCATGGATTTAGTGCTAATAACTCTGTATTTTCCACTTGGATTGTACACCTCAATTGAAACTGGTTTTGCCATGGTGAATTGGTGATGGTAGTTTTGGTTCAGACAATTTAGCAAACACTTGGTGTGCAAACTCCACTCTTGAAGTTGTTTTTATACTTGGAAAATAGACATGCTGTGACACAACCCACAATAAGATTTGGCTGTATATTCACATCAAGATCATGGGTTTGCATCATATGGTTAAAATGGTTAGTCCCTTTGAAGGGAGTAGAGTAATATAGTGAGTGGGTGTATGTGGCAATTTTGTGTTGTTTGAGGATAAAGTGTGTTTGTTTTGGAGAAGTAGAAAGTATTTTCAGGGCCTCTCATTTGGTGAGGAAGATAATGAGGTTGTGGCCTTAAGTTTGTGTTGATCACTTGGTATGGAGTTCTTGATGGCCAGAAGTTTTGAAGGGGCCCCCTCCAAATTGTTTGGGAAAGGAAAATTCACAGCATTTCCTTTCCTTCATTTGATTACTTTTTCCCTTCGGTTGGGTTTAGGGATGACAATGGATCGGAGATGGGTCGGGTGGAGCTCCATCCGCCCCATCACCCGCGACCCAAAACTCCATCCACACCATCCATCACTCGCCAAAAATTTCACCCACATCCGCTCCACCCATCATCCGCGGGTGGGAAACGGATGATACTAGGAACAAAAACTATTTTTTAGACTTAACAATTTTAAAGAAATTAATATATGAAAAATTATTCATAGTCTCATAGATTAACAATAAAGTGACAAAATATCAATCTTATTACACACCGAAAAGTAATTATAAGTATTTTTTTTATCCCTTAAAAATATTAAGTATTTTTTTAATTACCTTAAATGACACGTGTCAGTAAAAAAACAACTTTTTTATATTATATATATATATATAGGTGGATGGATGGATGGAGTGGGTGATGGGTCAAAAAAATATCATCCATACCCGACCCGACCCACCACCCGATCCATCCATCACCCGCCAGTCACCCGCTTCACCGCGGGTGATCACCCATTTATTCGACGCGGGTGGGTGGATAATTCACTCAACCATGGATAATTGCCATCTCTAGTTGGGTTCTCTTTACCTTGTTTGATGAACTTATTAGTGCTTATTCATATTAGGATCAAATCAAATCCAATCAGACTAGAGATGGCTAATGGGGGGTCTCGGCAGTGTGACCCACTGGCTGAAGCGGGCTGGGCTGGTTCGCCATGGCCCAGGACCGGACCACGAGTTTCATGGGCTGGCCGGATGGTTTTGGTGGGCCATTTTGCTCAGTGCCACGACGGTCTGGGTTGGGCTTTCGTTGTTCATGGGGCTTGGGTTTGATGGGCTGGACCGGGCTAGCAGTTTTTTATTAAAAAAATAAACAAATTAATTAAGCATGAGTCGATGAGTAATCTATATATATATATAAACCTAGAAAAATTAGCCTAGGTGTCACAATATTAAGCTCTCACACCATTTGGCAGCATTCATCAACTCCTCAATTAATTCAATTGCCAAGTTTCATGTTTTCTCTTCCGGTGATGATGTGTCGCTCAAATATTGAATGCAGAGATGTGTCCTACATTCATCTCTATACATATAAGAAGAGGAATCAATTACAATCTAATTCAATCGGCAAGTTTGAATTTTCAATTACAATCTCATCCAATCGGCAAGTTTTTAATATTTGCTTCAATTACGCTTATCAATCAACTGCACTTAGGACCTGTTCTCTCCAGCTTATTTTCAGTTCAGTTCAGTTCCTAAATTATTATCATTACTATCAATTAGTTATAGTTCAGTTCAGTTGTTTTATGCCGAAGAGAACAGACCCTTAATTAGAAATGATTTGTGCATCCAAAAATTTACAAAATTGACCATCTTAACATTGGCACCCTACTATTCTATAAATAGTGCTCATATACACAAATTAAAATATTATCACAAGCCTTCCAATATCATAGCTAAAAAATAATCTTCATATCCTGCGTGAACAATTAAGCCACTTTTGTCAGATTACTTCAAATATTTTCTTAATTACTTGATGTCTCATGGATCAAATTATGTGCTGCGAAAAATAGAAGCCCAAAAAAATGTTCATGTCTTGCGATTACAAACAATCTATAAACACATGTTCGTGATTACTTCATGTTTTGGGAGATCATCAAGCCACGGGTTGACTCTTTCATAAATTGTGAACTTGGAGATAAATCATTGATAGTTTCATAATCCTCATTTGCAAAACCATAATGTAAGTATGTTCAATAGGACTAAAGCTATATTTACATATATCTAATACCATTATTATATTGTAATATTATTATTTCTATAATCCGTTTGTTGTATTACAATTATGAATGACATTAGATGTATAGTGTTAGACTATAACATACTGTAAAAAAAAACAGTAGCAAATGTTAAAAGTAATTGTCAATTAGCAACAAACTTATTTGAGAGAAATTGTAAATTAAATTTCAATTAAATGCAAATTATATGAGTGGAAAATCCTACATGCAAGACTAAAAATGAATTCTTTCATATTTTCTCTATACCTTAATCCTTAATGTTAATAATTAAAAATTAAAGAACTTATTGTTTTAGGGATAAACTTGGAACAAACATTCGAATTCCTCAATTAAATCTGAATCATCAACATTCCTCCAACATAACCAACATGCATGCTATTGATGATTAATGGATCTTCATTTTCTAGGGCTTCATGCACCGTTTTTTCTTAAGAATCGCTAATAAATTGACTATCTCAAACTTGAATTGCGTGACTTCATTGGTAGAAAAACCGAGAGACTCCATGTGTGGATGAACATAAAAATTCAAATTTGGAGAAAAATATTATTTTTGTGAAACTTTTTTGGGCAATTTAATTGTGTTGTTGTTGGAACATAGATCGGTTTTTTTATTTATGTATAAGGAAATTGGGGGAAATGATGGGAATTGTTTGTATTCGGTTTATTTGTGTTGGAGAAGGAGCTGAAAAGTTTTTGAGAGTGAATTGGTGTAGATCAAAATCATTCTTATGAATGGATTGTGAGGAGAGAGAGGTAATGGGGAATATAAAAAAAAAAGTCATTTGCTCCAAATGAGCATAACTACTTATGAAGGTGAAGGGTCACTAGAGTAGATTATAGGGAATATAGTCAAGTTATCAAATTCACCATAAATTAGATTATATATTGTTTAATATATTTTGTCCAAATTTTTCTTTATATTAAAGGTTTTTATATAGATTATTTAATTTGTTAAGGAATATAAAATTACAATTATTCATATCCACTATTTCATTATTTAATTTAATAAATATTGGATATGTTACTTTTATGTGTTGATATATATATATATATATATATATATATATATATATAGAAGTGAGTTCATATGAGAATGCATACTTACATGAGAAATGAGAATGAATTTTACGCGCTATAACTCTAATGAACAAGTGATGTAACTCTAATGAAAAAGTGATGTAACTCCAAAAAAAGAATATTAGAAAAAAAAAATTTAAAAAAAAAAAATTTTGGGCTCAAATTTTTTTTGGAGGTATAACTCTAATGAAGAAGTGTTGTAACTCTAATTCAATCGTGTGGTTGAGATTCATTCTCATTTCTCATGTAAGGAGCATTCTCATGTGATCTTGCCCCTATATATATATATATATATATATATATATATATATATATATATATATATATATATATATATATATATATATATATATATATATATATATATATATATATATATATATATTTGATATATACTTTTAATGTACACTTTTTATTATAGTTGTGAATAATTTCGTACTAGGTGCAAAATTGCCATCAACAAGTAATCAAGTCTTGGTGGAGCGTAAAATGCCTTTGCCGGATATATCTAACAGTAAGACAATTAATATTTTATGACAATTTTCTATAATGTATATACATTTATCTACATCTAAATATCTAATTTTCAAATTGTAAATGAAATGCAAAATCAAAAAGATTTGTAATACAATATGGCTCTTATAATGAGCTCAGATATGCGAAATGGTTTGCCTCGGGTGTGAGATCATGGTAATGGAAAGCCAACGAGATTTGGGGTTGGGCTCCCTATATGCCTTCTATTAGGGCTGTAATATACTAAGTTAAATGGAATAGGATTTTAAGAATTCAGATGTTAGTGATGGTTCCAACTTTTACAGTTCAGCTAAAGAAAAAATAGAGATGTCAAGCATCAGTGTGACAGACAAATTGCATAATAAATTATGAAATGATGAAGAATTTACAAGAGTTGGGTTTATGGGTTGTATACCTAATTAAACAATGAAATTATTGATTTCACGGGAATTCTTTTGTGCTATAAGCAAGGTGCCTAAAATATGTATTTTATTCTCTTATTAGGATGCATGTGTAATGAATGTGTTCTTTAGCTGTATTAATGGTTTAGGATTTCATCTGAAATTGTATTTTGCTTTTGTTTTTTTGATGAAATTTGTGGTCATCAGAGTATTTAGTTATGAGCTAGATAAATCAGTTGTTTTTGCTCTTTGTGTTCTTTAGCTAACGTTAGTTATTATTGCAGAACTGATTACTTTTATGTGGAATCGTAATATCATATTAGTTGACAAATAGAAAAGAGCTTGAGTATTGTATTAATCTGATTTATCATATTACGACTCCGGCCACATAAATGATTTTTAATCTGATTTATCATAAACGTACGTAATATCATATTGTATTATTGTAAAAATCATCTTATAGAATATGGTTTAGCATTCACACACTTTTGCCGGTTATATTTTTTATTACCTTTGTAGAGGATATTGAATATGATAAATCCTCCTCTATGTAGTTAATGTATTGACATGTATCAACTACATCATTCTATCAATAAAGTGTATTGCACTGATTTAGATTCGAATAGAATTTTATTTGCAAAGTGTTTCTTTTGCCTATTTGTATAACTATGTTATTGCATTTGTGAAAGTATATTAGAAAATATAAAACATCGCATTAAGTAATGATTGCAAAGTTTTAGTATTTGAAACTATCGAACCATTATAATTCATAAATAGTTGAAAGTTAGAATCATATGCATGATTTACTTCAGATTTTGTTTACAATGTCTGTGTGTATTTTTATAATAGAAGATATATTTCACTGTGGCATAACATAGAAGTATTTACAGGGCATATTAAGAAATTAACCTGGGCCAAAAATACTAATAGGGGATAACAAAAATGGTTGGATTTGAATATCTTCTTTGTTTTATTTCATTTAAGCCTTAAAAAAATCAAGTATTTCTTCACTATAATGAAAGCTTGAATTTGAGATAAAGTACTAAACCAGCATGCAAAAAGATAATTTAGTGATCTTTGACCTCCAACAGATAATTAGAGAAAAGTCTTGAATTTTTTTTACTGATGAACTATCTGGATTTTGATGTTTCTTTATTGAGATACATGATGTTTCTTTATTGAGATTTGAAATACATTATTAGCATTTGGTTATGAGCTTGATTTGCAACGAGGAAGTTGGTGAATCGAAGAACAAGAGGAAAGAATATGAATATAGTTAGAGCCGAGAAAAACCGATCCGACCTGTTAACCTGACTCGAACCTAATCTGAATACTGCCTGTTAGGATTGAGATTTTCAATCCATTTGAGTAAGTGGGTTGACAAAACTTACCCATTTAGTTAAATGGGATAAGTTAAGGTTGAAATTTCTAACCTAAAATTAACCTGCTTGGACTAATAATTTAACTCATTTACATGTAAATTTCCTAAAAAGTTGTGTTGAAATTAGTAAAAAATGTAAGAATTAACAATTGTAGAACACATTTACTGGAAAATGTAAGAATTAAAAATTGTAGAACACATAACTGGAAAAAAGATCGAATCATTAACTCTTCAAGGTGAATTTGTTGAAATTTAATTGTTAGAAATATATAAACGGGTAAAACGAGTAACCCGTTTAATGAAAAGATCGGGTTAGGATTGAGTTTTGCAACCTGTTTAATAAATGGGTTAGAATTGGGTTGGCACTTGAGACAATGTTTAACCTATTTATTATCCTCAAATATTTTACAAAAATTTCCCGTGCAATTTGCACGGGTCGAAATGCCAATTTTCTTTGGCATGTGTTTTGCAATGAAGACCAATAAAACCGCAGGACAATCTCTATCTCACGTTTGATTATATCTCCCTCAGTCAGTTTTCAGCTATAGACAATTCTATGTTGGCATATTAAGAGTTACCAACAAAAGGGGTTTCAAAATCTAATCTGTGATAAACATCGAGGGATCTAAAATGTTACCACCAATGTAATGTACAAGGAAGTATTTCAGAATGTATAATAATCAATACTCATAATATTAATCTACTCATATACAATTCTATGTGGCCATATTAAGAGTTACCAGCAAAAAGGGTTTGAAAATCAAATATGTGATAAACGTCGAGGGACCTAATATGTTACCACCAATTTAATGTAAAAGGAAGTATTTCAGAATGTGCAATCAATACTCATAATATTAATCTACTTGACTATGTAATTTATTTTGTTACATTGTCATTCATACTCTAATTTATCTACTTATATGTGTTGTTTATTAAATCTGATTAGTTTTGCTCTTATTATAGATTAACTGATCTTTTGTTTATATGCATTGCACCATTTCAATGTTTTAAATTCTATATTACTTTTAGTTTGATTAAAAAATATGTAATGAGATTGCTCTTTAATACAATTCGGCTAATCATATCGGCGTTTTCGTTGTCATTCTAATAGAATATTGTGTTTTCATATAAAAGATTGAATTATTTCCGTAATAGAAATTTAATCTAATTATCGCTCATAGTGTCAAACAAACTATATTATGTAAAAAATAACTCTAAGATCCGAAAAGAATAATACGTCATATAATGATTAAGAAATATAAAGCAAATGACAACATATCGCAATATTGATTTGATTTTTATGAGTGATTGGTTATTTAGATAAATATTTCAACCTAAAAGTATGAGATACACCTCATTCACGGGTGTGATGCAATGTAGATATAGAAGTTTGAGATTGTTCTTCAATACAATTCTAAGAATCGAAAGGAATATGGAAAGGAATAGGTCACATGGTGATTAAGAAATAGAAAGCAAATCAAGACATAATATGTCATATACATATGATTTTATTAGTAATTGTCTATTTGAATCAATTTTTTTACTTAGAGATTTAGAGATACACCTCATTCACGATTGTGATGAAATCATTCTATTTAAACTTTGATATTGCTCTTTAATAGAATTCGACTAATCATATAAAAAATAAAAATATGTAATAAGATAGTTTAATAAATAGAAGGACTGAGCGGGACTGCGGAACGAAGGAGCTGAAGTGGTTACATGATTGAGTGCAAGTAGTGGTGTGAATTGTGATTTTATATGAGCCTGTGAATGAAGCAATAGGCAACGTGAAAGCTTTTTCAGTCAGCCTTTTTTGGTTAAAAAAAATTGGGTCACATGTTCCATCATGACATTAGCTACATGAATCACAGAACGCACGGGTCATAAGTCAGTTTTGAAATATATTCTTAATACACGATATGATTATAAGAACATTAAATCACGAACTAATATTCAAACCACGATTTTAGTAGAAACATCCTAAAATCTTAAATTTATAAAACAAAAATCTCCTGTGCATTTTGATGTGTTATTTGTTATAAATTTATCTCTCACGATCGTAAGATTTTTAAACTTTAAGATGTTGTGACAAAGGATTTATATATCATGTAATATAATTATATATTTTATATTATTTTGACTTTAAATGCATGGATTATAATAGTTATGGATTCAATAAATTTGGAATAAAACAACTGCTTAATAAACAAAATATTTTCTGTGCATTATGTATGAGTACAAATCATATCCACATAAAACCTCCCGTGCATTATTGCACGGGTTAAAAACTAGTGTTAATGATATATTAATATGAAAAAAAATCGTATGAACCCGGTGCACACTAATTAGTGTGCACCCAATATATGTTATGTAGGTTGTAATAATTACAACTTCTACTATTTTGTCTTTCTCTCTCCTCATATATCCTTGCCTTTTCAGTGTCTCTCTCATAACTGCTTCATTTTCTCTCTCTTCAAGTTCTTACTCTGTTTTTCAGTTTTTGTCATATAGTTGATTGTACAATTGAGCCCGTTATAGAAGATTAGGATTATATTGTCAGTTTCGATATAGTGTGTTTGTGTGTGGTATAGTGTATTTCTCTGTGCTATAGTATGTTTTTTTTGTGATAGTATTTCTTTGTGCTATAGTGTATTTGTTTGTGATATAGTGTATTTCTTTCTAATATAGTATATCTGTTTGTGATATAGTGTGTTTCTGTGAATTATAGTTGATTGTACAATTGAACTCGTTATAGGAGATTAGGATAATATTGTCATTTTCGATATAGTGTGTTTGTATGTGGTATAGTGTGTTTCTCTGTGCTATAGTGTTTTTTTTTGCAAGAGCTATAGTGTTTATTTGAGATAGTGTTTATTTGTGTTATAGTGTATTTGTTTGTGATATAGTGTATTTCTCTCTTATATAGTGTATCTGTTTGTGATATAGTGGGTTTTTGTGTATTATAATAGTTTGTGTCCCGATTCACGTGCGTGAGCCTGGTGCACACTAATTTTACTGTGAACCAGGTCCACACAGTCGAATTGTATTAATATATAGCATCACAACAAGTTTTACATGTTCCTATTTCAACCTCGAAATAGTTCCAGATCTGAGGTCACTATATCCTCCTTCTTACCCATGGGTATGCTTTTAAATGACCTCATATGACCCATGACATCTCATGACTTGTTGTCCAAACCATGATAATGTCGAAAGCGTTTATTATGGCTTTCAAATTTGGCTATTTTGGGTCATTTTTGGACTTTTCAGGCCATACAACATTTAATATCTGAGACCTTACTGAGGGTCTTAGTATAATAGAATGACTTAGAGGTGGTTCGGACATTCTAGATTGCCTTAAAATGCTTTCGTCAACATGTTTTTGCATTCTTCATATCTAATTTGACCCCAACTAGCTCCAAAGGCCACTATATGCTCGTTCTTAGGCATGAGTATGCTTTTTAAATGAAACTCTTATAATTTATAAGCCCATGATGCATGCCATGAGGTATGTTGTTTGAAAGCTTACCCAAATCATCTTTTTTAGATTGACAACGTACTCTCATTGCGTTGATTGTACATGAACCCAAATCATCTGGTAATGAATATTAACTAAATGAAAATAAGAAGGTTTGGTGTGTTAAACACGAATATGTTCAATTTAACATTTTTTTAAACTTATTTTTAGAAAAAAGTTAGGAAAAATTGAAGGAATAGTGCTAAAAAAGTAGAGCGAAATTTTAAAAAATTCTAGAGAAACATATCATTTTAGAAGTGTGAAAGCTATGGCCTTTTGGAAGTAGGAAATATCCAACATAACATTGTATGTCTTATTTAACAGCGTAGCCAATTAGTCTTTAATCAACTAAATAATTTTAAAAATCTTCTAATTTTAATTATACTTCCCGCGTTTTTAAATGCTTGCATTCTTAAATTTAAGCTCGCGATTTGATAAGGGATTAGAGATGCTAAACAGATAAATTTACAAAACATAACTTAAACAACAGTTAGTGGGAAGGTTTGGGTTGTCAAGATTAAAATAAAAACTAATTAGTCCGTTTACCATCTTTAATCTTTTTCTTGAATCGTGTGTCCAATTCTGGCATTGCACATATTAAAAAACGGATGATGTATTTCTAAAATTCCCTCTTTTTTCAAGGTGGTTCGGTTGGAAGTCAACTTGAATACTTGAAAATTCTATGTTGGTCATAAATAAAGATGACCATGGAAATCTTGTGGTCCAGAATAATTTTTGGTTTTAAAAAGTGGGTCTAAAATCATTCCGATCCGTTAGATTTCCATAGTCATCTTTATTACGACCATGATAGAAACAAAATATCTAGTACATTAGCTCTATCTTGCTAATATTTCGGTCTTTTGGACCTTTGGTATCTCCGGTTATCAGGAAGTGCAACAAGCTAGAGCACAGGTCATTAAAAAAAAGAACACATATGAGTTCGAGAAGCCCACAAGATTTGGGTTGGTGTAGACTGTAGTGGACTAGTGGTATTTGGGTTGTAGTGGACCACTGGTGTAACACTGTAACTGGTGTTATGGACTCATTGTAGAGAGACATAAAGAGGATTTTTCCTTGGGATTCTTTCCCCTTTTTTCACAAAAAAAAAGAACATAAAAGAGGAAAGAGAAAGATAAAACCATTTTTTTGGGGGGGTTTAAAGCATAAAACTAGTTATTAAGCCCGGGCTATGCCCCGGGTAAGGAAAATTTTCATTTATTAAAATTGTACTTAAAAATGATAACACTAAATACCACTTGGTGTAGTGGTTAAGACTTTAGTATATGAACATGAGGTCACGGGATCAAAGCCTATACTATGCAATTTCTAATTTTTTTTATTGTACATGGATTACATGAAGTAAAAAAGGCCTCAGGGAGAGCGCCACGTGGCACCGTTCCTTGTTTAGGAACGCCTTTTAATATATTTATATAGGCCCTGTTTGGCACTAGCGTTTGAGGTAGCGGTTAGCGGTTGGACAAGATTAAAACGCTACTTAAGAAAATTATGAGTGTTTGGTAAGGTAGTGGTTGAAGTAGCGGGTAGCAGTTGAAGTAGATTATGAGTAGCGGTTGTGGAACGTTACTACAAGTAACGTTTGAGATTTAGAGGTAGCGGTCTAGCAAATAAACACTATATAATAGCATAAGGTAGAATTATTAACCAATGTTTTTTTTATTTCTTTTTCCTTTTATTGTTTATTTATTGTTTTATTTTATGGCAATTCAATGTTTATTTTATAATAGTTGAGATGTAATTTAAATATTTATTTTAAAGATAAGATATTTTACAAGTATTTTAGTTAAAATTGGTAATATAAATTTTTCGAGGGTTAAATATTTTCTTAGATTTATACATTTCTTTAAGCACCTAAAAAGTCATATACTCCTTTTTGTGTAACTTCTTTGAAAAAATAAATCTTGAATTTAACTATTGAACGAACATATGAAATTATTGTAGTTCATTTCATATTAGAATAAATGTCATTTATTGTCTTTTATAATTTCAACAGCTACATTTGCCAAACACTTCTAATTAAACAATTAATTTAATCGCTGATCGCTGACAGCTACTAGTAGACAGCTAGCCGCTACCCCCAACAACTACAGCTACTGCAACCGCTAGCTAACCGCTACTAGAACCGCTAGTTTTGCCAAACATACCCATAGATAGTAGGAATTTGATACAATTACTAACTAGTGATAGATTATTTAATATAAGGCCCATAGGCTAAACTAGGCTAGTAAATATACACAAGAATATTTACATACAAACTAGATTATTTACATAATCTATCAACTAGTCGCATCGTCAATAACCTTATGTAACTATATATACGAATGGACATGTTTTTTTTATCTAAAATTATTTTGGTAGTGATGCAAATTATTGAGGTTTCTTTATAGATGGTTATTATCTTTTTAAATTGAAGGTGACCGATTTTTAACTGTTCAATACCGTCACTGAAAAATTTGGTCGATGATTTAATTATTCCTTTTCAGCTAATTCAGTATAGTTCTTTAACAATTATAAATGTTAATAAACCATATTGTTTGAACTTTGTAAATACGAAGTATTATGTTATCACGATATATCGCTATAGTTCACCTTATTTAAACTGATCAGATCTGAACTTATTTTTTCTGATCTGATTTGATCTGATCTGGTCTGATCTGATATGAACTGATCTGATCTGAACTTATCCTCTATAAAACATATTATTTACTAATATTATTATTACTTTGTATTTCATTACTAGTATTACTATTATTACTATCACAACTTTTAATACTAATATATGAACATAAACTTAAAAATAAAAGAGCATATATTTTAGGTAAAAATAACATATTGTTCAAGGTAAAAATAACATATTGTTCATGCCTAAAGTCCGTTTACAATAAGAACTTAGGTAATAATGAAAAGAACAATTAATGATAATAAAAAAAACCATATATTGAAAGAGCATACAAACTCTATTAAACGAACACATTCTAAAAGTAAAAGATAGATGTTATTTTTATTAGTGATGGCATGTTTGGATTAACTAACAACATGTTCTTTGTTATGTCAATCAATTGTTCTTTTTTATTATAAATAAACCTTAAGATTATACTCCCTCCATTTTTTTTAATCTACACACTTTCCTTTTAAGTATGTTTCTTTTTAATCTACACACTGTTGCTTTTTCTATTTTGGTAACATGTCACATCTATTATCTCCTCTTTTTCCACCAATGTCATCCACTTTTTAATATTTTAACCCACTTTTTAGTTTCTCTCTCTCACTTTTCAGTTTATCTCTCCACCTTTTCAGTTTCTCTCTCATACTTTTGTAATTCGTCCTTGGTTTTTCCCCAAAATGAAGCGAGTAAATTAAAAAGAAACGGATGGAGTATATAATAAGATGATCTTGAATAAAATTGTTAAATATTCTTCTTATATTGTTGTCATATTCTATATAAACTTTATTTTTAAAGGAGTTGAATCCCTTGTAGGAAGAATTTGAAGGTGATGTCAAAACCATTAGGTTATCCCATGGTATTCATGTTTAATTATATATGATATCACATGTCTGAATTTCATAATGACCCGCCACCAGAAGACATGCTTTTTAACTTTAATTATCGTCACTCATCTCTCCGTAATAATAATAATAATAATAATAATAATAATAATAATAATAATAATAATAATAATAATAATAATAATAATAATAATAATAATAATAATAATAATAATAATAATAATAATAATAATAATAATAATAATAATAATAATAATAATAATAATAATAATAATAATAATATGAAAATGATGATGATGATGATGATGATGATGATGATAATAATAATAGTAATAATAATAATAATAATAATAATAATAATAATAATAATAATAATAATAATAATAATAATAATAATAATAATAATGACATTAACAGTAATTATAATAATCTTAATAGCATTAGTAATACTCTTTTTTTTTTATCATTCTCACTTTCTTGTGCACGTCTTCCAATGCACCTCTTTAAACTTAAATATCTTTCATTAGATATTAGTAAAAATTATAACGATTAAATATTAATAAAGTATTAATTGAGACAAATCAAACAAGACCCTGCATGAATATATATTTTCTTATAAATTGAAAAAAATTGAGAAGATTCTTTCCAAGTATGAATAGTGTCAAGATCCCAAGTGAGAAAGATAAAAAACAGGGGGAGTACTAATAATAATCATAATAATTATTATACCAATAACAATAATAACAACAATAATAATAACAATAATAATAACAATAACAATAATTTTTTAAATATAAGCATGATCTGAACTTATCTGATCTGATTTGAACTTAATTTTTCTGATCTGATCTGAACTTATTTTTTCTGATCTTATCTGGTATGATCTGATCTGAAATAAGTAAAAATAAGAACTAAACATAGCCTTACAAGTAGGTTTATTGACAAATCATTTCGTTCCAAATAGACTGCAATTACACTTCAATAAACAAAATTAATGTATCTTATTAGTAAAATTGATCACATAACTGATTGGCTTCTTCAAATTATACTATGACTTTAATAAATAAACTAATACTTTTTTATTAGTAAAATCGATAGCATTAGCCATATCACCTCTCTTTCGGCATGGAAAAGGATTGATAAGAGAAACTAGCTACAAGTTTGATTATAGAAGCAATCATATTAAGATTTAAGAGATGAAACTTGTAGCTAGTTTCTTAATGAAACTTGATTTAATGAGCTTGTATAATAAGCTGGCTGGGACTTATTAGACCTGATTAAACCTAATTAGAACTTGTTGGACATGATTAAACCTGATTGGAACTTATTCGACATGTTTGAACTGAATTGGAACGTATTAGGCTTGATTGAAACTTATTGGACCTGATTGGAAGTTATTGAACGTGATTAAAACTTATTAGACCTGATTGGAACTTATTAGATGGTTTTGCAATATTTCATTCATTAAAAATCATATAATTATATATTAACAAATTGTTAATAATAGTAACCATAAATTATATGATCTTAAATGGATTAATTAATTGATAATTATAAACTAATTAGATTATAGTAATATTAATTACACTGACTTTTCTTTTCAATCCAAATTTGTCGCAGACTAAATATTCAATACCAATGTGGCATTTTTCTGTATCAATTAACATGACTGATTCATCTAAGATTTTAGAGAAATATGTGTTTAATTGACTGCTTGTCACAACTCACAAGGAGTAACTAAAGCAGAGACGTGAAGGTTGCATTGCAATTTGCACCTAGTCATTCTTGAAGTTGTTTAGTTTCCTCCTTCATTATGTTTAAGGCCCGGAGAACGTAATGTGGCTGTAATGGAGCCACAAGTGTAAAACAAGAGTTGGTACATCAAGGAATTAGTCAAAGATCAATTAATGTTTAAGGATGAAGAATACTTCAATTAGATGTTGGAGAGGCACCTGCTTTTGGGATAGAGGAAGAAAATGGTGCAAACTTATGTTGCATTTTCTTCAAAATTTATGAATTTATTTGAACTTATTAAACTGGATTAAATCCGATTGGAACTTATTAAACCTGATTAAACATAATTAGAACTTATTACACATGAGTGCAACTTATTAGGTCTTATTTAACGTGGTTAGATGTACAATCGTAATATTTTTTTTTAAAAAAAATCTCTTACAACATTATATAAGAATCAATTTAATCACAAAAACGCAATGTGATATAATCATTTGTTCATCTCGGAGATGAGTCGGAAATTAATTCATGTCGGAATTTTTTATAGATCTGGATCCGACTCCGACCCTCATTCGATTGGAGTCAGAATTTTTAAATGGAGTCGGATTCATATTATTTTTGTTGTTGGATTCGGCTCGATTTTTTTTTCCTTCCGATCAAACAGACCAGGGTCGAATCCAGACTGGACTGTCAGTGTGCCATCCCTAGTTCCCTACTCATAAGTCATAGGCATAAGGATTAAGGCCATACCCCCCCCTTCCCAAAAAAATCTTTTGGCAGGTAATGATGTATTGAGAGAGAGTGGAAAAGCACTTTATCTTCAACAAACCCACCATCACCAAATCACCCCTTCCATTTTCTTTCTTTCCTCTTCTTCTTCACCACCTCTCTCTATCTTTCTTCCTCCTCACCCATAACCCATAACCCCAATTTCCTCCATTATTTCCCCTCTTCATTCTCTTCTAGAGAGAGAAATACAGGGGAAGAGAGAGAAAGAGACAAATGGAGAGACTAATCTGCTCTTCACCACTCCCCTCTAAATTATACCTTAAACCCTTTCCTTCTCTTCCCCAACTCGGCCGTCTTGATCCGCGCAAACTCGGCGTTTTACTCTCACCAATCACTGAGTCATCTTTCCGAGTCAATTCATCATCTTCTCTGAAACGGGTCAAATTTCAATTGCGGGCATCTTCTTTTTCCAACCAAATTCATGAATTTTCAGTCAATTCTTCTTTGGAGCCATCTTACTCAAATGGGTCTTTGTCGGAGCCCCGTTTTACATCAAATCCCTCACATATAAATTCTAAATTGCAAAAGGTGTGATTTTTTCTTTGCTAATTACGGAAAGTTTGGTTCTTGATTTAATTACCTTGTTCTTTTATCTTTGAATTGATGATTTTCGTGGTTTTTTGGGTTTATTTAGTATAATTTATTTGATGTTATGCTCAATTTGATGAAAATTTATCAAGTGATTTATTGGAATTATGGTTCTGTCAAATCAATTTTGAATGTTAATTCTGCTTAGGTAGATCCTGATGAGAAAGGAAGAAAATTGGCAATTATTGGAAAGGTCAGACCTTTATAAGTGTATCTTTGGTGTTAGGAATGGGATATGAATATATGATAGCACATATTGCAGAATATTCTGCAATGCTGGAAAAAAGTTGTTAGTATCTTTCCTTAAATAGTACTCCCATATTATAGCTTCTTTCCTTTTAAGGTCCAAAATATAATTCTTGTTTCTTTTTATTTCACATATTTCCATGATTTTCCTAGAAAAATAATTTGCTTCTTGAAAATAGTTTTTGCTTTGTTTATTCAACTCAAGAGTTGAATGAGTCATGCATTTAATACTCTTTCACCACTTATTGTCATTCTCTCCCAAAATCAGCTTTTTCCCATAACATTTATTTTCAATACACAAACACTCTTTACATTTCTCTTAGATTCTATTTACCTTAATAACCGAAAAAATAGAATCAAGCACTATAATATGGGACGGAGGGAGTACTATGATGTTCGAATTGAGAATGTATTGGTTATAGAGCCGAAATTTTGACCATAAAATCTCACCAATGTATTAAGATAAAATAGTCATGTGGGATTTCTAGATTCGTATCGATGGTCGAATGCATGGATAATTGTGAAAAAGCATATGAGAGTATGGAATGGAGGTAGTAACAATTTATAATTAGGTTTCTTATAGTGGTAGTCATTGTGATTCGGAGGGTGTGTAGAATGGTCCAACTATTATGAAGGATCATTTTAATAAAATTCGTCATAGGGGCTTGAGGGTTGGACAATGTGGATTATTTCTGGAGAAAGGCAGTCATATTGTTTAGCTTATTTTTGGGATCAGATACAAAGTAGTATCATAGACTGTAATATACTTATATTGGAATTTGTTTCACCCAAAGGCTTTGAAATGTGATGAATAGTTGGTGTAACTCCTTTTGATATAGGTGGTGTTGTTACGCAATACGTACGCATATGCAGAGACTTGGCGTTCCTACTGTATTGCTTAGTTCGTTAAGATTTCTAACACTATCTGAACCGTATGAGCTACTTAGTTATCATCTTTCTACCCTTTGGAACCAATATTGTTATATATCCCTGGGAACATCATATAACTTTTATGATTCCGATACCCTTGAGGAGATGTGAGATTCTGGGAAATGTTTACTGAGTTACAGGTCTGAAATCTGAATTTTTATCTGAGAGGGACATATCCATTCTTCTTCCATGCGAAAGTGATTTGATCAGTATATTCTTTTTACTTATCTTTGGAAAAATTACAATTGCTGGTTGCTCTTCGTTGCATTTTGCAACCAAATATACTCTTTTTCCTGTTAGAGCAAGAAATGACTTTTGTCCTTGTTGTATTCGCGAAATAGTTAATAAACCAAACCGCTGTTATTATGATAATTGTAATCTCTATGCCTATTTACATAAGTAAAATATTATGAGAGTCCTATTATATTTTGAACCAGGTTCATGAATCTGTTTTAGACTTCAGTGCTCATTTAGAAGCCGAAAAGATATTTGTGAATGTATTCGGTGGTTATATGTAGTATTCAAAAATACTCTTGGTCTTTTTAGTTGGTAATAAATGGTGGGGATAATAATGAATTTAGAGGTGGTAATGCGTGACAATTAAATTGTTTGAAGAAAAACGTATGTTTAGGGTTGAAGTTCTAATACCATGACATTGTCATTAGACTTACTTTACAAATTTCTCATATTAAAATTGCCATTACCACAGTTCATTAAAGATTACCAACCAGTGTTAGTAATTTTTGTTTGGCACATCTAGCAACCGGGAGTTACAGAGCAGGAGAGTTAGATATTTTTTCCATGATTTTCCTGGATGCTCTTTCTCGCCATACTTACATTCATGAACAATTGACTTTAAGGGCATACTTGGATTAGGGGTAATGAAGATAAAATGAAGAAAATGAAGAGGAAGTTAGCTGTTAGTGGAAGAGATGATGTAGATAATGCAAGGACAAAAAGATGGAAAGGGAACTATTACCCTTTGGGGGTGGTGCGTAACTATTACCCCCCAAAATGATGGTAATAATTCCCCCTCCTCCTTATGAAATGTCTCATCTCATCTACCCTCACCTTCGTTCACCTCCATTTTCTTTAATTTTTTTTCATTATCCCCTTAATACATTACCCCTAATTCAAGAATGCCCGTAATTGTAACAAGCTAGACTTATACAGCTAGCAACATGTCATTGGCAATCAGCTGCAATGATACTTTTCTTACTAACCTTGATGCATTGGGTCTCATCTGAGGATGGTGGTTGATTGACAGGAGTCAGATTAGAGACAGGAAAGCATTGGTGGCATTAGTGGTGGTTGGACTTATTATCATGTCCCGTCGTATGTGTGAGATGACACTCATGACTGTGCAGATGGATGGAGGACCCTTTAATTTTGTATGCACCTTTCTGCAGCTAACCAGTTAGTTTTAGGTTTGTCCGCCTAACTTTGTTTCCACACCATTGGAAGTTAATGGATGGAAATGATAAAACAGTGCCATTTACTCTCAGGGTTGAGATCGCTGAAGCTGGACATATTTAATTGGGACTATTGAGCTTCATAATGATATGGGTTACTCTTTTTTTCTGCTATTCAAAGAATTGACAATTTTATTAATTTGATGACGTGTAGTTTGCTTGGTGTTTATGAACGTTTTCTCCAATGCACTTGTGTTTAGCATGTGTATATGACTTGTCATTGCTGTTCTCTCTCTTGTGGATCATTTACTTCATTAGTCATTCATGGTGGATATTCAGTATCCTGCTGTATTTGCTACTTACGTTACTAAAATTTTGAGCCAATACTTGTACTGATGTCCTTGGATTCTTTTCAGGCAATTGCTGCTGCAAAAATAGTTCTATTTTGTGCTCTTGCAATAACTATACTTAACCCAGCCCGGCCATTACCAGCTTTTGCAAGCCTACAAACTGTCACACAGACTGGAGGTGCTGTTGGAAGAGGCCTCCTTCGTACTGAAGTACTAAGTAGTGCGTGGACCGGTTTCTTTGCTGGTTGCTTGCACACATTATCAGGACCTGATCATCTTGCTGCGTTAGCCCCTCTTTCAATCGGCCGCACTAAAATGGAAAGTGCGGCCGTTGGTGCCCTGTGGGGGTGTGGCCATGACGCCGGGCAATTAATATTCGGCTTAGTCTTTCTTCTACTCAAGGACCGGCTCCATATCGAGATTATTCGCACTTGGGGAACTCGAGTAGTAGGTTTGACCTTGCTCGTGATTGGTGGCATGGGTATTAAGGAAGCTTCAGAAGTTCCGAACCCTTGTGTTGCTTTAGAAAATGGGGAGTGTGATGTTGGTGTCCTTGAAAATGTTGAAATCCCTCTTGTTGGGAAGAAAAAGAAGAGTCGGGTTTGCAACTTTTGCCACGGGAATTGTACACGGGCTTCAGCCTGATGCCCTAATGATGGTTCTTCCCGCCCTTGCATTACCGTCGAGGTTAGCTGGGGCAGCATTTTTAGGCATGTTCTTGGTCGGGACGGTTGTTGCAATGGGAGGTTATACCGTATTCATCGGGTCGTGTAGTGAAGCGTTGAAAGATAGAGTTCCAAGAATAACTGAGAAGCTCACCTGGGCTGCATCCCTTGTAGCTATTGGCCTTGGATTAGCCATCATTATTAGTCAATTTTTCGGGTTTAGTTTGTACTAATGAATTCTATATGCTGTCATTGTTTCGGATGTTAGGTTATTTTCACCATTGAGCATTAGGAAGGATTTTTTGGAGTGAGCAAATTATTTTCTTCTGAAGAGATTTCGTTGATGGGTTTTTTCTGTGTTTTTTTTTCTGTGTCATAGCTTCAACTGATTACTAATATAATGAATGTGCTCCTTTACACAGGTTGCATCCAAAGGTTCATATTCGAAGGAAACAATATGCAACAATAGACTATAATTTCGTAAAGGAGATGATCATGGTATAACAAGATTCATATGAGATGTGAAGTGTACGAGAGTCTGAATGATGAACCTAACATCCGAAACAATGACAGCATTATAGGATAATCCTTCTCTTTCATTTTAAATGGGATCTTGTTATGATTTTTAATGCATAGGTCCTTTTCCTGTAACTAATTCTTTTTGTTGATAGCTTGATTTTCATCAAAATTGAAATCCTTTTAATTGAAATTTTTTGTTAATTTTAACTTGATTTTCATCACATTCAATTATTTTTGGTTTGAACTTGAATTTCATCAAATTAAAAATTTTCTGTTGAACTAAACAAATTTTCATAGTTTCGTCTATAGTTGTTTGCTAGAAATTTAATAATAAATTACGTTCCACATTCCAAATTTGATTGAATGTACGCAACGTCATATTTTCTCAAGTAGGAGACTAGTGAATAGTGATACATCAATCTTAGAAATACACTGTTGTGACTTGTGCACAAAAAATAAAACAAGTTCCTTTTCAACAGGAAAAAGTAAAATCCAATAGATCAAGCTCCGTCGCATATATCATGTAGCATGGGTTGTGATGCTAAATAGCATCTTCATCTTATCTTCTGTAAATTTATTGCTCCTAAAACAGTACAAGAGCAAGAAAGCAAGAAACTGTATGATAGGAATACTAGGATTTAGGAAGGAGTGCAAAGACCAAGATCGGACCTGAATTTGGACCAGACTAGACCAAAAATCCAGGTCCGCTCCTCGGTCTGCCAAAAATCCCGATTCCGGGTTTCCGGTCTGGACCGGGAATGCAGAATTTTGTTTTTTTTTAAAAAAAAAATATATGTTTTTTCGACTTCCCATTCCCTAAATTTCAAATGCAACATTAAGTCATTTCTCTAACTCCCTACCTCCCCTCTCCTTCTAAGAGGTCCAAACAGATCTAAAAAAATTAAATTTTAAAAAACAAAATGCGTAAATGAATTTTACATGCCTAAATTTTATTTTATTTTCACAAAACAGGTCCAAAAACGTCCATACCTCGACCAGACCAGACCTGGACAAAACTGATCAAAGTAAGATTGAACATCTATTGCATAAGATGACACTAACATCAAACTAACAATGAACCGAAGTCCTTGTCCACAAGCACTCCTCGAGGATAACCTCAGAAGTCCCATTGGCCATGCTGGGGAAAATTTGATTGGGCTGAGGCGCAAAAAACTCTATCTGTCCATTCCTGATAAGCAAACCACGAGTAGTTTCTATACGAGTGGTGAGAAGTGCCAACAGCATTATCGCGCTCAAATGAGAGTATTCAAGAGAGTGGAGCATATGAAATGTGACCAATTTACGGTTTCTGCTTTCTGTTAATGTCATGCAAAACGCATGCATCTGCAGCAGTCTTCAGCTGGAAAACATGGAAGGAAACAAGCGTTTAGAGTTTAGACACAAGGAATGGATGACCATTTTGAGAGCAGTTGCACAGGAAAAAGGACAGCTTAGCTCAAGATTGAAGAAAGGTTATTAGTTATGCAAAGAAAACAAGGTAGCTGCACATTAAGGGTACTGGGATGGGGGTGAGGAAAGTTGGACAACTGAAACTCACTGGATTCTGATTAAGCAGGTTTCAAGAATTAAAATTAAGGAGTCAATCAAAGGAAAGTTGGTTGAACTGAAACATTATTTGCTATTATTATGGCTCAAAACCATTGATACTAAACAAATACGTTCACAGAATACATATGATCCAACAGTGACAACATATACTGCATGATGCAATTGCTATCACCGTTTCTGTAAAATCCTTAGTTTCCACAAGCAAAATAAAAGAGAAATGATAACTAGGAGATTAGCATCATAAGCATTTGGATTATAAGTATAGTGTGGAAAATTTCCAAGCTAATAAAGAAAAAGACTTTAGTTGCAAAAATGAAGATAATAATTTAAACAATCTGGTAATACAATTATGAGGTACCTGTATTATATTGATTGTTTGCTTAACTGCCCATCCAAATAGAACTATAACTTCTAAGAGAAAGAGAGCCAAACTTTGTTTTCTGGACGAAACTAAAACCTGTAGCAAGAATGTACAAATGAAGAGATAAGCGGGCAGTCTCATAGGAGTAATTTTTTACTCATCTAAAAGGCTGTTGAAGTGGTTGTATGAGGATTTTCTTACATCTAGGAAATTTTCACTTTGACTCTTTGCAAGGAGAAAAAAGATTATGTACAGAACCTGTGGAATTATGAAATTAAAGACATAAACGTTGGAACAGTATCAATTTCAGTATCAGCCATACAAAACCAAGTCCCATTACCTCACATGAGACACAACAGAATGCCATAAACATTCTGTTTCCATAATATAATCTGAACAGCCAGCTAGAGCTGTCTTTTACGTCTTTATGGCTAGTCTTGCCTGTCAAGAAAGTACTGCACAAAGAGAAGTGATGGAATCACCAAACTAAGAGGAACGTACTTCAAAATAAAAGCCGCTGACAAGATAGGATCGTAATACACTAATACCTGTACATTTGGAACCAATGGCTTGCAATATCTAAAGCAAGTAATGATAAGAAAATCAAGCTAGGCCTGCAAAAAATCACAAGGATAAGATGCATTTTTCGCACTAAGCACACATGAATACGAAATAAGTGCAGAATTTGAAATTTACCGATATATCTGAGATAGTATGACAAGCAAACAAGCAGTGCTTATCCTGAAATAGCCAAATTACTTCACGTAAGTGAGATATCAGTATAATCATCAAGCCTCCAATAAATGTATCACTCCTAAACCGCATGCAATTAACAATATAAGCTTGAGCACAACAGATTGTAGTCAATATGTTTTGAGATGGAACTTGCAAGGAGTAGTTTACAAACTTTGCTGTAAAAAGTTGACTGGGATATGGAGTATTACTATAGAAAGAGGGAGGCAATCACTTGGGAAGGGAGGGGTAATTAACAGAAAATAGAACAGAATAAAGAAATAGACTGCCAACCTGTCCGTCACCATGTCCAAAACAGCACCAAAAGTTGATACTAGAGAGACAATGAGCATGAAGTCAGTTCAAGATTATGAGACCTGAATTAACTTACTAATAACTTCAAGCATATAGAAAAATTTCAAATTCCACTAATATGAAAAAGTCTTAACCCACCACATATCAGGATCTTGTTTGTGCCTTTCTGGGTTCTTCTCATATTACATCTATGATAAACCCATTATCTTAAAACAAAATGACTGTACAACAATCAAAGGTCATACCTTGATTGAGTTTACGCGCAAACCAACCATCTATACCATCACATACAAAGCTGCAACCGAAAGTGGAAAACTTAAGCACCCAAGTTCAAGTCGAGAAATGGAAGAATTGAAACCTATTGTGCATCCATAATGAGAGTAAGACGGATGTAATTGGTGATTACCTTACAAAATACAGAACTGAAAAAAGGCCTTTATGAGAAAAGCATAAAGCAAATGCAACGCAGTTCATTAGAACTCTGATGTACCCTGCATTACCAGATACTTGCATTAATGCAGAACATGGAAAGACAACAGAATATCTTGTTTTAGAACATTTCCAGCACACAATAATTCACATTGCAACCCTGCCTACCTAATGTGGTAAAGTGATATAATTAGCCAAACTCACCAATGATATTGGGCACATAAAGATAGATTGTCGACATCCTCGGCTTTGATTTATCAGCCATTCTCTTCTACAAAGTAATACTGTACGATCTACAAAAGATTGCACCTATCCTTTTATACCTACAAAAATTAATAGACATTCAATAACCTAGGTCAACTCCAGATGCATAGAAATAACCAATCAAGGCAGAAAAGGAAATTAGAAGCATTTGAAAAGTCTCCCACCAACATATACAAATTATAATGACACTGATTCTGTCTCCCATTGCATCTGAACCAAAACTCATCTAGAAATACATATTTATCTAATGCGTGGTGGGCCGAGTCTATCAATCTATTTTAGTTTTGAAGAATATCTTAATTTAATTCAATTCATAGTAGACGAAAAGCTCACATCTACTGGGACATGGCAGTGGAAGATCCAAGAATTCACCCACGTAGGTTTGGAGTTCGAAAAAAAAATGACCCAAAAAAAACTATAACCCCAATAGCCTTTTTGAGGGAAAACATCTCCAAACAAAATTCTAAATTCAGTTCATGTCAAATTCCCTCCAACAACTAAGCATATTGGGGTAAGTTATAGGCTAAATGCTACTTAAACAACAAGAAAACAAGATTTTGAAAGATGATAACCAGTGAAACAATACTAGAAGGTATGGAAGGGAAAGTACCAAGCTACCAGCCATTACAGACTCAAACATGGCTCTTCTCTAGTTACAAGATGGCTACTTCAAGATGAAAAGAAAACAGAAGTCCAATGACGGCAAGCACTCAGCACAAATTACTTCTAATCCAAGTGAGTAAAGAGGGTGGTGCAGCACAAATTTGTACTCACTAGTGGCACTCCTTCAAGAAGCACCAAAAAATCAACTTCAAGGGCTACATTTGCAAACTCCATCTCCTTCACCATTAACCTCCCAAAGAGTTAGCAAGCCTCAGAATCACTTGGCAATATTAGACCATATGAATCACAAGCTAACAGTAAGTCTCTGTTTTTCTCTCTAAAATTCAGCTATATTACATATACATATAAAGAGGCAGCAAAGGAGCACGCAGACTAAGACATTCATTAATTCATTATTCAAATTTGGTTAATCTTCAGATAAGAAAGAGAGTTCTTCTCATCTAGCACGTCAACAAGCTAAATGATCCTACCCCGTAGTCACATATCAAAAGTTACCATCTAATCAACTTAAATGCTACTTATGGACGGTCATATTTGCGTGTGAGAAGCTAGAATGCGGAGTTGTCAGTTGGTGTGGGAAGCCCCGTAGGCAAATTGTCAAGACTTGCTTTTACAACCTAGTTTGCCCATCGAAATGGCCATGCTCTTTACCAAGGCTAGATGCGCTTCTCTTATTAGCTTGCTCCATTTCTTCTTCCAAGCTCTTCTATAAGCAAACACCCGGCTTCTAGAACCCAAGTGCTCAATCTTGCCTTTGATTACCAAATCTTAACTCGTCACTATAAGGTGAAAATGAAACTCTAACAATTAAAAACCAAAACTTGAAACAAAAGATGTAAGAATAATAGTTGTTACATTCACTAAAAACAACAGCGATAGACCAGGTTTAGAATTGCCATCCCTGTAAACAACACCTATATTTTAGATACAGGGCAAGTCTAGGAACAAAAAACTCCATCGTATTTATAAAGATCTTTTGAGAAAAAAAAAAGAGGAAATTGTCTATTTTCCAGCGATACTAGAAATTATAGAGGACTTAACTTAAATTAATGTCCTCTATGTTCCACGTACGTAGCGCAAATGTTATATAATGGCCTTTCTGTTCTTTTTTTCGTTATGCTAGTCTCCACCCCTGTCTCTGGGCAGCTTTTGATCATCTCTGTGAGCCTTCCCCTTATACATGAGAGAGGTCGTGATAAGAGTTTCCGAGTGAGGCGAGGGGCTCCTCTCAATCGACGAAGGCTCGAGTCCCCTACGGCCAGTACAATGCGCTAGTCGCATCTTCTATAAGGCTGGCATCTAATATAAAGAAAGTTGTCCTTGTGGACTTTGTCTCATCTTTTTTCATTAACTAAAGAAATGCTTTTCTATGATCGACACGAGTTTTAGACAGCGTCTTGAACTCTAGGACTGTATGTCGGCCTCAAGTTTCTCGGCTAGGCAACTACTAATCCTTCTTCTCTTCCTTCTCGCCTTTCTTCTAAAGAAGTCTTTTTTTTCCTGACTTGTTCCAAGTCAGTGAATTGGCATTACCTTACTCTTAAGAGACAGTCAATTTCATTGCCTTCGCCTTTCGCTATTACCGACTGGAATAGAATCCGAAAAGTTCGATAATACTATATACCTTTTTTTCTTTTATAGGTAAGCGCTTAGTATAGTAGTTCAACGAGCCTTTTTTTATATACCTACCAGCCGTTATATGCTTTAAAGTGGACTCGATAAATATAAAGTTAGAAGAATTAGTAATTTAATGGATGCAAAAAGACTCCAAGAGTAAATTAGGTTTTAGTCTTCCATAAATGCAAGTACTAAGCACGTAAACTACCTTCTCGAGCTTCTATTTCTTCTGTTAAAGGAGATTCGAGCAAAGATGAAAAGGCCATAAACTTTTTGCCTTAAAGCCTTTTTTATCGGAGAAAGGGAAGAGTAATTATCTATGTAATTACGACAACCCTATGAAACGTTAAACAACCAAGCTTACTTGCTCACCATGAGGAATTATACTATAAGTACATAAAAAAATTCTTAGCTTCTCAGATGCAGCACAAAGGATTGCATAAACCATTTCCCTAGAAAACCATTAAGAAGAAAAAAAATTCAACCTGTGTTGGACAACTCCTAATAAAATAATGAAAGCCAGTAATAAGGCTAGTTCCTCAAGAAAAAAAAGCCTAAAGAAATTCAAAATTCAACTAGCCATAGAAACGAATCCCACACTCTCATTTGGTGTTTGATTCATTTAGCTTTCTTTTGACTCCGTTACTAGTTACTATACCTAATAAGTTAGAAACCCTTCAACTCAAATGGGTTTCGGAATCAAAACAATAAAAGAACAGTAGAATGCCACCTACCTACATCCTTCCATTCCTCTCTTATCTCTCTTAAAACCCTATTTTTCATTATCAATATAGGGGACACATCATCGCCCTTTTAAGCGATGGGAGCAACTACAATGGTAAGCTACAACACTTGTAGCTTTATTTGCCAACTTAGCTTTCCAAGCAACAACCTTATAAAGCTACTTCACTCAGCAATAGTAAGCAATATCTTGTAGCTTAAATAGGACCCACTTGTATGAACTCCCCTCTAAAAAGTTAAATGATAATGCTAAAGCTACTAGCTCTACAAAGCTAATTGGCTTTCCAAAAGTAAATTTTCCTCCATTGGTCAAGCTAGTAGCTTGAACTTTATAATATTTACAAGCAAGTCCTTATTTGCTTCCATAGTGGATGCTCAAGCCCCTTTTTTCTGCTTCCATCACTAGCTTCTAAGTTAATGTTTATAATATAACTTCACTATCTTTCTATTTGAGAACTTTCTACCCATATAGTACTAGGTTATATCTACCCATATATTGCGATTTATCTCTCCTTTTGAGAGTTTGGGTAGCGGTGTCGCAGAAGAGGTCAATTAATACATTACCAATCTACCACAACCTAACATCACCAATCAAATCAGAATATCCATGTCTAACAGAGAGAAAGAAGTAAGAATATGTGGTAAAATAATGGCTTGAGTGTGAATTATCAACGAAAAACACGATTAAACCACACTATTGACTAAATATTTAATTTTCAAGTGACGGAATGCATTACATTTCTAATTTCACCCCAAATCTTGATCTATTTACATTCCATTTCTTAAAGTACCTTTGAACCAATAATCAAAAGCAGAGTACTTACAACAACAATTCACAATTCCACAAATATATACTTCATCAATTAAACCATAGTAATTCATCTTCAAAATTCTAGCATTTAATAAATTCCACCAGTATCAATCAATTATCATTCAATAAACAGCCTAATTCTTTACAAAATAAAAAAAAAAAGTCACAGCTGAAAGAAGTACTAACAATAAGAATTCACAATTCCACATATATGAATATACACATGCATTTGTCTAACTACTTAACCTAATTGACTAATTTTAGTTGAAAATTGTAATTGAGTGCAATGTTCGTAAACTTACACGGGTGTGGTCGGAGCGCAGGTGAGTCAACTCGGATGGTTCAGCGATGATGGGCGTGTGGGAGGAGAGAGAAAGTGAGTTTGTGAGGAAGCTGAGTGAGTTCAGGCCCTCATCGCCTCACATTAACACAATTTGGGTTTTCTTCCTTTTACACGGGTCAACTCGGGGTCGAAGGTTGCACGGCCAAATTAGAGAAAATGTCCATTCATCTCGGAGATGTACAAACTGCGTATATTCAGTAACATTTCCGAAGATAAAATGTCACTAAATGGTAGGAGTCAAATATTAAGTCGTGACTTTTTCTCATTAAAAAAAAGGAAAATCACGACTTAATATCTAACACATTTTAATATAGTGACATTTATTTACGAAAATACGACCTAATGTTCAAAATTTGTATATCTTCGATATGAATGGTAGGGATGTCAGTGAATGGGTCAAGTAGGATACACACTCATCCCCGTCCATTTGGGGGCGGGGATGGGTCTAGTTTTGGCGAGGGTGGGCGGAGATGGGGATGAAAATCATACCCGTAATGGGTGGTGGAGTGGGTGCGAATTTTATGTATACCCGCCCCATCTGCGCCCCGCCTCAACTCCGCTCACCCCGCTTCTCCTTCATAGACTTCTCGTTGAAGAAGACGAATTGTTTCACGATATACACCTTTAATTTTCATCTTAAATCACTCTTTTTTCTTACATATCTTAATTACCCAATTATTTATTATTCTCCTTTAATATAAGATTTAGTTCTAATTAGATATGAATTTTTTCTTTTACTATATTATGTTGTGGGCCTTGTGGCAGTACTTGTAGAATGTTTTTGGGAGGATAATTGGGCTGGTATGAAGTGGGTTTGAAGTAGGTTTGGGTACCCACACGGGTGGTGGGGCGGGATTGATTTTAAATACGTACCCGTTGTGGCGGAAAAGGTCTGGAAATATCCTCCGTAGTGGCGGTGGGGCGAGAATGGGGATGAGATTTTTAGGCGGGTGCGGGTGTGGAGGGACCATCCTCCGCCCCCACCCCGCTCAATTGACATCCCTAATGAATGGGGGTTGATTCCAAACTAAACATTACTCTCACAGGCTTAGAAAAAAATGAAATTTTCTTAAAAGATTATTTCTTATAATATCTTACATATGATTTAGGCCGAAATTTTTATAAGGAGAGGATGACATGTGTCCTCTTTAGTTTATAGTTTTGTGCATTGTAATAGATAATTGAATGGATTCACCTGAAAACCCATACTTGGCGCCCCTTTTAAAATTCAAGTGTCCCTCTATTTTTAAGGAAACAATCTACATTATAGTGTTGTGTTGTGTAAGAAAGATATTTGATATTGCTAACCATATATAATTTTCTATAATCTTATTTATAATATTCATAGTAGATGAGAATGTTCAAACAGTATGGAAATTAGTTGATATTACTAATCATATGCAATATTACTGTAATTATTACTTTCTATATAATTCTAATTTAAAAAATTCAAAAATAATAATTACAAGTCTAGTTAAATGAGATGAGAAAAAACTGAAAAAAAAAATTAAAAAAAAGGAAAAAAGAGTAAAAGGAATAAATTTTAATCATAGTTGTTTCATAACACGAACTTGTTGATAAGCACTTAAATTCATCAATTAATTGGTAAACATAAGTTTTGGGAAACATAAAAACACTTTTACCCTTTAAGATTAGTGATTGATGAGGCAAAGATGCACCAAATGATATGGTGATCGGAGATTAAAAAAAGGAGATAGAAATTAGCCAGAGAAGTTTTGAATTTTTTGAATGCCTTTTTTTTTCTTTTATAGATGTAATCAAATTTCTTTGGGTTTTTGTTGAGGGTGTTTGCTAAATACGATAAAAAATCAATAAATACATTATTAATTAAGCAGGTTAAAATTATGCTTAAAAAAACGCAACGTTAATGTTGGGCCTATGCCCGATGGACATTGGTGTTAGTTGCATGTCGCCGTTGTGGCGGTGTTGGTTGTGCTAGACTGCTAGTAGCTTATTACGAGTTTGAAAGTGGAGGGGAAAATTGGGGGATAGGAGCAAGAAAAAAGGCTTTTGTACCTTTTTTGAAGGGGAAGGAAAATTTTTGGACTTTTTGTTGATTTTGATAGGCTAGATTATATGGGTTTACTATAATTTAGCTTAGGGGAAATTTGGTATAATATCTAGGTTAGGAATTATGGGCTTTTGTTAGATGGTTGGGCAATATGTAAGCATTATGTAATGGATAGGTGGATTGAGGCCTAGGCCTCTTAGTGAGTACACAAAAAATATCTTTTTCTTACTTGTTGGGAAAAGAATTTTTATGTTCTTTTTGCATTATCTCATATTATGTGGATATCATCTACTTAATAATTGGAGAGATCTTATGAAGATTATGCCATTGCACTTAGTCGCTCTTTAACATCAAAAGAAAATATTTCATTGTACTATTTATATGATCATTAATTGTTCCTTTGATTTATATCTTAAAGTATTATATTTATACAGTCACAACTTTATAGGACTAAGTTGGAAGCAAAAGAAGGTAAGTATAGACCTTACAGGCCGCATGCCCTCTCCACACACTAAAAGGGGGTGGGAGAGGGCATCCATTCATTCCCATCTCACTAACGAGATTGAAAATTTCCTAGTAAGTTTGTCGGACAAAAAATTGTAATGAGTTGGCTCGATCGATATTTGAGTCAAACTCGCAAATGATTATCTTTACCTGAACCTCCCTTTTCACCCCTCAGTTATGAGAAATAACCACACAAGTATAGTAAGAGAGTACTTGACAGGAGTATTAGGTTTTGAGACACGCGACGAGTTTCAAATTTAGTCATGGTGAAACTAATAGGAAAAGCAAGAAGAAATTGACAGTTGGAGCATCCAAACCTATGAAGGACAAAGAACTTGGAGGAGGATATGTACCTAGTAACTAGGAGTGCACGCTCCTTGCTTCTTCCAAATTTCCAATGTAGTTTTGTCAATTTTTGGTTTATTGCTTGTTTGCTGTAAAAATTTAGTATAATCGTATCAAAATTTTAGTGTATCATATCGTATTTAATTGTTATTAGCTTAGTAATAATAAAATTAGCTTTGTAATTATTACTTTCCGTTCCAAAATAAGTGAAACACTTGTCTCAAAAAGCCTCCTCACATAAATGGCAGGTTGTTTCACTTTATTTTGGAACTGATGAAGTATAATATTTTAGATCTTGTTAGCCAGAGTTGTGTCCTCAACTATAATTTCAAATCTTCTTATAATTATACTAAGGGGGTCCAATTTAGGGTCCTATTTTGATTTCAAATTGGTGTCCTTAATGTATAGTGATTTTCCAGTCTATTTCAAATTTGGACTCCTGAACACTTGTTTGGATGAGAATATAATAATGATATTATTACGTTAGCCACTTCTGAATTATAAATTTATAACCAAGAAAAACCATAAAAAAACAGACTTTTTAATTTTTCAGAAGTTGTCGTATGGAATACGATAGACTATCATTTCTTTGCAGATTTCCAAAATATAAAAGCCACGATCAAAGAAACAACCATTAGAAGTCATCTTTTCTGTAGTTATTATGGTGTATGTCTTGACAAAACTTCAACCAACTTGTGCCTAACCGTGTGCCCACAAATCACCATCTGTTAGCAGCCTGAAACTTTATATTATAAATTATAATAATTTCATCCAAGCAAATACTATTTTGTAATTTTCTTTAGGTTGGACCATTATTTTCCCTTTTCTTTCATCCCCACAAAATGGAATTTCTAATTATAATATAGTGCCAAAAACTCTAATGTTTACTCCATGTTTATGTATATCCTTTTGGTTTGCCAATAGTAACCGACACTTTAAGCTTTGCCTGTTGATTGTTGACATATGTGATTGTGATGCATGTAACTTTTTTTTATGCCACCATATACTTTGAATAAATCCGATGACATGATCTTACTTAATTAATTCATTATATTTGAGATCTAGGATACTTAAGAATCTTGCATTATCTATAATATTCGATGCTAATAATATTCAACTGTCAGTTGGAGACTTAAATTAAGAACTCATCTGCACTCAATTGTTGTTTTTAGTCCATTATTGCGCAAGAATTTATACAGGAACATAACTTAAACTCTTAAAGGGCCAGATGGGAGCCTTGACCACTCCTATAATTCGTGAATATTTTCACAGTAGTGACAAACTTGTTCAATCAAAACAAGGTTTGATTATTAAAAATTGGCATTTACACGTAAACTATTAGTAAATGGTAGTGGTCTTTCCATAATAAACCCAACAATATATATTATACTGAAATGATCTCAATTATAGCCTCCCCTCAAAGAAAATCTCAACTATGGCTTATAAGGTATCTTTCAAAATACTTTTTAAGTAATCGATAACTTGTTTACAAATTTGTTTTTTCCTCTTTCGATTTATTTTCCTTCCCATCCCATTTTCATGTCTAGCCAACTGTAGCTTGACACTTATTATTTGAGCTTCTAAAATTTGCTCGTTCCAAATTTCCGATCATCGGATTTTTTTTTGACATCAAGAAAGCGTATAAATTAGGAATGCAAATTAAAACTACCATTAATCCTACATCCTATGGCCCAGTCATGGGCTTGCTTCATCGGAATTCTTTAAAGCAAACACCGTCTATGGATGGAAGTTTTATGAAATTATACCACAATTAGAAATGTTTTGAAAAGATCAGTTTTGGTTTGGATTATTTTCTTAATTTTATTTTAGCGGTCAACACCATTTTGGCATAAAATTTGGCCACTCATTGAATGTGAACACATTTAAGAGAATTTTATTTTTATTGTATGACAAGACTTGAAAGGAACTGAAATACATGTATTAGTTAGAAGAAAATATAGTAATACTAGTAGTTTGAAACTGTGGTGTCTAAAAGCTCAGATGAAATTGACTGATCAGATGAAGTTGTACTATTTGACATTGCATAATTTATGGGGTTGCATTATTGGGTGGCTGAAGAGATGAGTAATGAGATTAAGAGACAGAGAAACATGATTTCTGCAAAAGACAAGTCAAAAATGGGAATTTATTATTTATGGTTTGATAGGCCACCAGAGCTTGAAATGGACAAATGTTAATACTAGAAATGGATTAGTAGACATGTGTACAACTCATACTAAAGTTTTATTGTTCTTTCTTGTTGCTTGCATTTCCCGGAAGGCAAATCAATTTGACCTAATTGATATGTTGCTTAAACTTGAATGTCAAAACTAAATAGTCTACGTGAAACATTATTTCCAACCACATCTTAAATTGACTATTGAAAAGGAAAAGACGACGGAAGGTGAAAATATTAAGGAATATAGATTCCAATTTTATTTTTTTCACATGTTTCTTATACCAACTAGTTTTTTACTTGCGTGATGACACGAATAATTTAATAAGATAAAAAGTTTGGAGTTGACATTTTATCATAAGTACAAGTTATAGATTAATAGTAAGATCATGACATTATAAAGTAAGAGTTCATAAGTTGAGGCATAACTCAGATATTTTGTATAATGCGCCATGTACATATCAAAATATTACTAAGGAAATGAATAATTAAAATTTGGTTTCTATGGAAATTTGACAGTTTATTATCACTAATGTACATATAAAAATATTATTGTGTGAAATCTTGTTTGATTTCTTTCAATGCGTGTTTTAAAAAAACTAATTTTCTAGTTAATATATATACACTAGGGCAATGATTTGTGATATTTTGTCCTAGGAGAACAAGTACAAAACTTCTTCTCTTGGGTGTAAATGTGTCATGCATATGACTATCTTTATATTAATATTTATTATTAATATATGATTTATACTCCTTCTGTCCCTTAATAGATTGTCCATTTCTCTAATGCACGTTTGTCAATGCACGTTTTGTATCGTCAATATCTTTAATTATATATTAGTAAAAATTATAAAAGTTTGATTTTCAAAATGTACACCATGAGACGAATCCAACAAGACCCCACATGACTATGTTTTATCTTATATATTGGAAATTGTTTTTGAAGACTTTCTTTACCTATGAATAGTGCCCAAATTAGAAATGGGCAATCTATTAAGGGACGGAGGGAGTATCTAGCAAAATCAAATAATTGGTGTATTTTGTGTTGTTATTTTCTATTGAATTGTCAATGATAATGGAGGAGGTGTAGGAACACAGATTGCAAATGTGACTAGTGGTTCTCGTAAAGGCAAGCAAGCACAATATTGTAGCACATTCAATATTTGGCCCAAATCTCTTATGAGATTTTATTTCCACATTGATGTACACTTTCTAAGTGTAGGGGTACTTAATATAAAAGGAAGGGTCCCAATCCAAAGAATTGGACCTGTTGGTTCTTGCATCCATTCCAACTTTCACTCCCTAAATATGAAAGTGATGTTGTTTTGTTACCTTTAACAAATCATTTAAATAAATGGTGGGTTATTGATAATGATGGTGATTTGGGGGAGGGAGACAAATATTATAGGACCATGAAATTGACAGGAGCATTTTCCTGAAGATGACTTCATGGCTGATAGCACGATGTAAACAATTTCTCAAAAGGTGGATGTGATGCACCTTGTGCTCTTGGGAATTATAAGTTCAACAACGAACCTTGGAAAAAAACAACCTTTTATTTTATATGTTTTTTTATAAAGGAACTTTTATCCTAATTTACTTAGGCTTCATTCCCCTTATCTTTAAGAAATAATGTTCAGTAAAAAATTAGTTTTAATTAACTAGAGATAGTCTTAATCAGTAAAAATTAATAATAATCATTAAAAATTGATGAGTTGAATGAAAACCACGTAGAGCCGGCAAAATAGATCGGTACTTGTTTGACCAGGCCCCGAATACCCGGCTGAGACCCCCTTTTAGCACGAAAATAATGACCCGAAATAGATTGAAACCCGAACCGAACCAAAAGCAACCGACCTGAATATGGCACAAACCCGAATCTACCCGACCCGAATTGACCTGATAATATTTCAGTCCATCATTCCAGATTTGCAGTGGCCATGACATGTAGTCATATTAGTTACTTTTTAAACAAATTTAAAGAAAATTTGTCATGAAATACTAGATATGAGTTAGGCACTGCCCATTACCGTATGCTTAATACTCCATTCAAATATTACGGACTCAAACAAACATATTTCTCTGGTTTTCATTCCACAAAATTAGATGGTACTTCCTTTGTATTTTTTTATTTTTTTCAATTGGCATCTTGACATTATTTATTATTATAGAAGATCTTCTAAATTATTCATTTGGGGTTTTTTTATTCGTCTCAATGAGTACTTTATTAATATTCAATCGTTGTAATTTTTACCAATATATAGTGAAAGATATTTAAGGCCAAAAAGCGGTTTTTTCACCCGATACCCCGAGTTTTCAAAAAATTTACCCTGCACCCTCCATGTTTTCAAAATTCACCGCACCCTCGTTCGAACTAATACACTCGGATACCCTTAATGACTAACGGCGTTAACCGCCGTTAGTCATTAACCCTAATTTCCCGCTTTAAACCCTAATTAACCCCTAATCTTAACCCTAATCCAAACCCCTACCCTTAACCCTAACCCTTACCCTAACCCACCACCCCACCACCCACTCCCCCCCCCTTCCACCACCCCCGGCCCACTCCCCCACCCCCAGCCCCCCTCCCCCACCCCCCGCAGCCCCTCCTCCCTCCCCCCAGCCCCAACCCCCCTCCTCCCCTCCCCTTCCCCCGAGCGCGCGCAGCCCCATCCCCTTTCCCCTTCCCCGCCGTCGCGCATTTCCCCTTCCCCTGCAGCCCATCGAACCGCAAACCTTCGATGCAAGAGGCGTCGCATTCCCCCCTCCCCCGCAGCCTCGCCGAATCTCCCCATAAATCGACTTATTCTTTCGCCAATTCAAGTAGATTACCTTCAATCTCTTCGATTTTTTGTTTCAATTCGGGGTGTGACGGTTTTTTCAATTCGGGGGTGTGACTGCATTTACGGGGAAAGGGAGAGGCGAGGGAGGGAGTTCCGGGGCATGCGGTACCAGTGAAAGGGGAAAGGGGGAGAGAGCGAGGTGGGGGGTTACTGGGTCGCCGCTAGGGTGGCCGCAGCAAGGGGTGGTGGGAGGGGGGGGAGGGGTGGTGGGAAAGGTTAGGGTTTAGGGTTAGGGTTAGGGTTGGGGTTAGGGTTAGGGTTAAGGTTAGGATTAGGGGTTAATGACTAACGGCGTTAACCGCCGTTAGTCATTAAGGGTATTTGAGTGTATTACAACAAAAACTCGAGGGTACCGGTGAATTTTGAAAACATGCACTAGAGGAAAAAAGCCCAAGGGTCAGCGGTCAAAAGGCCCAAGGGGTGCGTTTTTGACCGCAGCCCATTAGACTAGCGGCCCTTGACATTTAGGAAGGGTGCGGTTTTTAACCATGACCCTTAGCGCGTTAAGAGGGGTCAGGGCCAAGGAAAAACCGCGCCCTTAGTGGGTTAAGGGCTGCGGTTAAGGGCCCAAACCGCAGCCCTTGGTGAGTTAAGGGCTGCGGTTTTAGCCCTTAACCGCACCCTTAACCCACTAAGGGCTGCGTTTTTCCAAAAACCAGCACTTGTGACCCAAAAAAAAAAAAAAAAATTTTTTTTTTGAATTTTTTGTCCTAAATGTTCCCAAACAGCTTATATATATATATATAAAAGTATCATTTTTCATTATAAATTATGTTTTTTACACGAATATAGAGAAAATAATAACTAAATTACATTAGTTCGAGGCCGCCCTCGAATGTTCGAATTGCAATATATGAGCGGGATCACAACCATCAAAAAATAACCAACCAAAGAACGGACCATGAAGACATTACAACAACTCCACCAAGATCGGCATCCGAATCCCTCAAAAGCAAATTTTCTAGAGATGATAGAACCCGGCAAATAAAACCAAAACCGCTATAATTTGGAGTTGAAACTATATCTATGCAAGTACTACAAAGCGAAGAGTCGGAGACCCACTCCACAAGAACAACTTTCAATTTGTTGATGTTGTAAGTACATGGCACTTACAATACAACAACAAATGGCTAAACAAATGGCTAGCGGGGGGTTGCGGGGGTCAGGGCGGCGGGGAAGTGGTGCGCGAGGGGGGGGGGCGGGGGAGGGAAGCGGGGGTGCTTGGGCGTGCTAGGGGTGTAGCAGGGGGCGCAGGGGGGGTAGCAGGGGGCGCCGGTGGGGTGGGGGGCTAGCTGGGGGGCTAGCGGGGGGCTAGCAGGGGGTTGCGGGGGGCAAGGTGGGGGTGCCGCGAGGAGTGGCGCGGGGTGGGGGCGAGGGAGGGGAGCGAGGGTGTCGGGCTGTGCTAGGGGTGTAGCGGGGGCAAGCAGGGGGCGCCGGGTGGGGGTGGGGTTACGCGGGGTGGTGGAGTGAAAGGTACTGGAGGTGTAGGATATGGAGCAAGAGGAACCGGCATCCTTAGATTATCCTCTTTCTCCACCACCAAAGTAGCTATTAGGACCTTTAAGGCTATAACATGATTCTCACCATTGACAAAGAACAACCACCAAATTATTACTAGTCAAGATTTTCTTTTAGTGATTCTTATATTGATTTTTTGGTATAAAATGATTACATCTAAGTTCAACTACCATACATACATTATATGATCCTAACATACATCCAAAGCAAGTAAACCTAATCATAAATAATAAAAAATAAAAAATAAAGTTAAATGACTCTAATAGTTTGTAAACTAACTATTATTATCAAATGTATAATCAAATTATATTACATGATCCTAAATGCGTAAAATTTTTCCTATATAATCGAAAATGTCCTAAAACGGCCTTTTAATTACTCAAAATGTACTTAGAAACAAATAAATGATGTTATATAAGCCTAATTGTTTGTAAACTAATTATTATTGCCAAATATATGGCCAAATTACATTATATGATCCTAAATGTGTTAAAAGGTTCATAATGGTCGAAAATAGCCTAAAATGTTCTCTTCTTATCCCAAATGTAGTTAAAAATGAATCAACAAACTTAGATGATTATAATAGTTTGTCAAATTATATTTGATGACACTAAATGCATACAATTACATTATACCACCATGTTTTTGCATGAATCAATGGACAAAAAACCCATGAAAACATTCACTTAATTGCTTATTAGGCCAATAAATCACACAAATATCAAGCTATAACCACTTCATTATCCATGGATCAAGCAATTAAAGTCCTAAAATAACCACTTTGATGCATATTAGGCCAAGAAATCCCACAAAAATCAATAACTAACTAATATTCACCAACTTTATGCATGAAGCAAACAATCAAGGTCAAAACAATTCAATAAAACCAGCACCATGATCCCAAAGGGGCTACAATGCCCATACTAATTCCTCGAACAATCATCTTCAACTAAGGGGAAAAGGGGGATAAATAAGGTTCATCCTCGAACAATCAACTTCGGATAAAAGGGTTCTAATTTCTAAAACATAATCGGAAAAAGAATTCTAACCTGTCTCCCTTTGGTTTCTTCACACCATCTCCAATAATAATATTAGCCATGGTATACTCGCATCGCAACGCACCTGAAAAGCATTATAACCATGTATCATGCTATTAACAAATGAACTTTCCACGTAAGAAAGATATATCCATTATCAACATATCAGCAATATAAATCAATGTATAAACTAAAAGTGTGATCTTTAAACATATCAGCAATATAAATCAATGTCTTATGGTTATGTATAAACTCCTTACCTATAGTCAAGGCAGGCCACTATGATGTCTCTCTCTGCCAACTGAAATCCAAGAAGAGAACCCCATGCTTTGTACCTAAATCAAGAAGAACGGGAACTAAAAACATCAACATGGAGGAAAAAAAAACAATAGCATGGAGGTAAAAGGAGAGGCAACACAGCAGAGTACAATGTTCCATGTCACCAATGGAGCTTGCATTAATGCATACATAGAATTCTTCTATCCTAATTCCTACAAATCCACCCAATTAAACGATATCACAATTCAGCTAATACAAGTCTACCATTCACATTTTGCAATAAATTGTCTCGCATGTTCCTTCAAAAGTTCCCAACCGTGCGTTTGGAAAATAACGGTGGAGGGAAAGGGAACCGAAGGTCGAAGGAAAGCGAGAGAATGGGACTAAAGAGGAGATAAGGGAGAAGTGGTCTTGTGTACTCCCCTCCTCTTTCCCCAATCCATCTCCAAAAGAACAAATATATTACTCTATCCTCCCTTCATTTCTCTTCAAATTCTCTATCTTAACACATTGTAAGGCAACATTTATCATCGTCGTACAATAGTTCCGCAAAAAATGTCTTATAATTAACCAAACAAACCGAAAAAGAACTTGCAGACCGATCTAATAACTTAGAACAACGAGAATCACATAAGCACTTCTCCTAGTATCTCAAGTCCAATTACGACTTTACAACTCCCAATATTACACATCGGAGCGAGATTACACTAAAACTTACCATCAAGAAAACACCAAGATTCACCACACTCCCAACATAATATCATACTATAACTCATTTTGCAAATTATTACATGCAAACATTATCACCGAAATAATCCAAAAGACATTAACATCATCCAATTCATCAACATGTATTCACATTTTCCAAATCAAAATGAAATCAAATTACAACATTAAAAAATAAGAATGAAGAAAATAAGAATGGGGGGTGTGTAGGGGTTGTGGGAGGGGGTGCGAGGGGTGCGGGGGTGTTTGCGGCGGGGGCTCGTGCATGGGGGTGGCGTGCGGGGGTTGTGTAGGGGATGGGGGTCGTGGAGCAGGGGGTCCGTGCGTGGGAGGTGTGTGTGCGAGCGTGGGGAGGGATGTGTGTGTGCGAGGGGGGCCGTGAGAGGGGGGGGTGTGTGCGTGCAAAGGGCAGGGAGGGGGTGTGTGTGCGGGGCCGTGGGGCATGTGGGGGGGGTGTGTGTGCGGGGGGCGTGGGGGGGGTGTGTGTGCGGGGGCGTGGGAGGGGGGTGTGTGTGCAGGGGCGTGGGAGGGGGTGTATGTGCGGGGCGTGGGAGGGGTGTGTGTGCGTGGGTCGTGGGAGGGGCGCGAGGGGGTGCAGGGGGCGTGTGCGGCAGGGGGTCCGTGGAATTGGGGTGGGTGCGGGGGTTGTGTAGGGGGGTGGGGGCTACAAGCAGAGGGTTGGGGGCGTGGAGCAGGGGGTCCGTGGATGGGAGGGTGTGTGTGCAGGGGGGGAGGGGGGGGCGTGTGTGCGAGGGGGTTGTGGGAGGGGTGTGTGTGTACGGTTTAGTGGAGATGTTGAATCCCATAGAAACCAACAAGACGAAATCAAACAAAAAAAAAGAGAGAGAGAGAGAAAGAACCATGGCAACAAGTAATAATCTAAAGAATTCTTCCCCACCCCTCCACATTGTTAATTTGTTTCGAAATGTTTTACTCATCTAGAAATACAAATATGCAATGCTCATTGTGAAACAAAATACTCCTACTCAAATAGAAATAACATTTCTAGCTCGGTGAGAAGTTATGTGATGATATCGCATTCAATGTATTAGTTTCACATATTACAACTCAAATAACATCCAAAGTTTTACCATGAGCTACAACTTTCCCCTACAAAACAAACAAGAACAATACAACAACGACAATAAAAAAAGGTTGCACTTAACAAGGTTGCACCGAACTCGTCCATAAAAAAGTTAAAGAGTTTCTCACCCACAATAACTCTTTAGCATCATCAACCTCCAAAGTTCAAACAACAAACTATGGGTTACTCCCAAGCATAGGAACCCCGCTAAGCCTCTACGTACATGTATATACAAGACTAAGACAAGACATACCAAGGAAACAAGAATAGAAAAATCTAAATGCCTAACACATTCCATAAGTTGAATTTCATAAATGATATTTGGACTAAACTGCAACCAAGGTAAGTTTTATTATGACCTCGAACACGGCAGGTTATTACCCGAGTCCTAAAACCGAAGAACCATATTTCATTATCGAAAACTACATGTATAATCATTTTTCAATCACAACCTAGTCTTGGGACTTTAGGCTACACATCAATGGCTCAATCGAAGCCATCAATAGAAATTACGCTTTATTTTAAAAGAAAAAAGATTTAAAATATATAAAGGATTTACCATAGTACACTTGTTGTCTTGTTATTTGTTGTATACTATGCTATGTGATCAACGGCCTTCAATTCCATCCTATTTGAGAACCAAAATTGTAAAATCATACCCTAGCTCATGAACCTCTCGGTTCATACATAATAGTAATACATAATTGTTGTGCATAGATTTTTCAAGTAACACAAACAATTTCGTTCTTCAACCACCCAAATTTGTATCACTATTGCATCAAAACAATATAAGAACACAATTTCACTATCTCACAGCACCAAAGAACTACTACCAACGAAATCACCAACAAAACAACAAAAAAAATCACCTGAGAAGCGGTAGTACCAACTAAAGATGGAGTTAATCCCTCCATACAGCCTTCCCCATCCTTCATGTTTCACAACCTAAACCATCACCAAATCTCATCACAATAATTTTTTTTTATAAAAAACCTAAGATATAATTAGTTATTTTTCACCACACAAAAAAAAAGGCTTGCTTGAAAAATTAGGAGTGAGAATAGACGAGACCTTTGGGCGGGATCATCATCACCGGAGCGAAAAACCGCACGAGGACGACCCATCGAAGAACGTGAAATTGAATAACTTCAAGCAGAATTTGGGGTTTAAAATGCATAGAGGATTGGAATTTGGAGGAAAAGCTCCAAAATTGTTCAAGAGTTCCAATTTTGGTCTTCGCCTTGTTAGGATTTCGATCCGTTTGTTGCTGAGTGTTAACCTAATTTCAAACCAACAATGATAAAAAAGAGTTAAAATTAGAGAAGAGAGGCCATAGATGAGTTGAGCGATGATACCGGCGCCGGCGAGGCCATTGATGAGAGCATCAACCGGTGGTCGCGCGACGAAGATGAAAGGAGGAGAAGAGTGAGGGAAGGAGGCGCGGTTGAGGAGATAAAGAGTGAGGGAAATCTTCGCAGGTGTCGCCGGAGTTGGAGAGAGTGAGCGTCGCCGGGGAATTCGAGTGGGAATTTGGCGCTGAATAGGAGAGAGGCGGCAGTGAGAGAGAGGTTAGGGAGGGAGAGGTGAGAGAGGGAGACGATTGAGAAATTTAGGTAAGTGGCTTTTGTGCGTGTGGTAAGGGTCGTTTATTTTATATTTGGGCCCATCAAGGGCCAGGTCGCCCAAAAACCGCAGCCCTTATTCTAAAGGGCTGCGGTTTTGAGCTGCTAACCAGCCCCTTCACTATTAAGGGCTGCGTTTTTTTAAAAACGCAGCCCTTGTGCCGCAGCCCTTGCGTTTTTTTCCACTAGTGATGGAGGGTACCAGGTGAATTTTTTGTAAACTCAGGTGAGAAAACCGGCCAAAAAAGTGTCAAAGGACCATCTCAACCAAAAGTTTAATTTGATGGTTGGAGTCCTAGGAACAGTTTTATACTCTATCACTCCCACTCACGCGATAGCCTATTGGGCTTGAAGTGTGGATGCAGCACAAGCCTCCCTCATACCTGGCGCTAAATACTCCACTTAGAAAGGAGGGGTGGATGAGATTTGAACCCGTGACCTTTATATCATGCTGTCTCTGGTACCATGTCAAAGTGAGGTTAAGGTTATCTTTATTAAAGAGATTTACAGCCAATATATAATACAACACCAAGAGCTAAACTAGGAAGAGATAAGTTATACTACAAGGGAAAGATAAGAGAGAGAAGGTAAGAGAATATATACAATCATATACAGAATAGTATCTTGAATAAAGATGATTAAGTATCTTGAAATGACATGATGATTTGATATTATTTCCTATAAAGAGTGCGTTAGCAAAAACGCGCATAACGAAAAGTAGGAAAGATAAAAACATACAGAGGGAGCTAGTATTGTTGAAGTAAAAGTAAAAAAAATAGAGTATGTATTCTCTCCGTTCTTTTTCTATTGCAACAATAGTATTTTTACACTATTCACTCACCACTTTTAACTAATTTTTGTGATTTTCAATTGAAAGAAAAAATATAGTCATGTGGGGTCTTATTATATTCGTCTCGATATATACTTTCAAAATATCAAATTTGTATAATGTAACTAAAAGGTAATTGAAAATATTAATAGTAGAAATTGTGTATTGGCAAGCGTGAAAACTCAATTGTTACAATTGAAAAAGAACGTCGGAAGTACTATATATGAGAGGTTAAAACTCTAAAATTTATGTTAGTCTTCAATAATTAAAGACAATAAAATCTAAATGGGTTGTGGCTGCCAAGTGCCAAACCGATTAATTGATTATAATTTTGGGGTGGTGTCCAAAATTTGGAAGCAAATTTCGTTTACATTGGTACCATTTATGAATCCCTAGACACCGAAACTATAAAATAAATACTCAAACATGTAATATAAATTTGTTTGAAATCAAAATTTTTAATGTTTCATAGTCAAGGAGGTAGCCCAATAACGTTGAATAGGGAGAAATTATTTATTGATTGAACTACTTATTTGCTCATCATATGCCAATCTGTTGTGGGTAAAGGTCTTCAATTGTTCAGGCAACATTCTTCATGTGGGTAAAATGTTTACATCCAACCAAACATAACCTAAGTTGAATAGAACGGATCTAAACAGTAAAAAAAAAATAGAGGCAGTTGTGGAGAAAAGAAAGAAAATAGAAAAAAAGAAAGAAAGAAAGAGATAGGACTATGGAGAAGAGGAGAAGTATAGGGATAATAGGACGATTCTAAAGGTGAGGTGGAAAATGGGAAGAAAGAAAAAGTCAAAAAGAAGGCAGGTCAGCAGCACCAACTTGGAATAGAGAGAGAATCGCGTGGTAGCATCAGAAATAAAAAAGGAAGAGTACTACTACTAGCTTATCTTATCAACCCACGTTATCAAATCCACATGATTTCAATTTTCAAAGGAACCCTCGATTGCTTTTCAGTTTTCGCCCACCACACTACACATGACCAAACCAGATGCTCTCGACTCACATTCTCAGCTAAGACGCTCTTTTACGACTACCAAATTTGGCGTATTTGGGGTAGAGGTTTCGCATTTTCACTCTACAATCACGCTCGAATTCTTTTCAATTTATCTGAATTGAATTTATCTAGAATTATTTAATATAAAATAATAAAACTTATCTAATTTTATCTGAATTAAATCGAACTTATTTGAAGTTTAGCCAGTAAAATAGACTCGTACGCATTGGCTCGACCCGAAATACCCGACACGAGAATTGTGTTTCATCCGAAAGTGACTACCCGAAATAGAACCAAAACCCGAAACAAACGATATGAATATACTGACCCGAAAATAATGACCTAAACCCGATCCGACTCGAAAATAATAATGAAATATTTTTAACAAACATTAGTTTCGGTGTTTTATTTATTTGCTAGAAAGAAAGTCGGTTTTAATTGAATTAACCCGACCTAAACCAACGCGAACGGATTGGAACCGAACCGATGTTCACCCCGCCGATCAAACCCACACCCGACCCGACCCGAACACAATGTTGACCCGAATACGACTCGAGACGAAATGTACCGACTCGTACCTACCCGTATGACCCGTTTGCAATCTCTATTGAAGTTAACTAAATTTATTAGTCTTGGATTGCTTTTCAAAGGTGAAAAAATGACCTTAGTCATAGTTCCAATTCCTCCCTCCATCCTACATTATACGTTACGCTTATCATGGCACATAATTGTAAATTAAAGTGGATTAATCTGTAAAAGATTTTATGATAAAGTATAAAATTATTTATGAGATTACAACCATCAGGTTAAACTTTTGGTTGAGTTAATATTTTGACATGGTATCAGAGCCAGTGTGAAAAGAAGGTTATTGGTTCAAAGCTTACTCACCCTTTATTCCTAAGTGGAATATATAACGTCATGTACTCATGCATGAGGGAGGCTTGTGTTGCATCCAAACTTGAAGCTTAAAGGGCTCTAGCGTGAGAAAGCGTGATAGAGTATAAAACGATACATAGACTCGTACCCGTTGAAACGGCCGCAAGATACTCGACCCGATACCCGTTTACCAGAAAGTGGCAAGACGAAAACCGAAATAGAATCGAAATCCCGAATCCACCTGATTCGACCCGGAAATAATGTCCCGAACCGACCCGAAAATAATAATAAAATGTTTTCACAAACTTTAATTTATACAATTTAGTTATTTGCTGGAAAAGAAAGCCGACCTTAACCGAATCGATCTGACCCAAACCAACACGACCCGACTGGAGCACAACCAGGCTTGAACATGATCCGATCCGTACCCGATTCGTACCCGACCCATATAACCAGTTTGCCACCTCTACCTAGATTTCCAAACATCAGCTAAAACTTTTGGGTGAGCTAGCCGTGTGACAATTTGGAAGTTATTTTTCCTTTAAAGACAACCTTACATTAGTATGAATAATGTGATAGAAAAGAATAAACTAATGCATAGAAATTTAAAATTATTAGGAATATAATTTTAGAATAAATTATTGTGTGACTATGTAGTATTTGTAAGAAACGGACAACGCAATCTAAATGAAGAATATTATACTTAATACTTAAAACTAACTTTTTTCCCAAGGAATAATGGTGTAGAAGAAAAAGGCTTTAATATTGTTTTTGTAATGGACACTGTTGTTTTTGTTGATGGAAACAAAGGGGACCATACAATCTGCGTCTACAACACTGCTCTCCTAACGTGTGAGTCCCACAATACATACAAATTACAAAGAGAAAAGTAGGATCCTACTAAAGGATCTTAATTCGTGGGACCCACCAACGGAGTACACGCTGGATAAGAGCAAACACCAAACTAATATATTTATGGGATGCTTGACAGTTGGCATTTTGTCGGAAGATGTTTTACTTGTGTGGTTTGATCGATTGTTTCTGTTAATTTTTTTTAGGGGAGTTTCTGTTAATTTTTTTTAGGGGAGTTTCTGTTATTTTTTTTTTAGGGAGTTTCTGTTAATTTTTTATATTAAAGGTTTGATTTTTTTTTTTTGAAGTAATTAAAATTGAGGGTTTATAAATGTATTAGTAAATTATTTTTTGAAGGTCAGATGAAGTTTTGTTGTAAGTGAAGGAGCATGAATGAGATTGGAGATCCTAACTAGCGACTATAAGAAATAACTCTTAATATAGCCGCCCCCTCTCTCTTTTTTCTCTCTCAAACCCTAGCCTCCCCTACCCCTGCTTCATCAGTTAGGGGATGTCATGTCATCCATGGTAAGCCCCTTTTTCCCTTTTATTCTCAGTTTTTAGTTCATTTATTTATTGTTCTGTTGAATAAATTAGTCTCTCTTTATGAGATTTTTTCAAACTCTATTATGGGGGTTTTAGTCTCAGTTGTGGAGATCTCCTTCTCTCCTATGGGAGTTGTGAGTATGGTTTTTTTGTCTTTAGGTATGAGAAATTGTTCTCATTGGTTGAAGTTCGAGACTCAACATGAAGGTATTGGAATCTCGGATGCGGTCAACATGGCTCGATCAAGAATGCTCTTCCCAAACTATGTCAGAATGATAGACTTCCTCATCAATAGCTGCTTGATTCGGCAAATACAAGGGGGCTGCGCTGTATTGTTCAATCTGGTTCATTGTAGTTTATTCGAAGACGAATTTGATTTAACCTTGACTGATTGTATCTTGTTTTTCTTTAATACATATTGTAGATGTCATTTGGCCTTCAATTAATGAAATTTCTCTTTCAAAAAAAAAAATGAGATTGGAGATCCTGCTTTATAAGGGCAAGAATTGAACCTCTTTCACAGAAGTAGAAAGAAGGTCTCGAACTAAATAAGGGTGTGTTCGGCAATGGTAGTTGTAGCGGTAGCTGTTAGTGATTGGTATAGGGCTGTTGGCTGTTAGCTATCAAAGTAGCGGTATAAAATATTAATGTCCGGTAAAAGTAGTTGTTTACAAATAACCAATCAAAAATTCAAACAAAACTTTACTATAAAATTTATACACCACTAAGGGCGCATTCTCCCCAAACTTATTTTCGGCCGCTCGGTTCTAATCCGGTTCGCTTTAGTTTAGTTCCAATCAGTTCAGTTCAATTCAATTCAGTTCAGTTCAGTTCCTAAATTATTATCATTACTATTAGTTATAATTTAATTCAGTTCAGTTCAATTAAGTTTAGTTGAGTTTAGTTCAGTTCAGTTGCAATCAGTTCAGTTCAATTCAGTTTAGTTCAGTTCAGTTGTTTTATGTCGAAGAGAACATGCCCTAAACACTATCCCAATTGTAGCTTTTGACAAACACTACTAAAACACTACTTATACCACTAAAAGCTACTCATACCACTACCTAACCAAACGTTCCTATCTTTCTTAATTAGTGTTTTGCCTCTGTCAAAACAATAAAAACTACCTCAAAAGCTTGCGCCAAATAGGCCCTAAGTCAACTTTGATTCTTTCTAGTAATTTTTTTATTGTTGTTGGCAGTTCAATGTAAAATGAATTTAAAAGCCAAAAACAACACAAAATCTTGTATAACATTTTTTTTTGCTTGTTCATTGGAAAAATAAAGTTTTAGCTACTCAAAAAATTATCAAAAAAGGCATTTACTAGACAATTTTTTTTACTGTTTAATCACATGAAATGATGAAAAATCAAAACTCATCCAAAAGTCATTTACTAAACAATGTTCTATATCAATACAATTCTTCAACTATATTTTGGTTGGCAATTTTTTTTTATGAGTCTACCATGACATGTTTGTGACTATACTCTTTCTCCTATCTCATGTTTTAACTTTTCACCAAGTAGAGTTTTTCCAAATTATGTACAGGAGTTATTTTTTTCTCACTTGGCAGATGGTAATAGTAATTATGGTAATGAATTTCTAGATAATTTTTTATAGAAAATATCATATCAATATCTATTGTAATGTCTGTGCACCCTCAAATTTTTTATTTTTTTTGCCTGAAATCTTAGTGGGATTGAAAATCTATACTGTTTCCACGCTTTGGAATGAGATTTATAGAATTGTAAGAAGAAGAAACTCTGATTGATGTTTCTTATTTCATTAGAGAGAAAACAGAAGAAAAGTGTTTATTACAAAAATGATTGTAGTAATCTAACCTCCTCTAAGCTGTGCTAACAAACTTTTATACTACAATACAAAAGCTAACTAACTAACTGCTGACTAGGATAATTAATATAACTTATACACCCCATTCAAGCTGGACTTGGGACACAAGACCAAGCTTGAAACAAAGAGCATGATGTTGAGTAGAAGGAAGTGCTTTAGTTAAGACATCTGCTAACTGAGAAGAACTAGATACATGAGCCGTAGTTAGGAAGCCTCGCCGCCACTTGTTCTCTAACATAGTGCATGTCCCTTTTCAAATGCTTTGTCTTCTCATGAAACATGGGATTGTGAGCTAGATGTTCAGCTGAAGTATTATCACAGTGTAATACAATAGGAAGCTTAACAGCAACTTGCAAATCATCAAGAAGACCATGAACCCAAACCAATTCACTAGCAGTGTTGGACATACTTCGTATTCGACCTTCGCGATGATTTACTCACTGTGGCTTGTTTCTTGGTTTTCCAAGAAATGAGATTAGAACCAATAAACACAGCATAAGCACTTAAGGATCTACTGCTGAATTGACAACTTCTCCAGTCAGAATCACTGTAAGCACACATATTAAAATCAGTATTTTTAGTGTAATGCAAACCATAGTCCATTGTACCTTTAAGATACTTGACTAAATGAAGAGCTGCTCTTAGGTGTGGAGCTCTAGGTTCATGCATAAACTGACTCAGATGCTGGACTGCATAAGATAGATCAGGTCTAGTAATACCAAGGTATAACAACCTCCCTACTAGCCTTCTGTACACATCAGGTTCTGTCAAAATCTCCCCTGTATCAAGGGATAACTTCAATCCAGTAGATAGAGGAGCAACAACACTTGAGCAATCATCCATACCAGTATCAATGAGAATGTCTTCAATGTATTTCTTCTGAGACATAAAAGTGCTAGTAGCATTTCTTGTGATCTCAACCCCAAGAATATAGTTCAAGTCCCCCAAGTCTTTTATAGTGAAAGCCAAATCAAGACCCTTTTTAACTTCTTGAATTTGAAGTAAAGAAGTCCCTGTCACAAGCATATCATCTACATACACCAATATCACCAAGAATTCACCATCTAACCTGTCTTGTAAACGAGAGAATAATCCCGCTTGGATTGAATAAAACCAATAGAAATTAAGAACTTAGTCGGTTCTTTATTCCATTGCCTTGAGGCCCGTTTTAGGCCATATATGGACTTCCTCGTAATCTACAAACTTGTCTCGGCCGAGCTTTGGAATAACCAAAGCGGTGGCACCATATAAACTTCTTCATCTAAGAAACCATGTAAAAAGGGATTATTCACATCCAATTGGCACAAAGGCCAATGCTTCACCATTGCCAAAGCAATTACAACTCTAATCAAGCTAACTTAGCAACCGGTGAAAATGTCCGAGTAAAATCTTGACCCTCAATTTGTTGATAACCAATAGCAACCAATCTAGCTTTATGTCTCTCTATAGTTCCATCAGGTTTTAATTTTGTTTTGTAAACCCACTTTGAACCTATAGCTCTTTTTCCCTTAGGTAATGAAGTCAAAACCCATGTTTCATTTGCTTCAAGGGCTTGAAACTCTTTACCCATAGCAAGAATCCGTTTGGATCATGCTTGGCTTAATTATAGTATTTAGGTTCAACTACTTGACAAGAGTTCACAACGAAAAGAATGTGACTCGAGCTAGAAGAATTGGGAATATTTACGTGAGGAATATATGTATTAACAAATTCATTAAGCTTAGTAGAAGGTTTAATAATCCTAGTACTATGTCTGATAACAGGAACATAATCAGGAAGATTATAAACATCTTCATGATGAATATGAGTATTGGAAGAAGGAGAATCAAAATGTGAATTGATACTAGAATTTGAATTTGTATGAGAATTAACAGGTGAAACATTTTGTGCTACAAAATCATTTGTATGCAGAGAATCAGAATTTTCAGTATGAGAAGAGGTTTGAGATAAGGAAATAGAAGAATCTGAATTATGAACATTATTGTAATGCACAAAGGAATCATTTTCAGTATTAAAATTCACCAAATCAGGCTTATAAACTGATGTGACTTTGTCAGATTTGTGAAAAGGAAAAGAATTTTCAAAAAATACTACATCTCTAGGAACAAGAGTAGTATGATTTTCAAGATCATAAAGCTTATAAGCTTTCTGACCAGATGGATAACCTATAAAGATGCATTTCCTAGTCCTTGAATCAAACTTATCCTTGTGAATATTCATGTTATAAGCATAACATAAACATCCAAAATTTCTTAAACCACTATAATCAACTGCTTTGCCAAACATTACTTCATATGGTGTTTTCCAAGAAAGAACTTTAGTAGGCAACTTATTAATCAAATAAGTTGCTGTCAAAACACAATCTCCTCAGAATTTCTTAGGTAACTTTGCTTGAAACCTAAGAGCTCTAGACATCTCTAAAAGATGTCTATGTTTCCTCTCAACCCTACCATTCTGTTGAGGAACATATGGTACACTCTTTTGCATCAGAATACCCTGAGACATGAACATATGCAAACATTGTTTCTTCACAATTTCAGTCCCATTATCTGATCTTACAGTTTTCACATGCTTTCCAAACTGAGTTTCAACCATTTTCAAGAAAAATTCAATGGTTTTGGCAACCTGAGACTTGTTATGCAACAAAAATGTCCAGGTAACTCTACTGTGATCATCAACCAAAGTTAAAAAATACTTTGCTCCATTTAATGCATGAATTATGTATGGCCCCCACAGATCAATGTGTATCAAATCAAAACAATGATCTGCTCTACTGCTACTAACAGGAAATGGCAGCTTATGTTGCTTTGAATTCAAACAAAAACCACAATTGTATTCATGCAAATCTTTACATTCAAACTCAGGTATAGGTTTCATTTTGGACAAAGGCAAATGTCCTAACCTGCTATGTAGCAAATGCACATCTTTAACAACAGTAGCTGCACTTTGTCTACCTACAGCAGTCTTATTAGGCAACATACCAGTACTAGAAGAAATTTCCACAGCATGACAAGCAGACCTTGCAGAAACTTTCTTATTTATATCACAAGCATTGCTGTAGTAGTAGTATAACCCTCCTTGTTTCTTACCAGTTCCAAGAACCTTGTGACTACATAGGTCCTGAAAATAGTAAATGTCTTTAGTGAAATGCACTAAAATATTTGCTTTTTCTGCTAACTTACTAACAGATAGTAAGTTGTGTTTAAAACCTTCCACCAACAACACATCATTAATGCTCAAATTTTCATTAAGCACAACAGTTCCAACCTTGTATACCAGTCTGAAAGTCCCATCTGGCAACCCTACCTTAATTTCTCTTTTTAACAATCTTTTATGAGTCAACAAATTTTCATCATATACCATATGATCACAAGCACCTGAATCCACAATCCAAGCACAAGAATCATCATGCTTAATTACAGAACAACAAATGTTACCTGCAAAGCTAGCAAAAGACATGTTGGACATGTTGCCAGCATCAGTTGCTTTCCCTTTGCCTTTCATCATCTTTATTACTTCTTGACAAATGTTGCTTAACATCTCTGAATTTATCTGACTTCCATCATTGCCATCTGATTCATCCTCATAGTCCAAAGGTGAATCAGTTTGTCCATCAACATGAACATTAGCAGCAAATTTCCTTCCATTACCTCCACCTGCATTTCCTCCTTTTGTTGATTTCACAGCAGTGTACCACTCTGGATATCCAATCAACTTAAAACATTGATCCATGGTGTGACCTTTTCCCTTGCAATGATCACATTTCTTATCAAATATTTCTTTCTTCTAATCTCTTTTCCCTTGAAACTTCTGTATTGCATTAGTTGGACAGCCATAGCACTACTTTCACCTACCTCCAAAACACCAGAATTCTCCTTTTGCTTCTCAATTTGTTGCTGAGCAATTGAGAAAGCTCTATTTATTGTAGGTAAAGGTTCCATAGACAAGATATTTGTAATAGTGCTGTCAAATCCACTATTTAAGCCTAGCAGAAATTGCATAAGCTTATCCTCAGCTTCAATATCTGTCAATCTCTTCAAGAATTGACAAGTACATTTGCTTAAAGCACCACAGCAGCAACTTGGAGAAATCCTCAAAGACTTAAGTTTATCCCAAAGCCTCTTAATCTTTCCATAATATGCAATTATAGTAAGATTTTCTTGTCTTAAACTATCAATTTCTTTCTTCAATTGATAGATCAAAGGACCATTAGATTGTCCAAATCTTTCGTTCAATTCTTGCCACAATTCTACAGAATTACTCACATAAGCAAAATCATCTGCTATTTGTGGACTCATAGAGCTAAGAATCCAGCTCATAACCATATAATCTACTCTAGTCCATTTCAGATAATCCTTACTGGTTTCACTAGGTTTAGGCGTTAATCCAGTTATAAAACCTTCTTTATTCTTTGCAATCAATGCACGCCTAACATTTCTACTCAACGAATGAAATTTGTGCCGAAAAAATACAGCAGAAACCAAAGAAGATGTAGGATTATCGAATTTGCAATGAAAAGAGGATCCAAATTACCTCCATTAACAACATTGTGTGACGATTCATTAGGAATCGAATTCGCTTCAGAATCTGCCATTGAAAGACAAATTTTCTCTGAAAAACTTCAAATATTCATGAAAGAATACGCGGAAATCGAACTCAATTGAGAAATTGAACAAACAATTTCAATCGATCTTCAAAGAAACAACAAAATACAGATTTAATGATTCTGTTATCAACGAGAATTTCAATATCTTCTTGAGATTCCGGCTCTGATACCATAAAGAATTGTAAGAAGAAGAAACTCTGATTGATGTTTCTTATTTCATTAGAGAGAAAACAGAAGAAAAGTGTTTATTACAAAAATGATTGTAGTAATCTAACCTCCTCTAAGCTGTGCTAACAAACTTTTATACTACAATACAAAAGCTAACTAACTAACTGCTGACTAGGATAATTAATATAACTTATAAGATTACAGTCAACATTTTGTTCCACTGTATTGAAGCGTACACTACTTTGCATGGGCCGAGACTAATATAAGGAAACGGATCTTATCGAAAGGGTCATCAAGACTCCAAATTTCCCGTCAAGGCGTCAACGTCCCTTTTAAGTAGAGTACCCAACATTCATCTTTTCACATTCGGGTTGATGATGAATCTCTATTTTTTTCGTTATTTTTTGTCATAATTGTCATTTTAGACCAAAATTTTAAAATTCAATTATTACTACCATTTTATCATGCACACCCAAGCATCTAGGTAAAGCCAACAAATCCACCAATTGTGACAATTACTCTAATATTGACCCTATAACACACTTTTTCATTAGCCGTAGTGTGGTAGACTTTTGTGATATGTTTAGTGTTAGATACTTGAATGTTGAATGAACATGACTTGCAAGTTTTTTATAAAGACAGTGAAGAAGAAATCTTCTAAGACGCTCTCGCACAGGCTCCCCACCCAAAGACCTATAATAAGTAGGACCCAAGAATAAAAAAATAGTATGGAGCTGATATTTCAACCAATTACACCGAAGGAAACTCGGTTATAAGGCAGGATGAAGCTACGCCTCCCTTCTAATCCTTCAATAAAGGCTAAACGTCTTTTGTCTTAAACCGAAGTCATTGTTGCTACCGCTTTCGAACAAGTGAGGGAGCCCTCGAAAGGCTCCCGAACGTTTATGAATAAGCTAGTAAGAAAGTAAGTTCCTTTTAAGGGTAAAAACGAGTAGTTCGTATGAGATCAATAAGCAGAAGAAGTCTGCGTCAAGTCCTCGAACCCTAAACTTCTCATTTCATCCATTGCCGACTAGGACTAAGCCAACTTGTTGTGGATATTTTAATTTGAAATGTTTTGTAGAAGTATTAGACTATTATGTTGGTATTTTATCATTTTAATAACTAAAAAAACTGGCGTAAAAGAAACGCGTGTTAAAAAAATAATGGAAACTCTTAATAAGATTGAGACTTATTTTGGACCCAGGACCCGCTAGACCCATTGGATAAAGCTAAGGGTCCAAATTTTCTAGACCCTGTGGGTTTGGGGCGGGTCTGGGGCTACATCAAAATTTATGTGTCTGAGTCTAGCTGGACCCGCACCAGATCCGACCCATGTCCATCCCTAATTATAAGTCATACACCCCCAACTTCAAACCCCTCTTCAATCCCAAGCAAATAATACTTGGGATAGGAATTGAACCCTAGACATTAATAGAGAATATGAGAAAACTCACCACTCTAGTCAACCGAATTCCTATATGACTTACAAGTTGCAACCTTAGATTAGCTAAAATATCTTTATTCTAGTTTATGAATTATACTTTATACGTTAAGAATTAGAGTTCCAAATTTAACTATTGAAAGTAAGATGAACCTAACTATTTAACACTTTTAAATGTAAATCTTAGGACTACTAGAAGTGTAGGTTTTAAAAACATTGTGTATAAGAAGTTAAATGTCGAACCTTTAGATATTCACTAAGATTAATCAGACGTCGCATGATGTAACCTATATATATATAACATGTGGGGTTTAGCGGAGCATTAGAGCACACCACATGGACGTTGACATGGCACCATGCATGTACTATGTAGACTTTGACATGGCATTTCACTTTTGATTTAAAGACACAAAAAATAATACAAGAGGTTTCGATCCCTTAATCGACTAATTAAAATATCATCCTTTCTACCTAAAAGCTACACCATCTTCTTTCTAAGTAAAATCCAAATTCAAATATTAATAAGGACATATCTATACATCTCCATTGTTATTATAATGTTCCAACTTAAATAATGAATAATGATAACATTATGTACTAATCAACTTCCATTCCTTACAATTTATATAAGAAACTGGAAAATGAATTATATTTTAATAATTTAGATATATATTTTTACATAACATTGTTAGAACGGGGTACATGTTATACCTTTTATATTAACGGGTCCACGTATCTCAATTCAATCTTAACGTTTTCCTTCCAAAGTGTTCTTCGGTCTTCGTCGTCTAGATGCTTTCTCCAAAACTTCTTCTTCATGGCAATTGCTTGCTCCACCACTCCTCTTACGATGGATTTTTTTACCATCTCTACAACATCCCCGATTGACCTTGCCAATGACAGGAACGTGAATATTTTTCCGCCATGGGAGAATTGATGTCAACGGTTATGCGTTCTTGAAGAAAATCGAATCTAATCCAGATTGCGTAGCTGAAACTTAAGGTTATCACCCCATAGATTATAGCATATACTCTTAATTAATGAAATACAATTAATATCATTAATCTTGTAAGTGAAAATTGGGTAAATTTAATCCTTAGATTTTGGAACCAAAAATTGGTACTATAATCCCTAATTTACACCCTCTCATGATCCCGAATTATTGATATTAATACAGTTTTTTTGCTTGATTGCTTCAGTGCTGTAACTATTTAAGATATAACCAAGTCATATAAATCATCCATTTTTTTTATTATTAGAGAGCATATTATTTTCCAGGAAATTCAAAATTGATATTACTCCCTCTGTCTTTTAAATGTTGCTACATTTACTTTTTTCACACGTATCAATTGGTGAGGCGCACACCGCGAGAATAATATTAAGGGCAAAGGATGAGTGCTAATGACATAGTGAAAAAGTTGAGTAAATTGTCATTAAAAAGTGGAATTGGCCCACTATTTTCAAAACTGGCGGATTTTTTTGGGTTATTTTCATACTTTTTTTCCCTCCAAAATTTCAGAGCAACTTTTTATTGAATTTCAGTTATTTCCATACAACAGGGGACTCAATTTTTTCCCTCCAAAATTTCAGAGCAACCAAATGACATTTCATACAACAGGGGTTGAAATTTTCCCCCAAAAAATTTAATACACCCAAAATTCAAACTGAAAGGGGATTTGAAATTTCCCCCTTAATATTTCATACAACAGGGGACTATATATACACGGTCTTGTAATTTTCCCCCAAAAAATTTAATACACCCAAAATTCAAATCGAAAGCTCCTTTTTTACATCCCTCGCCTTTTTTGCTTTAGAATCAAACTCGTCAAGCAACTCAAAGAGACGTTTCTTCGAGTTTGGGGTTAATTCGTCCATGGAAAACCCATAAAAACAGGGGACTTAAAAGTTAAACAAACTCAAAAAATCGTAAAATTAGTTTCAGAATAATCGCAGGAACGCAAAGATTATAATTAATCTCAAGTTTTTTTTGAGAGATTTGAAGAAAGAAACCCTAGATCTGAGGACTTCAGGAAGAACAAGAGAGAGGAAAGTGAGAGTCAGAAGATGAAGTAAGCCATCAGATGGAGAGAGAGAGAAATGAGGTGAAAGGGAGATTAGGGTTTTGGAGGGAGTATTAATAGGGCAGTTTTTTTTATAGTTGGTTTTTCATTTCATTCCGACTTCATAGAGTCCAAAGTTCACCAATACACGCTGCATACATGAAAAGACGCCGCCTAAGTCATTTCTACTAGCATTTGCTACAACCAGGATCATTACATTAAGTTAGACTATAGAGGCAGAAGATACTAAGATCAGCAGCATGACTTGGAGGCTAAAGCCAGGCCACAAATTCGGAGCTTCGATGCAGCCCTTGCTTGGCGAGAGCATTAGCTACAGTATTGGAGCTTCTGCCTCTATGAATGATGGAGATGTTAAGCCCCTTAGAAGGGGCTGCATTGATGAAATTTAGGATGAATTTAAATTCCACGGACCTTCAACAACCATACCACACCAACGGACTGCATTGACGGAGTCGGACTTTATCACTATGGGATGAGTTCTAAATGTGACAGAGTTGAGTGAGATTTGAATGGCTCTATGAATTGCTAGCACTTCGGCTGAATTAATTTCCATAGGGGGGATTGGAGTGGAGAAGAGACATAAGAATTCGCCTTTATCATTTCGAAGTACTCCCCCGATGACCGAGCGTTGAGTTGTTGGGTTGAATGAAGCGTCAACATTCCACTTTAGCTGGCCCATTGATGGAGAGCACCATTGCAGCGAGGGATTTGAATTGGCAGGACTTTGAGATGCTTCATGCCATTGAAGGCATTTTGGATTGCGCCAAACATCATCCGGAGAGTAAGGGAAGGTAGGCGACCACCCTTTTACCCACCATGAAAACCTCGGTAATATTAAATCTTGCAATTCCGTCAAGGGTGTTGATGTGTTGCTAAAAGCTCTAATATTTCTCTCCTTCCATAATGACCATAGGATCACAAAAAAAGAGGCCGCCCATACCTTTTTGAAGAACTTGTTTTTGCGAGGGTGATGCCATTGGATGAATGCATCTTTGATTGAAGAAGGAAGGGCCCATGATAAATTCCACAAATTAAACCACCAATTCCATATTTGTCTAGCAATTGAGCAATGTAGAAAAATGTGGGAACAATTTTCGGATTCCAAACCACAAAGAGCACAACAATTTTCCAGAGGCTGGATGACGTTCAAATGCACTAGCTTTTCTCTTGTATTTAGTTTCTCCATCAAAGCTATCCAAGTAAAGACTTCAATGCGGTGCGGGACAAGACCTTTCCACAATCTATGAGCAGCATCTTTCAATTGAGAGGGAGAGTTCTTTGACAATTCATGATAAAAGGATTTATCCGATCCATCAGGCACTAGACATACCTTGAGGAGGAGATGCTGCAGGTTTTCCCATTCCTCATGGTCACGGGCTCTTAGGACATGACTCCATGTGAAAGCCCACCTCCATTCTAAACCGTCCCAAAATCCAAGGGAATTGATTGTGACCATGGGAGAGATGGTGATGGCAAAAAGCCGGGGGAAAAATGATTTGAGGGGAACATCACCAATCCAAACATCATACCTGAATAGTGTTTCATTCCCATCCCCTAATGATTTCCTCATGAGAGATTTCATGGCTGTTTTTGCTCCTTCTTATGAGAGAATTGCATTACAAATACCCTTCCAAGGCCCGCCCTTATCAATGAAGGAGAAGTCGGCCATGATAAAATTTGAGGGGTATTTATACTTTGCAGCGATTATTTGCCTCCAAATTGCATTTGGTTCATGGAAAAACCTCCACAGCCATTTGGAAAGAAGACCAAGATTCCTGATAAACAGATTTCCAACTCCCAACCCACCATCATTCTTTGAAATTTGAATAATATCCCACTTTACAAGTGGAACTGATTTTTTCCCTGCAAAACCGCACCACAAAAAATCTCGTTGAAGCTTAGTGATTTTGTTAATTACCCCATGGGGAATAGGGAAGATCGACATATAATACAATGGCAAGTTTGAGAGGGAAGCTTTGATTAAAGTAATCCTCCCCCCAAAGAAAGTAGCTTCCCCTTCCAAGTTGCCAATTTTCGCCTCATACGCTCAATGATTGGCTCCCAAGAGCTTATTCGGGAAATAATTCCCCCAATCACTAGTAGAATAAATGCTTATTGCTGCGGTCATTAAGTGGCCTATTGCGGCGGTTTTGACCGCGCAGCAATTAAGGGGGCAACAATAGGTAATTAAACTATTGCTGCCGTTTTTAACCGCAGCAATATTACAACATATTGCTGCGGTTTAAAGTGAAAACCGCAGCAATATGTTTATTTTTTATTAGAAAAGTACAACATATTGCTGCGGTTTTAGGCTAGAAACCGCAAAGAATAGCTGCTTTTCTATTGCCGCGTTTTTTGTCCAAAACCGCAGCAATAGGTCCTGGTACAGGTAAATTTTTTTTTTTTTTTTGCATTTTACCATCAAATTTAAAAGAGTAAAATCAAGCAAGTAACCCATCCACTATCCATCAAATTACACATATGAATTTCTTTAATATATAAAGATAAAAAAGCTAGTTACATAGATAATACAAAAAATCAAAAAGTAAAATGAAAAAGCAAAAATAAAAAAGCAGTTACAACTAAATGACTAATTACAAAAAATATAATAAATACAAAAAATATATTAAAAAAATAAGAAACTGAAAATAAAAAACCCTAAAACAAAAAATAAGAAACTGAAAATAAAAAAACCCTAAAATAAAAAACTGAAAATAAGAAATTGAAAAAACAAATTGAAAAATCTCGAAGAAGTCGAACGATCCACGAGCAAGCAACGACGCGAAAGCAAACAAATCTCGTCGACAAAACTTCGCCCACGAGCAAACTCGAACTCGAACGACCCATGAGCAAGCCGGCGACCCGGCAAAAGCAAACAACGACGGACAAATTTCGCCGGCGAGTATAAATTTCGAACAAATCTCGCCAAGCAAGAACAAATCTCGAACAAGCCCACAAATTTCGAACGGATTACGAGTTAGAGAGAGAAGATTACAAATTTCGCCGGCGATAACTGGAGAAGACGCAAATGTCGAACTAATTTCACCGGCGAGTAAAAATTTCGAACAGATCTCACCGGCGAGAGAAAATTCGAACAAGCCCACAAAATTCGAACAAATTTCGAACAGATTACGAGTGAGAGAGAGAAGATTATCGCGTGCAGATTAGGAGCGAAATCCTCAGGCTCAGATTAAACGAAAATGGCGAAGGACGAGTGAGAGAGAGAGAGAGAGAGAGAGAGAGAGAGAGAGAGAGAGAGAGAGAGAGAAGTGAGAGAGAGAGCAGTGAGAGAGAGAAAACAACGACCTAAGGAGAAAGCAGTGAGAGAGGAATAACAAGGAAACCCAAGTTGGGCTTTTTATTATTAATTTTAAAAGTCTATTGCTGCGGTTTCTTCTAGGAACCGCAGCAATAGATTAAAATATTATTAAATTATTTTTTTTAGTAATATTTTATTATATTGCTGCGGTTTCGGTGGAAACCGCAAAGAATATGTCCGGGTCAAACAATCAAAGAAATTTGAAAAAAATTCCGTTGACACATATTTCTCGGTTTCCGACCACAACCGCAAAGAATATGTTTAGTTTCGATTTTTTTCTTTTTTTTTTCGTGGTTTGTTGCTGCGTACGGGTAAAACCGCAGCAATACCACCGCAACAATAAGCAAAAATTCTATTAGTGAATTGGGAGACCGAGATAAGTGAAAGGGAAATCACATCTTCTACATAGCAGCTTTTCGGCAGCCATATTCAACCAAGACTCTTCAATGTTTATCCCCAAAATCGCTCTTTTATGGAAGTTGATTTGTAGCCCCGAGGCTAATTGAAAAAGGATGAGGGTCTTCTTAATGTTGAGGAGATATTCGATCTAGGCCGGGCAAAACATGATGGTGTAATCGGCGTATTGCAAGTGCGTGAGTTTTAGCCCACCCTTACAAACTTCGACACCTTCCCATAAATACCTGCAAGAAGCTTTTTTGATCAATAGATTAAGAGATTCAACAACAATCACAAATAGGAAAGGGGAGAGGTCTCCCTTGGCGAAGACCCCTCTCCAACTTGAAAGGCGACGAGGGTGATCCGTTTATCCGTACCGATGTTGCGGCGGATGATATACATGAGTTTATCCACTTCCTCCATAAGGGAGGAAATCCCATTTGAGAGAGAACCCGGTCCAAGAAAATTCCAGAAAACCGAATCAAAGGCTTTATGAAAGCCGAGTTTCAAAATCACCGCCTTCGATTTTCTTCTTTTACATGAGTCAATTAGCTCCCCCGCAACCAAGGAGTATTAATAGGGCGGTTAGGTCGAGTTAAGGAGGGGATGTGGGTATTAAATGAGGTCGGTGGGGGTGTTGGGTTTTATTTGGGCTTAATTAAATGGGTGGATTGTAAATGAGAGGGCCCTTTTTACCATTTGTAGTATTTTTTGTAAATGTAGCAACTAAAGAGAGACACGCCTAAGTAGTATAATGTAGCAACAATTAAAAAGACGGAGGGAGTAACATTTATATACCTTTCTAATATGTTGTTTTGTTTTACATGGTGCACATTTCGAAATCCTTTCCCAATCGCATTCACGTAATTTGGAGTATACCATCAAGTTTTTAGAGGTACATATGCCCATCCTTGCTAAATTTGCTATATTTTTTTTGATCCATTGGAGCCACGAAGGCGAACAAAGTACAAAGAAGGGGATGGGGGGATTCGAACCTTTAATATAACCTATCGTTCATAGCACCTCAATCTTAACCACTAGACCAAGACATCCTTTGTTGCTAAATTTGCTATATGGTAATGAGCCCGAATTATGATTTACGGATTGTCACATGATGTATTTTTGCATTTCTTATAATATACATAGATGTACCTAGATGATTTTGCTCTTTTTAGTAGATGATTATATTGATTATTTTGTTTTAAATATGTTCTAATTTCTTTTAAGTTGTTTTGTGATAATATACATATGTATGTACTAGGAATGTTCAAAAGTATCCGATCCGGTCAAAACGATCCGAAATTTAGGATATACGATTTGATTTTTTTAGTTTTCGAATTTTTTCGGACCGAATATCCGAATTTTTTTGGATCGGATACGGATCGGGAAAAAGTTCACTTCGGATATCCAAAAATATCCGAAACATTGGGATTTTCTTGATATTTTCAGATATCCAATCCGAAAATACCAGTTTCAAGATCGGATATCCAAAAATATCCGGTTCCATGTCCGAATATCCGATGATCGGATCCTTATTTTATGTTCTTTTCCTTTGAGAAATTCAATTTCTTAGTTTTCGGATATTCGATTTTTTTCGGATCGCATTTTCCCCAATCCGAAATTTCGGATCGAATCGAATCGGGTTATCCCAAAACAACACCCCTAAATTATGTACCCATCCCTAACTATGCCAGCTTGATGCTAATTTTCTGTTTGCCACAAAAAAAGTGATCGATAATCATTAGTTCTATACTATCCACTTGGCTACATAGATTTATCATGCTTAACTAGGAGCTAGATTGTGGTACTTACTTTCATATATTGTAGTTCATGCTTATATTTAAATCCATTATGTGGTTTGATCTCCTTATCATGTCTTCTTTTTACTCCATATCTTTACTTAGGTGAGAAGAACGACCAGTAGAAATTCAGCTCAACTTGACGATATGGTTTTGAGTAAGTTTTCTTGTATTTTATGTATTCAAATGGACATATAAAAACTATAGGAATAGTGCATTACTAATTGTCAACAACTGCAACATGATTATTTGGCATATTCAAATAAAAAAGACAAATACTTTGTTATGTAGACGTATTGATAATTAATTTGTACACCCTCAGTTCCAAAAAGATCTGAACACTCGTGTAGTTTAATACGATAAGTTGTGGTATTATCATCAAATAACTAGTAATATAGTAACACTGTAAAGCTTTGACCACTCGATTTTCATGACTTAATCACTCCATTTTATTATAGGAAAGTGATGTATACAACTCTTAGAGGCCTAAGGAGGCTAAGGTTGCATGTAAGAAGTTAAAAATGAAAATATTAAGCAATAATAGGTATTAATTATATTGATTGACGTGTGATCATGTCATAAATTCCTTAATTGATAGTCTTTTAGAACATGTATTTAATGCTTATTTTGCAACCCTAAAAACTGCATATATGAAAACGTTTTATGATATATCAATACACAAACTTAACCCCGATTAGTTTTATGTTAAACCAAGAGGATAGGTTTAATTACTACATTGGAAAAGAAACTAGCCAATTCCTTTGTGTTCTTGTTGGAAGGGTAAAAAGAGCCGCATCAAGTCATCAACAAAGATGATGAACACGCATTATACGCTTAGACCATCATATCATAGTCTATAGATCATATGAAGTGAGTGCAAAGAACTAGTCAACCGAAAGTATCAATAGAAAATACTTAATATGATATTATTACCAATAGTTGTTATGAGAGCATATACTTATCTAACTTTATTTTAGTTAGATTATGATATAACTGTCCATAAACAGCAGCATATAATGAGATAATTTAGGCTGGTGGAATTTGATGTATGCATCACAATTAGCAATAGAGATGCCCTTTCTCCATATTTAATGAAGATTAACCTAACATATAATTAAAGCATGAAGATTAAGTGGAAAAAGCTACATACAAACATATATATACGATGCTCATCATGAAAAAGACATGTGATTAGAAGGTCACAAAGACACAAAGGCAAGTTGCTTGTAAGTGGAGATAAAGCAATATTCGTACCTAGCTAGTTGCATTTTTGTAACTGCCTAATTCAAGAGCATATATTAAGTGAATTTTAAATTGCCCTTTATTTTTTCCTTTCTAACTTGCTAATGTAAGTAAGAATAATTTAGGTCACAAGCACATGTTACGTGGGGAGGAGATTATTGCCATGCTTGAGTGTTATTTCAATGGCATACGAAATGCACACCTTTATATAATTTAGCTTATGAGAGGCAAGATATACTAGTATTTCAAACCCAATAAATTGATTTTTTTTGTTGTATAATTAATTCTTTTTAGAAGTATGTATATGATGCATTGCATTGTTAAAATTGTTAGATGAGACGTAATTGTCAAATTTTAGGTCAGCATTAGGAGGAACTGTTATATTCTTAAGTATTGATTGAACTTCTTTATTGGGGAGCTAATTAATGGACTATACTACTAAAAGTCTCATATCTTGTTCTTAAGTTTCTTTTGTCATCATGTTCTTGGTAAGTTGCTTTCTTTTGACAATGCAATATTTCTTTATTGAGATTATAAAAGCATAATTATAGTGTGTATATATAGAGGAATGCTACATTGTCTAGTAATGGTTGATTATTTACTACTCCATATGATTTTAATTTTGCATATCGGTGACGATTTTCAAAGACTTGAATTTTTTGGTTATGAGTAAGGAGAGGGTCAGATGATTTAACCATGATTGTATTTGGATAATTGTTACACATCTAGTCATGTAGGGGTAAGGGGGTATGAATTATAGAATATGTATGTATCAGTATGTATAGAGGACTCAAATTTCCTAAACAGATGGGAAATGGAGTGAATTTAGCTTAACAATAATTGGACTCATTAGCCTTAATATGATTAATTTGAACTTAAAAGAATAGTACTTCGGTTACTAAACTTATCTTTGTTTATGTATTTTCTTAGTTTCAAATTAATTCACACATTTATGCGCAACCATTTTAGTAACATATATACCAATGTAATTTTGTAACTAAGATTAAATATGAATTTTGTGGATGTCGGATAGTTTAATTGGTCAAATATAACTACATGGCAATAAAAATCAAATCCCGTGTACATCTTTACCTTTTACGACTTCGTATACACCCCAAAAAATACTTCATCAGTTCCATTATTATTGCAAAATATCTCATTAGCACATTTTTAAGAAAGTCATGAAGAAGAGGAGAGTTAGAGATAAATAAAAAGTGAGGCTAGAATGTAATAGAAGAGAGATAGAGAGAAAATATTACTCTTTTTATCGAAATAAGAAAATGTTGCGATTAATGCTAAAAACTTTCGAATAAGAAAAACGTTCCGATTAAAAAGAACGGAGAAAGTATATCATAATGTTTTATCACTAACAATCATATCACAATATATATACTTAACGTAATCAAGTGAAGATAATAAAAAATAACAAAAAAATTATGTCTACATCTATATTGGTTAAATAGTGCAGTGATGTAACACCCTTTATTAGTACTTAAATTGCAATGTTCTCAATTCAGGAGTGAGTGAGTGGGATGGTGCTATCCTTGCTACCACCTCCCTAGGCTTCATCATCATCAAGATGCATGAATGTGCAGTGCTTGCCTCGTTGCCTACCAATTTGACTAACTAAAAAATATTAGCAAAAAGATAATCTGATACCATCACATAAGATATCATACAATATAAATTATATACATATTAGTCCTAGAGCTAACAATTAGGTTGGATTAATGCATTGAGTTCGTATTCATGTTAAATAATAAACGAGTTAAAAATTACTTCATCTAAATTTATCTTATTTAATAAATAGATTCAAAGGTACAATCTTATGCATGTTCAATTTTTTCTAAAATAAATTAAATATGATCCATTAGAGCTATTTACAACCATAACCTTTATCAATATAATGTTTCAAGAAATTTAAACATATAATGAGTTAAATAACTTGAAATAATCAAACAAGTTATTAATCTTAACTCAGCCGGGTCAAAACTCTAAAGTCCTAGATCTAACCGATTAATTTTAGATTAGATTAAGTCGAGGTTATCGGATCGAATGCAGTCAATAGCAGCCTAACTAGGTCTAATAGTAACTGATTTGTTGAGATATTAGGGAATAGGGATAGAGCATAAAAAGAAAGCAAAAGTAGCAGCAAAGCTTCAGCACATTCCCGTGCAAGTTGGGTTGGGATACCCAACCAAACCCAAAAAAAAATATGCACATAAATGTGACACACTAAAGTCCAACTCTTTTGATAAGACCAAACAGTACGGACCACATCCCATGTAACCGTTTGAGATTTTGATAAATTAAAAAAAAAAAATTACGAGGAAAATAAAAAAGTACAAACCAAAGTTTTGTAAATATTCATAAAAGTTTGCACGTACATTACAAGGCAATCTTCCCTTTTCAATGCTCACCATTAAAGTGGGGGACACCCTACTTTTTATTTTTATTTTTATTTTCTTTATTTATTATTTTTAGGGTTTTTTTTTTTCTCAGTTGTTGCAGGGTTTTAGACTTAGTGCAATTAGTGCTTACTGCATAGCCTCAGCTTTTCTGGACTAGTTGTTGTAATTATTTTATTTATTTTTAAAAAAGGAGAAAATAAATAAAATAAAATATGAATATCTGTTGGTTTCACAAGTGAAATTAACTACTCCATCTTTTTGTGGGGTACAGAAAATCGTCCCGCTTACTGTTTGCTTTTTGGTTTCTGTGTATGCGCGCGGGAAGTGTGAACAAGAAGCTCCTGTCAATCCCATCTGTCAATGTAGTATTATTTGTTTAGATAAGTTCATTGAAAATTGAATATCTAATAAATTTTAATCCTAAACAAACAAAAGAAATTTCAGTGGATTATGGTCAAAGAAATTAAGAGTGGAAATTTAATTATAGAGGATTAACATATATGAGGATATTTATCGCTTTTTATGCCTCTCTCATTAAATAAATTACTTACTTCCCAAGTGAATCACTTTAACTTTTATTTTTGATGTAAATGAGCGATTGATCTTAGGGTCTCGGTCTGCCTTTGATCCCCACAAAGACTTTTACCAACTACTCCCTCCGTTTTTTTTTTTACTGCTACATTTTTCATATATGGGTGTTTTCTTTTACTTTACTACATTTCCTTATTTGGAGTCTTGGCACCATAAAGTATTCTTTATTATATTTGTTTTTTTCTCTTTTCACCTAAAAGTACTCTTTTCACCTTTTCCCATTATTTTATATTTGTTTTTCTCTTTTCCACCCAAAAGACTTCCCATAAAAGGCGAAAGTGACATTATGCTTTAATTGTTGTGCGTTATCAAATGTAGCAAAAAAAAAACGGAGGGAGTAAGTTAGATAACATCTATAAATATAAATCACTTTATACTACCAAATTAACTCTTTTGATCTTAAAAATGTGAAAACCTAATTACTACTAATTGTTAATCAATGTAGTTACTTCAATGAGCATGCAATAAGGATAATGTAGTTGACGATTTGGTCGATTTCAATCTTTTCACCATTTCCAATCAACTTCTAACCCAATCAATATTGTAAAATTTCAACTCCTAATTCAATTAATTTTGCCAATTATAACTCCTAATTTAATAAAATCGGCATTTATCTCGTGTAGTTCTGGTTTAAACATACAACTATACAAGTTAGAAGTGGCGTAAGTTTGAGGGTGACAATTATAAAGCGAAATCCTATTTCACTATACAAAGGAAATCATCAACCTTTCATGATCCACTACCATACTTAACTCAGCAAAAAGATCTTGAATATTAATTCCATTTGTGTTATTGGGATTGTTTTTTCAATGAGCATCCTCAACATTTCAATTTAGAGTTAGATAGATACATGGCCAACCTTATAAACACACAACAATTTGAAAAGTAAAAATTGGACATAAATAATTAGATAGACAAGAAAAAAAATGGTCTCAAGACACAACCAATCCCTTACTAAGATATCAAAACCCTGAATACAGTAAACATGCATATGCTAAATCAAAAACGATAGTCAAAGTGAAATTTGTTAATAGTACGCGAACACGAATTGTGTAAATTAATATAGAACGAGGGGTAATATTAGGTTTCATTAGAAACAACATAGGGAGAAATTTAACACAAACAAATCAAAAACATGAGCCATATCAATATGGATTATGCAATTATAGTAGGTAGTAAATTTTGTACTAAAAAGTAAAAATGCACCAAAAGGCATTAAAACCAAATAAGCAAAGATGCTACTCCCTCTGCTTTTTTTTATTTGCTACATTTGATTTCTTGGGAATGAAGCCACTACTTTGACCGATTATTTTGATTATTTTATAAGTAAAAATATAATCGTATGGTGATCTTGTTAGATTCGTCTCGACGTGTAGATTCATAATATCAAATTTTTATAATTTTTATTTAAAGCGAAATAAGAGATATTAAAAGTTAAATAATACTTTGAAAACCGCCGAATGCTAAGAAATAAAAAAAAAGGAGAGGGAGTATATACATGTACTAAAATTCTGTTCAATTGATTGATTTCCCCCCATACCCACCTCTGATTTATCTGCAAAAAAGGACAAATATTTACCAAAAGACTAAAACACAGTAACTAGGATCAAAATGGGCATTTGTTCATTGTTCAGTTCACCCTTCTCCTTTTTTCTAGTCAAATCTGGACAAATTTTCCTTTCACTATCTTCCTAAAAACAAATAAAAAAATCTACATTTCTTTTTCCTTTTCTTTTTCTTCCTATCTATCATCATGAAAGAAGAGCTTCAATGCTTGCCATCTTAGCAGATTTACATACAGGACAAGCATCAACAAAAGCTTCACAGGCTTTGCAACAGCAGAGATGCCTGCAAGGAAGCAACAAAACGCACGAATTCCCAGATTTACAAACTTTGCATATGTTCATGTTTTCTCTCTCCTCTGTTTCTCTGTTGTTGTTGTTGTTGTTGTAATAATACTCATTATTGTTGTTGTTGCCGAAATTACAGCAAGATTCTGCATCTCCTACTTCATTTGAAGAACATGATGATGATACTGTTGTCAAGCAACAAGCTTGTTGTTCTTTAAGTTGCACTAATGTGTTGTTCAATGATAAAACCATTGCTTCATTCTCTGTTGCTAATCTTTGCCATTCTTGATTTTCCATCTCCATTTTCCTAACGATTTCTTCTAATTCCATTCTTCTTTTTAATGACCTTGCAATTTCTTCATCTTTTTGTCTTAATAATTGCATTGCTTTCTCCTCTAATTTCCTCATTATTACTGCTAATTGTTGCTTCCTCTGTTCTTGTAATGCCAATTTCAGCCTCTCATTCTGAAAAATATTAATTAACCAATAGAAAGATTAATCACAAATCTAATAAAAACCCATCAAAATTCAATAAAAAGGGTATCCAAATATAAAAAAAAAATAACATTTCAATACCAACCTGTAAAGTAATGAATCTATCAACCTCCTGTCTCTGTTTTTCAAGTTGATCAGCAAAACTCGTAGAAAAACTCATTGGCATCTGATAATCACAACTCCCACTCGTTGTTGTACTAGCAGTTGTTGTTGTTGTTGTTGCGGTTGTACAGTTTTTTGGAGATGCTAGAAATGCAAAACCGTGGTTGTTGTTGTTATTATTATCACAAGAGTTTATTTGTTGTTGATTTTGAAGCTGTAACATATACTGTTGCTGAACTTGTAACAAAACATGTTGTTGCTGCAAATATTGGAGTTGTTGTTGTTGTTTTTGTTGTTGAAGATTGTTGTTAGAACTCAACTCATTGAAACCACATCCATTAAGAAACACGTTGTTAGTGTTGCTCAAATTGTTGAAATCATTGTTGTTGATGTTGTTGTTGTTGTTAGACATGAACAACCAATCTTGAGATCCTCCTACACCACCCATCAATGGCAACCCAAGATTTTCAGGGTACATCTGTGCTTGTATTGCCATTTTCTTGAAAAAAACAAGAGATTTTCAAAAATCCCAGAGAAAAAAACAAACTTTTTTGTTAAATTTGTTTGTTTTGATGTAAATGTGTTTATGTCAAGAGCATGAAGAACAGAGGAAAAGATGAGGGGGTGGGGGGTTATATTTATATAGTCGTGTGTGGAGGTTACAAATCTCGGGCATGGGAATAAGATATAATAAAAAAATAAAATAATAAGAGGAAAGATGGGATTTGGTTTTACTATATTTTAATTAGGAGTAAAAAAAGTAACTGAAAAAACTAAAAAAGGAAATGAAAAAGCCTTAGGATTCTGCCAGTCTCTCTCATCTTTTTTTTTTTTTTTTTAATAATTATTGTTTTTGTTTCCTCGTTTTAATTAAACAAGGAGTTTTTTTTTTTGACAGTAAAAAAATATTTAAATGGGGGGCAGTAAAGAGAGGGTGGTAAGGTAAGGCGAGGAACGTACGAAAACATGCAGATATTATGACTAAACTATCGGGTCAGAGATTTCACAGGTTTGTTGAATGACAAATCTTCATTCAATTCGAAGCATACCAAAGGTTGATGTACCCTACCTAAAACGTTTCTTTCACTATATTTAACCTAAATTTTTATTTAAATAAATTTACATCTCGAAACAAATGTATGATATAGGCGACCGTAAAAAAATACGTAAAATGTGTGTTTTATACAAATATTAGACTTGATGTTCATCGTTAAAAATAAAAAATTGGTCGTTTGTGATTTCACCTTATATTTTCACCTAATTGTATTTTATCAAACAAGATTAGACCTGAAACTTATTTTTTAAAGTGAAGAAAATGCACTTTATCGCTATTCATTTTTTGTGTCAGATTGAGTATGCTAAATCGTGTCTTGTTAATTCATTCACTGTTTTGTTTTTTCAAAAGCTCACATAATAATTACTCAATTGTGAGTGAATATATGTTGCCAAATTTATTTATTTTATTTCCTACTTTGATTTTTCTTTAAGGTGGATTTATTGTTGGAGTATTGTTATTTTTTGAAAATAAGAAAAGGCTTGCAAAGTCCAACACTTTCTCTGATTTTGGTTACTGAAGATAGAAACATAAGTATTTTTCCCCTAAGATTGTTGCTCGGTAAATGACCACGAAATATGTGGTAAAATTTTGTTTTTGGACTTTTTCCAATATTTTACTATGAGGCAATGTTGTGCTGTTTTTTCTCATCAAATACACGGTTTGCTTAATCAGGAAGTTTAAAATTCCTAGGGGTGTATAATTACTCCAAAATTGAGAAATTTGGTAGATTTGGATTCTTATGGTTTTTTACTTTAAAAAAATAAAGATTCTAAAAGGAAAAAACTTTTTCCTGTAAGGAATAGAATTTACCCTAATGATATACTTCCATATTATAAGATTTTTTTCACACAATTGATCACCAAATTAGTTTTTCACTTGCTTAATTATATCATGATTTAAGATTATTATTGTTTAGTTTTTACCAACTACCATGCACCAATAACAATAGACGACCCTTTTCAATCTAAAAAGGAAATAGATTAGTCTTGTGAACGTAAAAGGATATAAATATTAAGAGATTGTATAGGCAAACTAAAATAATTAATCAACATACCATTATTTATTTGTATTTTATTCTTCTTAATGAAGATGGGATCTAAACCGATAGGGTATACTTTTAACGCAAGTCTTATAAAGCCAGTCTCACGTGAACACTAACGTGAGACGAGTCCTTTTTCCTCCAATCCTCGCCCTCCGCCTTCAATTCCTCCACCATCCTCTCAAATTATGGAAGCTTTCTCTCTCTAACAGTCTACGAAGAACAACAACAACAACGATTGCTATTTTTACAAGTTCGACAATTATTCGTTTCATCGAGGCCGCCATTGAAGAAACTTAAGAGAGAGAAAAATGGAGTCACAAGTTCAACATTAAGCGCAAAGAGTCCGTTTCAAAACTGACTCTAGGTTGTAAAAATGGCGGAGACATCGTAGTCGTCGGAGGTCGGAGAAAGGAGAGGAATTCGGCGGCGGCATTTGTCGAGGATGTTCGATCTCGCTTTTCTTCAAGAATGGTAATTTTTCTCAACTTTCTCTCTCCCTCTTTTTTTGTTGATTTTGAATTTGTACTTTCCTTTGTTTTAAATGTTCTTGAGTTTGATAGTTTAGCGATTTAAGGATTTAAGTGTTTGTGCAATGAATTCATGATTTGAGTTGAGGAATAGTGATTTATGTATTTTGATTTTTAATTTTGTTTTTGTAGGCGATTTTAGTTGAAGTTTGCTGATTTTAAATGGAATCAGTGAGATTAGTGAACAATTGAACATATTAGTGACATTGATTAACATTCTTTTTGACAAATTGACCATAAATGGTGGATTGCATTTTGCATATAGTGATGAGTAGTGCAAAAAGTTGTACATAGTACAAACAATTTATTTTTTAAGGTTCTAAACTTTTTGGTTAGTAAGGTTCGGTGGTGGAATTTTTGGATGGGTGAGTTAATTTTCGTGTGAAAGGTGAATTTGTGGGGTTTGATTTTATCATTTTCAAGTTATACTTATAATTTTCCAATTAGTTAAGGAATTTTAATAATTAGTTACATATTTTGGCTCTTAGTTATGATAATCCGATTCAAAGTTAGCTTTTGCTTAATAGTTATGAAATTCGGATATATAGTTATGATTTTTAGGTTATTAGTTATTAATTGTGGTTAATAATTATAGTTTTATGGTTGGTAGTTGTGATTCTAGCTATTAGTTATTGTTTTCGGATAAATAGTTATGATATTTGGGTATTTAGTTATTATTGTTTATGGTTGATAGTTGTGATTCGGCTATTAGTTATTGTTTTTCGATAAATAGTTATAATATTTGGGTATTTAGTTATTATTGTTTTTACATTAGTTATGACTTTTTGTTTTTTAGTTCCAGTTTATGGCTAATAGTTTTAGTGTAGAAAATAACCCGAAAGATTATAATTATAGCATATGAATAATTATTTATTAATTTCATGAGTAACAATGATAGTATGGGTGGTCATTAGTTTTATTTATTGTATGCATTAGTAAACATTGTTTTTGCATTGGTTAGTAAAATGCAATAGTTATTTAAGAAAGAGAGAATTAGTGCGTTAGTTTTTTTTGAGAAAAGAGAGAATTATTTATGCATGATACTGAAATTATGGCCAATAAAATGCATTATAATCGATTTTTATGATATAACTAATATACTTCAATGCTTAACTAATATACTTGGTAGCTTAACTAATTCACCCGAAGCAATTTAAGGCTAGCATAACTAATAGGTGCAAGCGCTTAACTAATTGTACTGCTTGGTTTGATGCACGCACGTGATGTTAGCATGACATCGGCGGTCTCACATTAACACTAACATGAGACTAGGGGTGCTAATCGAGGCCGAGCGGCTCGCGAGCAGCTCGAGCTCGACTCGGTCAACGCTCGGTCAAAACTCGACTCGAGTTGGCTCGAGCTCGAACTCGGCTCGACTCAGCTTAACGAGCACGAGTTGAGGCATGATCTGCTCGACTCGTTAAGCTCGCGAGCGCCTCGGTAATAATTTTCATATTTTATTTTATTTGATATAAAAAGTTTATTAAAAATTTGATTTAAAAAATATATGGAATTATGGACCAAGTCACTAAGCCCATTAAAAAAATTTACCTTATGGTCCATGGACCATGGTCATATTCATAAACTAGTAAGTAGTAATATGAAAAAAGAAATAAAAAAATAGATTTTTCTTAATATGAAAGGGGATAGATTTTAGGGGGAAAACCCTACACTGACTTGAGTCAAGCACCATTCCCCCAAGCCCCCGGCCGTTTCTTATTCTCTCTCACTTCAAACATCCCTATTACTCAAGCATCCCCATTCCCAAGTAGCTAACGACAGATTTTGGGGTTTTTTCCGGCAACTCAAGACAACAGCGTCTCAAGGCGGCGGCTCAAAGGGTGTTTAATTACTCTGAGCTTTTCGGGTATTTTTCCGCAAGAACTAGAAGTATTTTCCGGCGGATATATCATATTCGACAGGTTCTCATCCTTTTCTTTTTTTTTCTTTTCGGTTGTTTTGATTTAAGTTATAATTTTTTTTTTGTTGATTAATTTCGTTGTTCTAGGCAGATTTTGTTTGTTAATTTCGATTTATAATTTCGTATAATTTTTGTTTTGGGCTTGGCAATCTTTATTGTTGTTGATTTCGTTTGTTGATTAATATTGTTGACTATTAAATGTATTGTTGTTGTTGATTGATAAAAATTGAGTTTGCCTTTTGAAGTTTTGTTGTTACATTGTTATGACTTTATGAGCATGCTCGATTACACATGAGCAAAGATTTTGATTCTCGTTTAAAGGGAGGTATTATTATTTTCCCTTCCTCGTTGTTCATGAAAGTTAAATACTTGGTAGCTTTATTTTTAATTTTTGATTTTTATTTATAATACTTGTTAGCTTTATTTTTAATTTTTACTAATTATTTGGTACATGAATATTTGTAGGTTCTTTGGACTTTTGGAGAAGATTGAAGCAACAACTTGTAGAAGAAATGTTTAGAAGTTTTGAGATTGTCTTGTAATAGGGGTCGTTGTTTGTTACATAAGAGTTATGTATTCATATCTTTGGAATTTTGGATCATATTACTGTATTAGAGATAATTTCTATCATTTGTTTGTTTAAAATGTTCAAATGGAGGCATGGAAGAATGTTTTGGTAATTGTTGTGTCAATTCTAATGTTTTTCCTCTAAAAAAGAAAATTTATTTAAAACTAAGTTTACATTATCTAATCGAGTTGAGCCAACGAGCAAAACGAGCCAGTCAAGCTAACGAGCAAGAGTTGAGCTAAACGAGCAAACCGAACTCGAGTCGAGCTTATCGAGCAAACCCGAGAGGCGGTCAAGTCGAGCTAATCGAGGCTCAAGTCGAGCCGAGTTTCGAGTCGAGCTGTAAAAAAATTAACGAGCACGAGTCGAGCAATAGCTTGGCGAGCTTAACGAAGTTTCGAGTCGAGTCGAGCGAGGTTTGCGAGTTTGTCAGTCGAGTCGAGCAGGCCCCCGCTCGCGATCGCCTCGCTCGATTAACACCCCCTACATGGGACCGTCTCTCCAAAAAACGGACTCTACTTTTAATTGGAACCAAATCTGGTCATTGACGCTGTAATTGATTGGATCTACATTTAATTTCAATTGGTAGGGTAAAATAAGCAAAACTTGCAATACAAGGTATTATTTGGCTTAGTTGGGGAGAAAAAAAAGGGGAGAAAGAGAACCACTAGCTAGTCTGTAAGCAGCATTGTGTTTATTATCACATAAACATAAAAAGTACATGTTGTACACAAGAACTTTTATTCTTTTAAACTTTTATTTTGTTATACGAGGAAGGGAACACACTAATATCATAAACACCTAAGAAATTTCAAAGAAAGTGTAACATAAACTTATATAAATTATAGTTGTCGCAATTTTATTCCATTATTGCTGATGTTTGATGTCAATATACACTATGAGACATTATGCATGCAATGTTTTTCTCTTTGGTGCATTTTTATGCATGCGATATTCATGTAAAACAATCCGGAATTCTTTATTATTGTAGAACCATGAAATTAAACCAGGAAAAAATATGTTAATAATCTTGTTTGTTCTTGTTTTAATGTTTGTAATTATCGCGTCTCGGTCCAGTCGAGGGATCGCAAGCCTGGCGCGAGTGTTGCTTGCAAAGATGCAATGATCCCCTAGAATATCTCTAGGTTGTATTTGAGTTTTCATTAATGCACGTTTTTCCGATGTAAAAAAAAAAAAACTTTATTTTGGTCATCTCCATATTAGCCTTATTCACTTCATCTAATAGTCTTATATAAGCACTATTCCAAATTGTTAGCAAAAAACGTGTTTCCTTGCTCGAAATATACTTTATAGTCGAAGAAAACATGGGGTTAATGAACCTCTTCCCTACTCTAGATTTTGATTTAAAGTTAACTTCTTAGATAGATGTAATATAAAAGACTAATTATCAATGAGGTCTTGGCCTAGTGTTAAGGCCGATGGCTTGTGTATGATATTGATAAGTCACAAGTTCAATCCCCCACTTCTCCTATCTCTAATAGAGCTCAACTCCATAACTTTCTCAACCATGGCTCCTATATAAACTCCATTAAAAACCAACTAAACATGTGTACTTAATGGAAATATTTGCTGATCCTCAAATGGATAATTGGGTGACTTTGTGAGTTGTTTTGTTTCCCTCTTTTTCATAGATTGTTTTTGATTAAAAGATAGCTAGGTTGTACCTTTAATTTTTATCATTACTATAAAAAAAGTCATAGTTTTATCATTCAGCAAACAATTGGCACCAAAAAGTATTCATACAAATAATAGTGGTGAGGGAAGTCATGATCGTACTGCATACAGCCTAATATAGTGTAGTCTCAATTACCATGAATTTTGGTACCTAGCTTGTCTAATGTATATGTAGCTGTCCCCTTGGAATTTCAAACATTGATGGAATAAGAATAATGCCTCCCAAAAGATCCACATGAAAAAGTCTCTATGCGCATTTTCATCTCCGATTTGCCAATTCTTTAGCCAGAAATGTGTGTTGATGAATTCCATGAGTATATATGATCGCTACATGCCTACAAAGACCAATAATACAAGGAGAATCAAATCTTCTATTATTGTGCTAGCTAAGAGTTTCATTTTCACAAAGTTTAAGTTGTTAAACTTAGTCAATATTGAATGCCTAAATTAAGAACATATTCTTTTTTTAGAACGTCAAAAACTCTAACATAATGAGCTCAAAGTCATTGAAGATAAAGTTTAATCTATATATATGAGTTTAATATATATAATGAGCTAGCCCTTGGACCATCCGGACCCTCATTGATGACATTCGGCAAGCTGTTACGACAATTTAGATTCTACACCATTAAGCGTATTTTGGGAAGTTTGTCGGGTAACGGATCTTACATAAAAAAGTCACAACAATTATCTTTGCCTCGTTTGACGTGGATGTTTTAACGTAACCTCGTTACATAAATTTGTTCTTCTTGATTCGCTAGGAGTTTCCATGAGAAGGGTGTCCTAACTTTCTTCATATATATATATATATATATATATATATATATATATATATATATATATATATATAATTAAGGGTGCGTTCATCTTAATTATGCTGAATCTATACGAATTGAATTTATTTGAACTTTTTTAAATTAGGTGTATCATCAAAATAAAGGGGGTGACTTTTGTACACTAGTTTTCTTTAAAGTAGGATGATAAAATATAACAAAATTTGGTCACAGTGGTGACTTTTCTAGAATACTACCATATCAACTATCACACTCAATTTGAGTTCGAGTTTTCTACCAAATAGTACTTGGTCACTTGGCAAGACTCTTTACCTTATTAGATCCCTGAGGTCTTCGCTCCGAATCTTACCTAGTGTGGTGTTTGAGAGTAGGGATCTCCATACCATCCCCGCTTCTTTCAAGTAACGATGTTAGGAATACGTATCGTAGGCGCTAACAAATCGAGTAATCGTAGTATAATATACTGGAGGAATAAAGAAAATAAAGCAATAAAGAACACAAGAATATTTAACGGTGGAAACCCTTCGATAGAGAGAAACCACGAACATTGCATTAGGAACTTTAAATATGAAATGATGATACAAGAAGAATTCTTAATCTATCTAGACTCTCTAACCTTTCTATAGGGTTCTCTAATCTCTCTAGATCTAAGAATAATAATCTCACTTTTTGCTACACCAAATAATAATGCCTCAAAATATATATATTAGGGATTAATTAGGAATCCTAGGTGAACAAGAAAAACCAATTAAACAAGAAAATGTATACAAAGCCTCGACAAAGCTCGTAATGGGCGTTGAAAAATGAGGGCGCGGGGAACGAGGCTGCGGGCGCAAGCCTTGCACTGCGGGATGGTTGTCACGCAAGCCGGCTAGGCATGCCAGGTGGCGGGTGGGCTCACCCCTCTCGTGGAATCCAGCGGGTTCTTGTCGTGTGATACTTTCGGGTCTCCTCGCTCATAACACCATACACACAACACACCGACATACACACACACACACACACACCACCACCACCACCACCCCTTTTACAATCTTCACACTATACCCAACAATCTCCCACCCAAGATCGGTCAAAGTGAAGAACACTTCCCCAATATCTATGTAACCACAATACGAACTTGTCATCATCATTCTTCATATATCATCTAGTGCGGAACCACTTCCTACTCACGGAGAGGAAGCAACACCTAGAGGTTTCGCTCGACCACCTCGAGTTTTCATCATCAAAACACGAACCACAAGGACTCTTCGTAGTTTTCAGAACACTCGGCCCATGCTCCCATCCAAACAAAACATCCTTCTACGAGACTCTACCTCTCACACACCACACTCTAGCCGAAGTGAAACCTACTTTACCACCACGATTTTTCTCCACGGGCCCTGCCGTATGCAGACTTTTGACCGAACTTAGCACTCTTTGTGAAGTTTTCGCATCCCTTCCTTAGTTGCCTTTGCTGTGTTCCCATGGTGTACATCGTTTAATTTGCTTGTCCCACGAGCTACTACTCTTATGAGCCTATGATCTACAAGTTACACTATCCAGGAGTTTCTCGAATTTCAAATTTTTTGAAACAACTCCTTGCAGGCGAAGAATGAAACAAAGAACCCGAATCCAAGATCCATGAACCGGTTAGAGCTTTCGGCATTGCTTATCACCAAAGCATCGAAAACATACATATTCCATTATAGAGTTCGTCGAAGCATCATTCTCTTCATCGCTATCCCGATCCTCCTTCATCTTTTCTTCCCCCTTACCGAGTGTCTTTGGAATCCCGACATTGTCTCCATGGTGACCTTTCTTGCCGCATTTCCAACTCTCCAATACGCCTTACCGATTCATCCACTTGCTCTTGCCCATTGACTTTCCTCACTTAGATCTTCCATGTTGTCTCCTCCCTCTACCCCTCAACGTTGCATGCTCCACCGGATGACTCCACGGAGTTCTTATGCCGAGTACTCTTAACTCAACACAAATCCCTAACATCACTCAACTTTAGTGCTTCTTTCCCCACAAAATTACTAATAGCGCCAATAGATCACCCCTACTCTTTTGTAAAGAGGACAAAAATATTAAATAAAGCTTTTTCCTCATCATCAAAGGTAATTTTCACAAAGGCCAATTAACTAATAATTTTATTACATTCATTAATAAATTCAACAAGAGATTCACCATCAATCATCTCGTGTTCAAATAAACAATGCATTAGATATACCTTATTCACAAGAAGGCTTTGCGTACACGTACGAAAGAGTCTTGATCAACTCCACCAGTTATTTTCACGTCCTTGCATAGAAGCAACACTCTTTGCCAATGTCAATCAAACGACACCTAGTGCTTTCCGCTCCAACATCGCTAAATCTTCATCTTTCATTGCAGCGGGATTCTTTTCCGACATAGGTTGGTACATGTCTTTCGGTACGGATAATCCTCAATCTGCATCTTCTAGAAACCAAAATCCTTACCATCAAATTTATTGATCCTCACCCTCCCGTCATCCATTATACCTATTCAACACGATCTAGCCGCGTAACGATTGAACCTAGCTCTTGATACCACTTGTTAGAAATACTTATCGTAGGCCCTAACAAATCGAACAATTGTAGTATAATATACGGAGGAATAAAGAAATTAAAGCAATAAAGAACACAAAAGATTTAACATGGAAACCCTTGAATAGGGAGAAAACCACGAACACAACACTTAGAGTGTTCACCGGTCCGAGACCGGATCGGACGAGAACCGACTGGACCGGAATCTTGAAAATTTTAGGGCCGGGACCGACCGAAAAATTCCGGTATAGTCCGGTCTAAACCGGAAATTTTCCGGTCGGTCCGGTTTTGGATCTGTTGGACCTGAATCTGTATTTTTAAAAAACAAACATCTTTTTATTTAGATTTATACATATTTATAGATTAGATATATTAAATTTAATAATTCTAACAACAATAATCTTAAAGTTAATAAAGAGTAGGTTTTTAGCTTTCTAACTTTATAACTTTGAAATATTTTTAACCTTTAAACTATTTTTTTTTACAAAAAAAAAAAAATTCCGGTTCACCGGTGAACCGGACCGAAACCCGAATCTTAATGATTTTCGGCGGACCGGGCCGGACCCGGAATCCTGGGTCCGGTCGGGTCCAAATTCCGACCCGACCCTACCCTTTACACACCCCTAACCGCATTAGGGAATTTGAATATGAGATGATGATACAAGGAAAATTCTTAGGCCTCATTCTTTTGGATTGCAAGAACCAATTAAACTGCGAAACTGAACCGAATGAACGAAAATAAGTCCAAAAGAACAGAGCCTCAATGTCTTTAGACTCTCTAACCTTTCTCTAGGGTTCTCTAGTCTCCGTAGTTTTAAAAATAATAATCTCACTTTTTGCTACACCAAATAATAAGGCCTTAAACATATTTATATTAAGGATTAATTAGGAATCCTAGTTGAACAAGGAAACCAATTAAACAAGAAAACGTGCACAAGCCTCACCAAAGCCCATCATGGGCGCCAAAAGCTGCGGGGGCGGGGAACATGTTTGGGGGCACGGGAACGAAGCTGCGGGTGCGAGGCAAGGGGATGATTCTTCGAGTGATCATACCAAAATTATGACCACCGGAAGTCAACGGAGTTAAAGGGCTTCGCACCACCCATTTTGCCAACTCAAAGCCATTTTCTTTTTATTTCTTTTACTAAAATTAGAAATATTTACGAAAAATACTTAAAATAATTTTGTAAATTCCAAAAAAATTAATAAGAAAATCCTAAAAAATTTAATACTTTTATTTTTAAAATTAATTATTTTGACCAAAACAAAAAATTTACCCATCTTTTTTTTCTCTCCTCTTTTTCCTCCCCAACCCCCCGATGAACTCCTTCCTTCCCCAAGCTTCTCTCTCCACCCATCTCATCTCCTTCCTCGACCATTTTCGACCAATTAATCGCTCTTTTGTTACTTTACTCTTCACGCATAAAGTGAATCTTCTTCACGAAACACCAAGGGTGGAAGTGTGCTTCAGGGAAATCTCGATTTCGACTCTTCTTTACATATCTAGGGTTTTGGTTTTGTTTTTGTGGGGAAAGTTCGATTTCGGTTGGTCTTGATTTGTTTGATTTAGGTCTATATTCCATTTCGCATGAACAAAACCCTCATGTTCTTCAATCTCGATTTCCGTTTAATCGATTTCGGGGTTCTTTGGTGTTTTATCGAATCGACGAAACTTCAATTGGTCCATTTCCAATTTTGGGGGGTTCTTGGGTGATGACCCAACTATGGGGCTTTCGGTAGATGACCCAACTATGGGGATTTAGGTGATGACCCAACTTTATGTATTCGGGTGATGACCCAACTATGGGGCTTTGGGTGGTGACCCAACTATTATGTTCCAATAACAAAGAAAGATTCAACTATCATGTTGATCCACCAACTTAGATTGTGGTTTGTAATATGGATTCAAATGAACAATGATGTATAATCATGTTTTAGGAAGAATTAAAATTTATACCAAACATTAGATAAAATTGCTAGTATTAATTTTGAAAAAAAGCTGTCATGTTTGGGATCATAATATCATTAGTAACAAAATGTGGTTAATAATAATTCAAAATAATAATTCAATGGTATAAACGTCTTTAGGTAGGCGTTTGCACCGCGGACAAACGTTTAAGAAGGCATATGGGCCTTGGCTCCAAACGTGCCTAAAAGCGTCCGTCATGGATCAAACATCTTTTATTGACTTTTGTGTACAAACACGTTTGTCATGGATCAAAAACGTTTAAAGAGAAATCTGTCATATTTGTATTAAAGATATCATTTTATGTGGTTAATAATAATTCTAAATAACGTAGAAATGTGCAAAAATAGATAAATAAAAAAAATAATATAATGATCTAATAAAATCTTACGCTCTTGAACAAAATTACAAAAAAGGCCAAACACTTTGCTCGCCTTTGAAAGGATTCGATCCTGCGTCGCATAGATGCAAGTGATTTTCATATCGGGTTAGTGACCACCGAGACGGGTGGTATCGGCACGACAAATGTTTGTCCCCGTTATTTATGTATTATGGTGCGCAAAAGAAAGACAAAAATAAGATACGCGTATGTTTACATTTGCGATAGGAAAACGATTTTGACACGTAATAAATGTTTAACTTAGAATGTAGGGTAGCTAAAACACACACTTTCAAATTTCTACTACGAAATAAAGATTAGTGTTTATTAAATACTACCCGGTATTTTTAAGTAAGTTGCACCATTTACTTTTTGGCACTATTCATCAACCAATTTTATTAAGTAATCTCGCACCATTATATAAGAAAAAAACATAGTCAAGTTGGGGTCTTGTTAGATTTGTCTCAGTCCGAACATTCCAAATATCAATTTTTAAAATTTTTACTTGCATATTAACGTTTAAAGAAGTCTCTCGACAAATGTGAAAAAGTAAATGGTGCAACTAAATAAATACAAAGGTAGTATAAAACGCTAGTAAATGACCCCATTTTACACATGATAGCCTTATTAAATTTGCTAGTAATTCAAAGTAGTGGTTAGAGGGTTTCATCATCCAACAAAATATGCCCATACGGGCGTCAGGAGGGCTAATTGATCGTTTATCTCAATTGTTTGTCTCAATTTTTCTCTCCGAATTAATCATTCCAAGAAATACAATAACGTCATCCCTCGTACCCTATCGGCTTATTCTCCCATGGTGAGCCACTATGTTCAGGGGGTTTCATCCATACCTAGACGCAAGACGCATAGTGTTGTGTAGAATGTCTAATTAAAGGCTACGTACAAGAGTAAGAAAGGTGATCATAGGTACACGGGCGAGGTAGGGGAGGGGAGGGAGTACGATATTGGTTTGAGAGACCTGCTATGTTCCGAGGCAAGTGTATCCGCATCCTCGGTATTGGTGCGAGGGGTAATTGGTTTCTTCACGGCTAGGAAGTCTAATGAAAGGCTACGACAAGAGTAAGAAAGGTGATCATAGGTACACGGCCAGGTAGGGGAGGGGAGGGGGAGGGGGTTCTAAGACATTGGTTGGGTGTTTCGAGCAATCTTGTGTTTCGTCATGTCCTAAGCGACATGCTTGGGACGTGGCCTAGATCGATGTGTCCTAAATGGCTAAAGCCGGGTCGTGTCCTAAATGGCTAAATCTGGGTCGTTCCCTAAATGGCTATTCTAGAAAATCGAGTAAATCGACCAACGCAAAATATTTGGGTCATGACCTAAAATATATGGCATGGCATGAAGGTTGGGGCATGCCCTAATTACTAAAATTCCTAGTATGTCCTAGAAATCGACCAAGTGCTAAAGGTTGGGTTTTCACCTAAAATATTTGGCAGGACATAAAGTTTGGGGTCATGTCCCGATTTTTAGGAGAAATCTCATATCGGTTGTCGCCGATAACATATATCGAGCTACAATCTAAAATTTCTAGTGGAAAAATTCTAGTCGAGGTGGAAGTCGGCGTTGCAAGGCGTAAGGAGTTTGATTCGGGCATATAGGGATACGTGAAGGAAATGACCGACTACAAAACGACGCCAGAGAAATCTACTTCCACGAATATCGTCTCATTCGTCGCCGGCCGAGTATCGTCATCTGTCATTGGACTTAAGCATCATTCATCGACGCCAGACAAAAAGCTAAGAGATTCTTTCCATGGGGGATGGGAGAATTAACAATGACAAAGGCAACCCGCGAAGTCGAAGGAAAGAGAGAGAAAATTCTCCAAAGTTTTTAAAAAAATTTCCACCAAAATAATTTTTCGAATAATTTGTTTTTTTTGGGAATTTTTTTGGGTATTTTTTTTATTATTTTTGGTATTTTTGGGATTTTCTGAAATGAATTTAAGGTATTTTCCTAAATATTATAAATGTTTTTGAGGAAAAGAAAATCTAGTGGGCCATGTTGAATGTGTGGCCTATATTCATTCTCGACCCCATTACCCCCGGATCATATTTTCAATATGATCACCTGGAAATTTTCGGTGAGCAAAGGCCCTTGGGCTGGCAGTCACGCAAGCTGGCTGAACTGTACATACCAGGTTGCGGGCACGGGTTCACCCTCTCGTCAAATCCCATGGTCTGCTATCATGTGATACTTTCAAGTCTCCTTGCTCACTACACCACACACACCCACCCTTTACAATATCCACACCATACCCAACAACTGACTAAAATGCAAATGTTAGACACAGACCTTATCCTTGTTGTTATAATAATAATTAAAAAAATTATTCTCCTTATCCTTTGTTCTCCTCTAATTTTAATCTTCTTTACGCTTTTCTCCTTAGGATGGATTTTCAAGTCATAAGAAACCATTAGGTGAAATTTGAAAAACTACTAACTTCTCAGAAAAAGGCGCTGGATTTTTTTCTTCAGTTTTACCGCTATTTTTTAATAATAAAGTTATTTATCCCAATTTCAACTAATAATCTATTTGGTGCTACAACTATTTAAATTATTAATACTACCAAATAACTCATCTAATCACTTATGTTATTATTAGTTGCAACAAATTATTGATTTTAAGCGTCACGAGTTTCAATTTAAATTTACTTATCAATTAAGTTATATTTCGGCTAACGTTTTTTGATAAGTGCATATTATAACATCATTTAGTTGCATATTAGGGTGCATTTCCATGTAGTATTAGAGCATTTACATTGCATTTATGCATATTTAGGTCCCTTTTTATAAGCTCCAACGGTGCTTTCACGGTTGTTTAGTCTTTGACATAATCTCGGTACTTTGGACTCCTTTATAAGGATATGATGATTAAGGCACTTGTATGACCTTCAAAACGACATATCATGTGCCCAAAACTGATTGGAATTGAAGAAGATGCAAAGGACTTTGTGTACTTGTGCGAAATATGACACCTCTGCACCATTTTACTCATAACTTTTGACAAAAATATAATAATGAGGTGATTCTAACTAGGTTGGAAACAAGACTTGAAGCGCTTTCCAACGATATATTACATGCGCCAAACGAAGCTACGTATCAAAAGTTATTGCTTGTTGAAGGCAACACGTCCGAGTGTCACTTTTGACACGTCCGTGTCACTACGATTTCTTCTAAGGCGTGATTATTTTCGTATATTTTTTTATGGTTACGCAACACGTCCGTGTCATTATTGACACGTCCGTGTTGGTCTCCATGACGCGTGTTGCAAAGTCGGTTTTATTATTTTAGGAAGTTATAAATCTTTTCTTTTATTTGTTTAATGACGGGAGATAGTTTTATGGCATACACTTTTTTAGAGTTTCTAGAGAGAAGTTAGAGAGAGAAACTTGTAGGTCTTCATTAATCTCCAAGACTCTACCTTTCTTCCATTAATTCAAGTACTTATTTTCTTCTTGTTTTCTCTTTATTTTCTATTATGAAGTTTAACTATTGTTCCGTAGTTTTTGTTTATTTCTTGTAATTATGCTTGAGTAGTTGTTTTATCTATGGTTAGGTTGAACCCTAGTATGAATGAATTCATGATTATTTCTTTAAAATTCCCAAATTAATTGTTCAATTATTCTTACTTAATTGATTGTTCATATTTCAATACTAGATTAGGGATAACTAGTATTGTTATGATTCCCTTTGTCTTGATTACAACGAGAGTTGGGTTTTGACTGATTTGGGTATTTCAATTAAGGATATGAAATTCTCCACGGGAGTAGGTAGAATGGATTGTTAGGAAGTTAGAGTGCCGCATTTAATGTCTTTAATTTGCATGATTCCACGGGAGTAGGCTTGAGTGCATATTAGAGAAGCCATGGATACTCGGGGAGAGGTTTATGGTATTTTATAGGGTGTACTTTTCCTTGTGAGCATTTAAATGATTAGTTTGAGGTAGGAATTATTATTGTATTAATTCATGCTAGTGGGGATACTTAACTTTAGAGTCTTTTATTTTGATATTGATTAGTATAGTTTATTCCACCATTATTATTGATATTAATCTTCTTTAGTCTTACCATTATATAAGCGCTAATCATGGAACAACTTTCTCTACGTGGGATCGACTCGACCTACTCTACTACATAGTTAGGAGGATCGGTTAGGTTATTTATTTTTGTTAGGTGCGCGACACGCCTATCAAATTTTGGGCGCCATTACCAAGGTTATAGTTTGTTTTATTTAGTTTTTATTTTTGGTGAGACTAGACCATATATATTTTATTTCTTTTCTTTTGTGAATATTCTTTTTCCCTTTTTAGTATCATGGAGTCATATTATTATTTTGATGGGGATAATTCTTCGATAGGCATCATAGTCATAATTATTGTGGTTCTCATGTTTATAGTTTTGATGCATCATATCAAAATTCTCCCAATTTTTGCATGAGTTCTCATGAATTACCATATATGTTCCAGTGAACCCCAAATTCATGCTAGTAATTCTAAAGCAATTTTTCTTTTCCGCAATATGAGAATGAAGTGTTTTGGAAATACTATCATAGACTTGGTGATTTTATTGGTCCTAATCATGGAGATTAAACTATGGGATATGTGCCTAGTGATTTATGAGGGGTTAAATGAAGAAACTAAGATGGTGGTAGAATCTATGTCTAATAGAGGATTTCTATTCCAATCTCCTTGATTAACTTTGGGGATTTAATTGAGTGGTTGGCTAGGGATACTTATGAGTGGGAGATGTCTTTATCTCGCTAGAGTAACTCCTTCACCCCAAACTTACATTACTCCACCTCCTTATTGTTCTAATTGTCACTCTACTTCTCATGATATTTTGTCTTGTCATGTGATTTTAGTGAATGATTTCACCTCCTCACCCCAATATGAATTTTATTATTCTACTCAAAATTCTCATCATCCCGAACAAGTATATTTATGATGATGATGATGCGTGTTGTAGAGAGAATGAGAGTAATGGGGTTGATGATCAAATTATAGGAGAGATCATTATGATGGATATTTTTGAAGGAGGAAGAACCCTTGGTTGAAAAGCCTTTCTTAGGAGAAGCCTCTAGATGAGAATGATGTAATTGACGCAGTCTTTGTCGGTTGCCCCAAAACCTGTTTTGAGTCTCATGTTCCTTCCTCTCAAAGACTCGACCTCGTTCTTTCTTCCCCTATATTATGTCCTCCATCATTCCCTTATTTCTCCCTCTTTGAATGACTCCTATGATCATGAAATTTATGTACATTCGGTTTCTTCCCAACTTTGTGGGGTCATGTAAAAGCCTAATAATTTTTCTTTTTCCCTTCTCTTTATGGATATAACTTTTTCTTTAATTTTCCTTTTTCGGAGTCTTGTAGAGAATTAGAACTAATTTATTTTACATTTTCTTTTGTATATTATTTGCTTTTTGTGAGATGCATTCGACAAACTACTAAGGGCACTTGAGAGCCATTCACGGAGGAAGCGTGACAAGTTTTCTAACCATTTTTTCTTCTTTTAATTTTATGATTTAGGAAATTCTAATTTTTTTAATTGACTACTAACCTATAAAATTTGTGTAAATTGTGATCCAGGGGTTGAGTTCCTGTTATTCATTGAGATTAATATCTAGGTATTTGATCTTATGATGCGTGAGGAGATTGAACTTTGGGTTTCCATCCACTACACCTTTGGTATAATCTCTTTCCTTTCTTCCTCTTCAAGTTTTTGAGAGTCATATCTCTTTTGCCATTTATTTTAGTTTTAACTTGATTGTGTGATTGAGGAAGTTGATCACAGTTGTGTGGTTGTGGATGTTTCCCTTTCTCCTTCCCCTCCCAATAATTATTTGTCACATTGAGGACAATGTGTTATTTAGCTTGGGGAGGATATACTTTTGGGTCATAACTTTGCACATATTATAGTTTAGGCTCATTATATATTTTATTTCTTCCGCATTTTTGCATATTTTGGCTTTATTAGGTATGCCTTAAGAAAACCTTCCATAGAGACCTTACTCGTCCACTAGGGCGACCTAGGGGGTTTTAAAGGGCTTTGTGCACATGCTAAGTGCGATCGTGATTCCTATGAAAGTGAGTTAGGATTTATTGCTTTCTTAGTATTAGGAGCATATTAGTTGCATTCATGCATGGCATATAATTTAAGAAATTCTTTCATGATTACAAGAAATATATGTTTTAATTCATGAGATTGATAATTCATGAGTTTTGGGCATATCTTCGATATTATAATTAAATTTTACAAGATTAGGTTAGAATGCATTGATAGCTTCATGGTACGATTGTTTTGCAACCCGGATGGGTTTGTGGTAAGATTGGTTGACATTTCCTAAGAAATCCTTGATTTTACTCGGTAAGCATAAGCCTAGTGAGGATTTTTTTCAAGCCATATAGGCTGACACGTCGTGATCGACCTTCTATTTTTTGTTGTGTGATAGTTCCTCATGAAGTGTGATTCTTGAGCTTGACTTGGCACTCTTTGAGATTTATGTGGCATATGCATGTGTTGATATGATTGAGGCGTTCTTTTTATTGTTTTGAGCCTTCGGACATTTTCCTTTTCATATATATTATTCCCTTTAATTAACCCGTGTTGAGCTTTTGATATCCCATTATCTCGATCGATATACATTACAAGCCTCAAACCTTTTATGATTTCTCTACCAAAGCCTTGCTAAGGTGGAGTAGCATTAAAGTTCATGTTTTGAGCTTGTGTTTGTGGTTTTCCGGTAATTATTGGAAGAAAATATGTTGAAAGAAAAAAAATGCTTGAAATTATAGTGTGAAAGTGCAAAATGAAAAGAATGATTAAGAAGTTGAGAAAGATAGTTCGAAAAGAAAAAAAGAAGTGAAAAAAAGATTGAATAAAAGGTGAATGAAATTTCTTGGAGTTGATAAGGATGGGTATTATCTTGGTTTATTGGCGATGTGTTGTTGAACTTAGTAGAAGTTTTTGTGGCGTTCGCATCTAATGGCCATAGATGTTCAGGTGTTATTTCCTCCACTTGTTGGCTTTTAGCACCGCGTTCCTAAATATTTTTCCTACCCCCTACCTTAGCCACGCTACAACCCTTTGTAAGTCCCCAGAATACAATATAAAGTGCTTTCGTCATTTCTAAGTGGGGAATGAGATGATAGTCAAGTTTAAAAGAAGAATACTTCATTCGGAGTCGACTTGGTATATGTTTGAGTGGAAATTTGATAACCTATAAACAAATGAGAGAAGGCGTGCTCGACTAAAGTGAGGTTCACCGAGTTTAGTGAGTCTAACTTGGCTTGGGGGAAGGTTTGTGGTTTGCCATGGTGAGTCAAGTTGCGATTGCATGAATTTATATGAGGTGTGATTTGTGGTCTATCTTAGTCTAATCTTATAATTATAATATTTTTCATATGCTCGAATTTCATGTCTTGGAGGTTGGAATGATAGAGCATGTAAAATCGTACAAAAGTTCATTTTACTCTTCCCTTGTGAATTGGTTTGGTTTGCTTGAGGACAAGCAAATGTTTAGCATGGGGGAGTTTGATAGGAGTGCATATTATAGCATCATTTAGTTTCATATTAGGGTGCATTTCCATGTAGTATTAGAGCATTTACATTGCATTTGTACATATTTAGGTCCCTTTTATAAGCTACGATCTTTTCTGGCTTGGGTTGTTTAGTAAACTTGATGTAATCTCAAGTACTTTGGACTCCTTTATAAGGACATGATGATAGGCACTTGTATGACGCTAAAAACGACATATGATGTGCCCCAAGCGGATTGGAATTGAAGAAGATACGAAGGACATTGTGTACTTATGTGAAATATGACAGCTCTGCACCATTTTACTCCCTTAACTTTTGACAAAAACATGAAAATGAGGTGATTCCAATTGGGTTGGAAACTAGACTTGAAGAGCACTCCGACGATATATTACATGCGCCAGGCGGAGCTACGTATCAAAAGTTATAGGTGTTTGAAGTTGAGCCGGGAATCAGGCTGATTAGAGGGCAGCGTCGTCCGAATGTGACGTCCGTGTGACACGTCCGTGTCCTCTGATTACTTCAAGGCAGTAGCTTATTTTCGTATAATACTTTTTATGGTTACAGGTAAAAAAAGTTGTTAAAATAAGGGGTAGGTAAAAAAAAAGGAGAGGTAAAAAGAATGGGTAGGGAATTAGAACAATAAAAAAAGAAAAACACTCAATCTTCAAAGAAAAGCTAAAAAAAAAAGAAAAAAACAAAAAAAAGAAAAAAAGTTGTTACCCACAAAAAGGCAAAAACAAAAAAAAAAAAACATATTTGGAGGGGGAATGAGGGGCGGGAGGGGTTTGGATGCGAGAAAGTAAAGAATGGCAGAAGGAATGAAGTTACTTATATTTGAAGTAAAGTCGAAAGATTTTAAGATTTGAATCGCGATTTTAATAACTTGGTTACAACACGTACGTGTCATGATTGGCACGTCAAAGTTGGTCTGCTCCATGACGCGTGTTGCGAAGTCGGTTTTATTATTTTAGGAAGTTGTAAATATTTTTTTTATTTGTTTAATGACCGGAGAATAGTTTTATGGCATACATTTTTAGGGTTTCTAGAGGAGAAGATAGAGAGAGAAACTTGTAGATCTTCATTAATCTCCAAGACTCTACCTTTCTTCCATTAATTCAAGTACTTATTATGTTCTTGTTTTCTCATTATTTTTCTATTACGAAGTTTAACTATTGTTCTCTAGTTTTGTTTATTTACTGTAATTATGCTTGAGTAGTTATTTTATCAATGGTTAGGTTGAACCCTAGTATGAATGAATTACTTGATTATTTCTTTAAATTCCCAAATTAATTGTTCAATTGTTCTTACTTAATTGATTGTTCATAATTCCAATACTAGATTAGGGATAACTAGTTTTGTTATGATTCCTTTGTCTTGATCAGCCCGGGAGTTGGGTTTAGCCAGGGTTGGGTATTTCGAATTAAGGATGTGAGGTGCCAGACGGGGTAGGTGGGAATGGATTGTTAGGAAGTTAAAGTACTGCATTTAATCTCTTTTAATTTGCGTGATTCGAGTAGGGTAAGGGGAGCAGGTCTCCCCTGCGTAATAGAGCTAGGTAGGATTCTCGGGAGAGGTTTATGGTATTTTATGGGAATAATCTTTTTCGCTGGGGCGTTTAAATGATTAGTTTGGGATAGGAATTATTATTGTATTAATTAAATGGTAGTGGGGATTCTTAACTTTAGAGTCTTTTATTTTGATATTGATTAGTATAGTTTATTCCACACCATTATTATTGATATTAATCTTCTTTAGTAACTACCAATTTATATGAATTAATTGTCATGCAGAGAACAGCACTACTGCACGTAGGATTGACTGCGACTCTTCCTGCTACGTAGTTAGGAGGATGGGTTAGGTTTATTTTTTTATTAAAAGGTGCGCGACGCGCCCTATCGGTTTTTAAACATAGTCAGAATGCCGCAGCTATTTTAGAATCTATGCCTTTATTCATTGAGAGTCCTATTTTTAGTTCAAATTTTCCATATTCATGAGAAGACCAACTTCTTTGTTTTAAGACCAACTTCTTTGTTTTGTTGGCTTAAGATGATTATTCATGCCACTAGAGGAAGCTAACATATTTACATGTATATGAGTATATGACCTTTCATAAACGGTGAGTGCGTGTGTGTGAAATTATTTTAATTTTGTTGGCCAAAGGTCATCTTTCCCGTCTTTGTTCGAATACCATTTTTTCATGATAGCTATTTGTCTCAACATATAATGGAAAATGTGAATTCCACTCAAACGAAGACTTTGACATAAGAACCCCAGGAAAAATAAAGAGATAAAATTCACAATCAAGCTCCACAAAAGCAAGAATAATTTAAAGCATAAAGATAGATATATAAATATAGAATATAATTCTTCACATCATGATCATGATATCCTTGAAATTTCTCAGAAGTTGCTGATAAGTCTAAGAAATTGTCAATGTTAAGCAAATGATGCAACACGCCCTTCTGAATATTTCCTCTTTCTCTACGGAAGATTTTGTCTCTTATTAGCACCAATTATTGTGTCTTTACTATGTCTAGCTCTCCATTATTCTGCCGCCCCAACCGCGTTTTATATGAATATAAACACTTTTGCTTTAGTGTTAGTTTGTACTATATCATTTTCTTGCTTACTAAGCCCTCAACTTTACTATTTGCCTCCATCCAAGATGTATAGTGATACATGTAACAGACAATTTATGTATTAATGATGCCATGAAGGTTTAATTTATTCCTCATCCAGTTGTCAATCATGCATCGTTATCCCCTTTAGCTGGAACCCATATAAATTATAAGTTTGTATTTAAGAAAAATGTTTAGTGTGTGAGAAATTTAGAAGAACAAAATGTTTTAAACGATTTCTGGAGAGAGAGAGGAAAAAGAATCGTTTTGTGATCACTTCTTTCCGCAAAGTCGACTCATATTTCATGATGGCATGAAGCATGAAAATTTTTTTTTTTTATATAGCAAGGACTGTAGAGAAAGGTCTAACAAATATTAAATTTATCTCTACAATATATTAAAAGGCGTGCGCAAACCAAGCATTATACGCCTTGCGTGGCGCTCACCACGTTGCTACTCTTAGAATTTATCCCGTGTGTACGTATGTCTGCTGTCATGTCGATTAACAAAACTAAAATTGGTTTACGACAGATTTGAGCAGCGTGGCCTCTTTACTTGTATCACAGTCGCCCCTTGATGCTATCTGGCCGAAGCTTGTCATCTTTTTTAAGAAATGCTCCAATAGTATTATATTTATACGTTTTAAATGTTGAGTTTTTCTTTTTAATATATATTAATGCGAATGGAAAAAAAAAACATATCGAGTTTGAGAAGCCAATTTCGCTCAGGGCATACAGGAGCCCAAATACTAGTTGGTGATTTAAAAAAGAAGTCATTATCCTTAAATACTGTCATGAAATAAATGAAAGCGGCTTATAACTTAAAACTTAAGGGCTACCAGGTAAAGGAGAGAAGTGTTTCGTCGTATATTAGAAACGGAGAGAGTATAAGATTCATACACTATGAATATATAGTGGCGGAACAGTGGGGTGCGGGTGGCCTCGGCACCCCCCAACTTTAATTTTGTTTGGAAAAATTAAGGTAAAATTTGGAATTTTTCGCCCCGATAATCTTTAAAATGGGTATTAGTGCGAAATGTGCGAGATTGAAGTTAATTCGGTGGATGCGGAGTCACGTAGGACGGCGCGCTAGAGAATTTTGTTTTTAAAGAAACAGCCGCTACTTCAAGTAGCGGTTAAGCTTTGAGATTATTTGAACGGTATATGAGGAGTAAAACCGCTACTCGGGATACCGGTTTACTAGGCAAAACCGCTACTTGAAGTAAGCGGTTTATTATGAAACAATCCAACAAAAAAAAATGAAAGGGAAATGCAGAGCATTAAGAATTTTTTTGCACGTACTTCTTTGCTGTAACTAAGGTACAGCATTTCCGTGAGGAAGTTGCAACGTGCCACGCGGGCATCTGCGACGGAGCGCGACCTAGGCTAAGCCTGCCCTTGTGACCCTGTTTTGCATGGTGCCCACGCGACCTAGGCTGCGTTCTTCACGCAAGGCTAAAGGCTGGTGGGGTGCACTCCACTTTCGTTTCCTATTGAACATTTCATAATAAGCAAATGCTTGATCTTGGAATTATATGCGTGCCTTATAAAAACATGACTTAGGGAGAACGTGTGTCCGTATTTGAAGTAGCGGTCAACTTTACATTATTGGTATTAAATGCTACTTGGAGTAGCGGTTTTGTTAAAAAACAAAGGTCGGCGTGCCGTCCTGCGTGGACGGTATGTCAATGGAATTAATAAAATGAGCTTGGTGGCATTCGGGAATTAATACGGTTTTTAAAGAGCGTTATTGAAGGAAAAAAATTCGTAAAATTTGCTATGTTCTTTTCAAAAATAGGTAAAAATATTATAAAGGCCCCTCCTAATCATGTGGAAATTTTCCTTTTGATGCTTTAAAAAATTAAATTTTCTGGTTATATTTAATGAATATATAAGAAAGATTGAAAATTATACTCGATAATAAGATTTTTCTCCTTATGGATTTGTAGATATTAATGTTTCATGATCAATAACATAGCTTTTTGCACAAAAGTAAGAATCAGTTTTAAGATATATCATTCGCTCATTGAGAGAATATTGAGGCGCGAAACTTGATGCTCAAGGGAGTCAAGGTGATGTTCATGCATAAAGAATAATATTAGTGTTTCTTTAACGTAATATAAAGCAAATTGATGAGGTGCCTTCTCTTTCAAGTTCGACATTTGTTTGAAAGAATAATGGTAACATTGTATACAAGAGTGCATTCAGATTTGGGATGCAAGGGTTTGCATCTTACTAGTAGTGGGGTTATTTTGATTCTACTTTGATCTAAAGTGGAATTAAAATGAATTTAACTTTAACGTTGCCTTCAAATTAATTCATACTTTTATTTTGCCACATTGTCATTTATCTTCTGAGCTTAATTTCAAAATAATTAGACAGATAAGATTTTAGACTAGCTTCTTGAAGTTGAACCACACTAAATTCAATTCGGTATTTATTAATAATATATTCTCGCATGTAGTAACATTTTACTTAAATTTTTTGAAGGGGTACTAATATTTTACTTGAAAGAAGTTTAATTGAACAAAACTCTTATAAGTAAAACATGGTAAAAAACTATAAAGTTAACTAGACCTTATAGTCCTAATCGACTCCTAACTCCTAAGTTTGGCACTTGCTGAAATCATGATAAACACATCAAGATGTTGATTTTTTGTTTCCCATTATTAAAGTCAAACGAGCTCTCCTCTTTAAGTACTGTTCATGCACTATCAGTGCTAAATTATGATCCTAAATTGAATTTGAAAAACATAAAGAGCACATGCACTTTAAAGCTCCTTAACTTCAACTTTTACAATATCATGGAATTTGCGTCTAGGAACAAGATGATTACAAGAGGCCAAACCAAGAAGAAAAAGGCCATATTCTTATATAGTTATATGGAAAAGGGAAATAAATAATATAGTGACAGTCCATCTCAATTAGCTCTAGCCATTCATGATATAGCCTCATATTTGTTAACATGAATTCTTTATGGTATTTAATTTAATCGTTTCGATAACCTTATATGCATAAGTATATTCCAATATTATATAAATTTAATTAATATATTATGCAGTTAGTTTTATGCGTCGATTCATTCAATTTGTTATGAACAAGATGTAGAAAACTAAACCAATATCCCAATAATATAAATCACTCCAAGACTACATGATATACCAAATGTTAAATCTATATCGAGCTACAAGGAGTTATATAAAGATTTTCATAAATATATTATATATGAGGACAAGAATATTTTTAAAACCCAGCTACGTACCAATCCCAATATATATTAGGGCTGAAAGAAATAGCACGCATCATTTGCTAAGTTCTTTTAATGTTCTTTAGTTCATATAGATGCTAATTTCATCATTTTAGTAGATGTACATGTTAGCCTGTAAAGAGTTCTTAGTGGCAAGTGATCTGTAGACACTTCTTGGTATTATTGCAACATCAGCTAATGAGTTCCCATAGTGGGTGCACCTTATCTGAGCCCCTTTACTCCAAATATCACTAGAAGAAAAGAGAAACCATCTTTCTGATTTTTTTTCAGTACAGTCAGCAAGCACTTTTCGGTTGCTTATTGGTTTGGTTGTAATTATTTTGAAAAATTTGCGGCAAACTATTTTTTTTCATTGAATCAATTAATCAACAACAAATAAGGTAAAAATTGATCATACCAACGCTAATTGAAAAAGACAAGGAAAGGTTAAAGATCTATGTTGACAATTACACATAGCTACTATTGAATGATAGAATCCTCTATGTGATTATAATTTCGTGAATGCATTTCGTATGCTTAGGGTCCGTTCTTTTCAGCTTATTTTGTCTTATCTTATCTTATCTTATCTTATAAGATCTTATAAAATCTTATCTGATCTGATCTTATCTTATCTTATCGATCTTATCGTATCTTATCTTATCTTATCTTATAAAGATAATTTATCGTGCGTGTCTAACATCTTATTTATCTTATCTTATCTTATTTGATATGATTTATCTTATCTTTATCTTATCTTATTCGATCTTATCTTATCTTATCTTATAAAATCTTATATAAGTTAAAATAAGTTGAACGTAACTGACCCTTACTTTGTTAATTAGTAACTAGTTCCAAACGATTGATATCTACCGCCATATACAAAAGGGTCTTTTGGCCAAAATCATCAATGAAATTGAGAAGCATCACCTCTTCGTCACCGACATCAATGCTTCATCAATAATGGCGAATTTCACAAATAATCATCGTGTCGCAGAGAAGGTAGACCTTGAGAAACTTTCTCTAAGTTTCTCCCTGCATGCTACTGCACCGTCACCATGGCAAGAAAGGCGAGTGAAAACTCCAGGTTCTTCGACTGGAGGTAAGAAGGAAGGCTCGTGGACCCGATTCGGATTCTCAAGCTTCAAGAACGAAATCGATGGATGAGATTTTGGGAGTGGCAAATCTTGATTTTGGACTAGGGATTGGTGAGGTTCATACTCCTACCTATCGATTCAAGAATTGGAAACAAAGAATCGATTAGGCATACGTTTAATGAGTGGCTCAATCGATTCATCGTAGTGTTGAATCGCATAAGTCACATAATCACTCGTGAATCAAGGTATGCCATCAATTCCAATTTTGTTTGATGAAATTGAGAATGCCGATGATATAGATGATAATGATATGATTGGAAATGAACGGGATGATAATAATGGAGATGAAATTGAGGTAACAAAAGGGAGAGAGTGTTAAGATTGATTTCGAGGACATTCAGACGAAATTGATTACCGAAATTCGTCCATAACGCTATGTGATTGGAGCTAATCCTCCAATTCAGGCGATGGAAGGTTTCATACGTCGAATTTGGAGACAATACAATGTTGACAAGGTTGCCATGATTAAGAAGGGATTTACTTAGTGAGGTTTATGGCAATGGATTCACGAGATAAGGTACCGATCACGGTCATTACTTTTTTTGACAAAAAACCATTGATATTGAAGCAATGGACTCCAGACATGGATTTTGAGAAAGAAGAGGTGAAAACGTTGCCAATTTGGGTGCAATTGAAGTTAGGCATTAAATATTGGGATGAGAAATCGTTACATAAGATAGTCTCACAACTGGGAGATCCTATTAAACGAGATGAAGCTACAAAAATCGAGAGAAACTTCGCTTGCTCGTATTCTTGTAGAAATGAAGCTTGACCAAGAAGATGCTTGAAACTATCTCATTCATTAATGAGTATGCTCTGACAACAAGTGTACCAGTTGTCTATGAATGGAGGCCTACTAAATGCAATGTGTGCCAGGAATTTGGACATGATGCTAAGGAGTGTAGAGTGAAGAAAGTTAAGCAAATTTGGGTGCCAAAGCCACAACCAAAAGGCTTACCACAACAGAGCGGGGAGGTGATTAAGGTGACTCAACAACCTCGAGTCAACAAAGAAATGGATTCTGAAGGTTTCCAAAGAGCACTTAAGCCTATCAGGGTTAGAGCGTCTCAGGTAACTCCTATTATCACTGATAATACATTTCATTCTCTCAATGAAGATAACTCTGATGATGTTGCTGGAGGGGAGATAGATTCCCGGGTAAATGCAGATGGGAGGGGGACCCTCCACTCCAACATGGATAGGATAATATGTTGGAATGTCCGAGGGATTAATTGGGTCGAAAACCGATGGATGTGATGGCTTACATTCAAAGATATTCTGTTGGCATTGTTAGTCTTTTGATAACTAAGGTGAAGGCTTCCAATTTGGGTAGTCTTTACCAAAGAATGTTTAATGGATGGTGTTTTACATCTAATTCTGCATTTCATGATGGTGGGAGAGAAATTTTAGCCTGGAAACCAGGTAGTTTTTCTGTTAATGTCTTAAAAGGGACTAGCCAATTATTGCATTGCTATGTACAACCTAGGAGTGGTTTAGCTGGATTTTATTGCTCTTTTGTATATGCTTTCAATGAGAGACATAGAAGAGAAGAGTTATGGGATGATTTGGAGGAGTGTGAAGACTCAAAGGGAACCTTGGTTGTTATGTGGAGATTATAATTGTGTTTTGGAAAACGGATGAGAGATTGGGTTCTTTGGTTAGGGAATCCGAGGTGATTGATTTTAGGAATCGATCGTTGGAGTGTGGTGTTGAAGACATTAAGTGTTCAGGAATCATTTCACTTGGAACAATAAGCATCAAGATGATACTAGAGTATTTTCCAAGCTTGATAGAGTCTTAGCTAATCAAGCTTGGATGGATTGCTATGGTGTCGTCTAGGCTTGTTTTCAAAGTGAAGGGATTTTGATCACTCCCCGCACTTATTACTGCATTTCCCGATGTAAGGCATGGGAAGAGACCTTTAAATATTTTACTATGTGGAAAGTTTCCCTCGACAAGGATGTGGTTGGAGAAGCTTGGAGAACAACCATACAGTGTACAAGAATGTTCTGGTCTTCAAGAAACCGAAGAAGGTTAAAGCAGACTGAAAGAATTGAACAAGAAGGGATTTACCGATTTGCAGAAGTCGCCGAGATTCAGGCTCATCAAAGGATGATTGAGATTCAAGCAAAAATTACATAAAAAATCCCGGTGACAAAGCAGTTACAGAGTGAGGAATTACAGTCCGTACAAGAATATAAGGTGAAACACAAGACTTATGTTGATTTTCCGAGTCGAAGGCTAAGATAGACTCGGATTAGAGATGGTGATGAGAATACAAGGCCGCTGCACCGCAGTATCAAGGCCAGAAAATTCAAAATTAGGTTTATAACATTTATGATGAGGAGGGGAACTGGTTTGATAATGCAGGAGGATGTTGTCAGCTTTCTGACATATTATAAGAAGTTGCTTGGCAAGAATATTGCACAGAGAACTCAGGTGATGCTAGAGATAATTCAAGAGGGTCCCACTCTCTCTGAAGCACATACAAATATTTTGAAACCTCCTTACACAAGGGAAGAGGTGAAGAAAGCTTTATTCTCGGGCCAGTTGCAAGGCTCCGGGGCCTGATGGATTTGGAACATATTTTTACAGAGATAGTTGGGATATTGTTGGTGAGGAGGTGGTTGCATCTGTTTTAGAGACATTGCAAAGTGGGAGATTACTTAAGGAATTGAATAACACAGTTATTACATTAATTCCTAAGACTGATTGTCCCAAAAATGTTACTGAGTTTAGACCTATTTCTTGCTGTAATACATTGTATAAATGTGTTACCAAGGTCTTATGTGGAAGACTTAGACAAGTTCTTCCTGATATTATCTTGGAGAATCAGGGTGGATTTGTTCATGGGAGGTTTATAGTGCATAACATCATGGTTGTACAAGATATGGTGAAACATTATGGGAGGAAGAAAGTACAACCTAGTTGCATGTTGAAAATTAATTTGCAAAAAGCTTATGACACAGTCAATTGGGCTTTTTTGCAAGAGATGTTGACACATTTGGGATTCCCATTTGATTTCATTACTTTAGTAATGGCATGTGTTACAACACCTATGTTCTCATTGATGTTGAATGGTAATATGGAGGGTTATTTTAAGACTGAGAGCGGATTGAGACAAGGTGATCCAATTTCACCTTTGTTATTTGTGGTATGTATGGAATACTTATCTAGAATTCTTTCTAAGATGAGTTCATTGGAGCAATTCAATTTTCACCCCAGATGTAAAGAGCTAAAATTGAGTCATCTGTGCTTTGCAGATGACTTCATTATGTGTTGTAAAGGTGAATATTCATCCATCTACTTGTTATTGAGTGCTTTCAAGCTATTCTCCGACACTTCAGACTCAAGGCTAATACACACAAGTCTCCGTTTTTATACCCGTGGTATGGCCGATGAAGATGTACTCGAGTAGCCGCAACATCAGGATTCATGAAGTGTAGGTTGCCCTTCGATATCTAGGGTACCTATATGCTCAAAGAAAATATCTAAGGCTCAATGTGAGATGCTTTTAGAGAAAATGACTGCAAGAATTAGAGTATGGAGATCTAAAAATCTATCTTATACAAATAGAACACAACCGATTAATTTAGTTTTGATGAGCATACATAGGTATTGGGCACAGGTGTTCATTTTGCCTAAAAGCCTGCTGAGAGAAGTCACACAGATATGCAGAGCTTTTTTATGGTGTGGACAAGATTTTACTCACATGCCTGGACTGATTGCTTGGGACCAGCTATGTTGGAGTAAAATCCAAGGTGGACTTGGTTTTTTTAGGGATGTCATGGTGTGGAGTATTGCTTGCTTAGGCAAGTACATTTGGGCTATTGCTGCCAAGAAGGACAATGTATGGATAAAATGGGTTAATGCTGTCTATATAAGGGATGTTCCTTGGTGGGAGTATCAACCTACTCGCTAGTGCCACCGGGTATTGGAGAAGACTCCGTCAGTGAAAGAACAATTGAAAGAGCATTATAGTGAAGTTGAGTTTGTCTCAATTCAGGAGTATTCAATTCAGCAAATCCTATGAAAGACTCAAAGGTGAGAAAGATGCAATTATCGGGACAGATGATTTGGAATAGGATGAAGATTCCTAAACATCGTTTTATCAATTGGTTAGCTATTCAGAACAACCTGCAAACCACTGAAAAATTGGCTAGAATTGCCATTAGTCCTTCAGATCAATGTCTAATTTGTTATGCTACAGTGGAGACACACACTCACCTATTCTTTGAATGTAAGTATAGTGAGTCTTGTCTTATAGCTATTAAAAGTTGGCCGAATATTCGCCTCAAGCTACCACAATTCAAGGCATCATCGTGGATTAAAAACGAAGAGAAGATCCAAGTTCCGTAGGTGTGCTTTTTGTCGGTATTGCCGCAAAGAGTATACTACATATGGAAGGGTAGAAATTGTAGTTATTGGAATCAAAATATTCCTAGTGTTCAATGTGTTGTAAAGCAAATTAAGATGGTGAGTAAGTTGAGAATTGGGTCCGTATTACCTAGTAAGATCACCAGAAGGATTATAGTTGGTATATTAGTTTGCTTGTAAGTCGACTGGGTGTTTGGAGAATTAGAATTTTGTAATGTGAACATGGTTGTAATTGGGTTAGTTTGATGTTGCCTTAAGGTGAAGGGGTCCAACCTAGTTGGTTCTTTTCCCTTTTGGTTAGTTGTTTGGTTGTAATGGTTTGTGCTTCAATAATATTAATTACTTAGCAAAAAAAAAAAATAGTTCCAAACCCGTACATATATACGGGTCAAAATTAATTGTTTTTTTTACAGGGTGAAAATTAATTGTAATTGTATTTTACATTCAAAAAAAATTATAGCACCGGACTAAGTAATCATAGTATTTTAAAAAGGTAGTAAAATGCTAATTATATATATATATATATATATATATATATATATATATATATATATATATATATATATATATATATATATATATATATATATATATATATAATGCTTTAAAATAAACATGTACACTTCGTAGTTCGTACTTACAATTTATATCTACAAAACATAGGATTGAAAATGAAGATAAGAGAAGTTGGTATATGCTTACTTTTTCTCATTAGGTTTTACTATTTCGCTTAAATAACATCTTGACTACGACAATTATGAAATCGAAAAAATACAAAGATGAGTTACACTCTTTTTCTCGTTAATTTTATGAATTTTTATTTTATGTTCTTTGTAATTGTTATTGAATATTTAGGTAAAAATAAAACTTTGTATTTTTGGCTTTACAATTGTTGGAAAATTTCTTTGTTATGTTAGTTTCCTCATCGTAAGTAATCTTTTAATGGCAATCTTAAACTTTTTATGTTTGTTTTCTCTTTTTACAACTTTCCTTATTATGCATAATAGTAATTCAGAAATGAATGATAAATTTTGAATATGTTTTTTATGTTTCAAATCTATGGTATATAGGTCTTTTTAAACACCATACATTCCTCTTCCCTTATATATATACTAGTTTTATTTGCACGCGATGCGTGCAAAAGAAATAATACTCAATCGAGTAACAATATGTACGAAAAATTATTCAACAAAGTTCATCGTACGTTTTTGAAAAAGAATCAATAAAATGGAGAAGTTGTAATTGCCTTTTGTTAATTAGTTGAGGGCAAACCGTAAGTAGAGATTTTTTTCTTATGCTTTTTTTTAAAAAAACCAATAAATGGTAGAAGTTGTAATTGCTTTTTTAAGTTAAGGGTATAATTGTAAAAAAGGGTGCGACACCATATCCTCCCTTTCTTTCCTTATATATATCTCCTAGCATTTTTGACGCGATGCGTGCAGTCAACGTGTTTTGGGGGAACTTTCGTAATCTTACGCTGCTAATTTTATATGCTCGCAATACGTTTAGTATTTTAATTACTCATGTTGTTAAGTTTTTATTTTTGTTAGTTATTTATGTATGTATGAATATTGAGGGATAGATTTTAAAATTTCAACATTATGAGGGTGATTTAGTAATTTAATAAGGGGACACCATAACTTCCTCCCTTCCCCTTATATAATAAATATATATATATATATATATATATATATATATATATATATATATATATATATATATATATATATATATATATATATATATATATATATATATATATATATATATATATATATATATATAAAACCCAAGGAAAATATTGGGTATATTGTATGGAGATGGTAGTAGGAAGTGTTAAATCATTGCGTTGAAGGTGGTGTCGAGAGGTGTCCGTGTGTAGTGCATAACAAGCAAGAGTGCGGGGACCGACAACACCGGAGCTCGCCGTAACCCGCGCCCGCAGTGGTCGGTGCTCAACTAGCCTTCCCCGTGCTCTACTCAGCCCCACGTAAAAGCTTCGACTGACTCACGAATACCGACCGCGCCTCGCGGTTCTAACGTGCAACAAGTGCTGCACTGGGCCTTGTCGTGTGAAGTCCAATGTGGGTTTTGCTCAAACTTGGCTTATGTTTTCTAGTTTGTTCCCTTAGTATAAATATGTTGAAGCCATTTATTGTTTCATTATGTGAAGTGAGAGATTATTATTCTTAAATCTACAGAGGTGGAGAACCATAGAGAAAGGTTGGAGAGTCTACGAGTCAAGTATTCTCCTTGTATTATCATCTCCCATTCAAAGTCCCAGTGCAATGTTAGAGTAGTTTTCTCCTATTGAGCGGTTTCCACATAAATCTTCACTTGTGTTCTTCATTGCTTTAATTTCTTTGTTCCTCCGGTATATTATTCTTTAAATATTCGATTTGTTAGCGGCTACAATACGTATTCCTACCATTGAAAAACATGTCATGTTGCCACATAAGCCCCCTTCCCACACACAATCAAATGGAACATTTTAAAAGTAAAAATGTATGCTAATACCTTCGACCATAACCCTCTCATTTGAAATGCAGAAACTGTCAACCAAATAAGTTACACCATATTGGTCTTTAAGTAGAAAAAAAATTATTTAAAGACACTATGATATTTCTTTTAAATAATTAAATACATATGAGAGCATTAATACTTATT